>OX403620.1:6994454-7533503 GCA_948107695.1 Meliscaeva auricollis | reverse complement strand
CCAAAAAAAACTTATTATCTATATTAAAAACGTGGTGCAATAATTAATTAATTATTTATAAAGATGTTAAAATTTATCAAAAAACTAATATATATACATATTATATAAGAACTAATACAAAGTATTATAAATATAACACTACGCATTAAAAATCTATGTGAATTGTTATCAAACATTATCAATATAATTAGAAAAAGGAAACATATATGTATATTTATATATAATATACACTTACATAGTGTATAGAGAGAAAAAAAAGATAAACAATATAAAAACATGCACATTTTACACGTTCGTAAATATGATAAAATTAAATAAATTAATTAATATAAGAAAAGTTAGTTAGCCATACTATACCCCAAATGAAGAACATTAAAAAAAACATATATATATAATGAAATATGCATAAATTAATTAAAATAAGTAATCAGTTCAGAAAATAAAATTGTTTGAATAATTCAAATGTAAATACGATTAAAATAATAAAAATGAATTTACAAATCTAATGGAAATATGATGGAAAATATATATACAACAAGGACATAGCTAAGAAAATAAAACCAAACAAAAAAAACAAAAATTAAACAAACAATATAAAAAGGATAAAATAAACTCAAAAAGAAAATAAAGTAATAGATACAACATTGGTGTTCTTTAATTCCAGTTTTTACGGAAGAAAATGAGTGCGAGCCGTGGGAAGGAGAGGGGTTTGTTAACATGCTTTTAAGCACCAAAACAAGGTTACAAATTTTGATAGCATAGCTTTTATGATTCTTTGGTTCACAACAAATTGGTAGAAAAGCATAAGTGGGTATTTGAAAATAGCATGCATACATTGTAACTAAAAGCGTAAGAGCTGTTTTCGAGAAAATTTAAATAACTCAAAAATTAGAGGTTCTCATTCTAGACGACAAATTCGAAGAAAATCCATTCACGCGTTTGAGCAGTGAAAATGCGTTATGATAGGTGCACAGACACACCAGACGTGCAGACGTACATGCACAGTGCACAGACAAACAGACGAATGCATGGTTCTGCATTCTCATCCTACATTCTTATCTTGCATTTGTATCCTGCATTCTCAACCTGCATTCTCATTATGCATTCATATCTGAATTCTGATCCGGCATTCTAATCCTTAATTCCCATTCTACATTCTCATTCTGCATTCTTATTTTTTTTTTTTTTTTAATTTTTATTTATTTCAAGAAGCCTTGAGATAAAATCTCATTTATGGCCTAAAAATATATACATTAAGAAAAAAATCAGTTATTATACTTAATAGTAACTTAATTACCTAAATTCATTCAAACAATGTAAAAAAAGTATTTACATATTTATATAAATCAATTGTGCATTTTGCTTAGCAAAAGAAGATTTTTTTTTTTTTTTTTTAAATATTTTTGTTTTTTTTTTCTTTTTTTTTTAGTAGAATTAAGAGTAACAAAAAAAAAACAACTAAAATAAACACCTATTTAATAAACAAATAAGGAGTGAAAACGCAAAGCTGTATCTGGGTTCTGTAGGTGTTCAAGTAATGAGCTGATAAAATTATTAAAATTATTTATTGTCTTTAATTGAGCTGGTAAACTGTTCCAAATTCTGGCACCATCACGAAAAAAGATCTTCGAGTCTGCAAAGTTGTACTTCTGGGAATATTCAAATTATTCGTGCGCATAGAAACTTAAAATTCAAGCTTATCATACAAATAACCAGGGGCTTCTCAAAACGCATCAATTTAAAGATATATTTACAAATTTCAATTACAAAATGTGACATCAAAGATACACCAAATACACAATGTGACAAAAGTGATACATGGTCAAATCTTCTTAGAGAATGTACGAAGATGCAAGAGTTAAAAGCTACATTTAATTTTTGTTTGCTAATTGAATCCATTCCACTATATAGAGGGGAACCAAAGGTTATAATTGGAGCTAACAGGGTTTTTACCAACATAAGTCGTGTTGCCTGTGGTATATAAATTGAAAATCTCCACAAGCGCCTGAGACCTCCATAAATGCCACAAATTACTTTTTTAACATGATCACACCAGGTGAGGGTTTTGTTAAATATAAACCCCAAATTCGTAACTGATGAGCTGTATGGAATTGAATGACCATTTAGAATTAGCCTAGGAAAACAAGAATCATCTAAATTATGTTTATATATAATTATGCTTTGAGATTTGGCAGGATTCAAAACCAGGTCATTCCTAACAGCCTATTCATGAATGTTTTTTAAATCATCGTTAAAATTACAAACCAATCGAAAAAGGTAAATAAATTTGCAAATCATCAGCATAAAGATGGTAAGTGCAATGATCAATGACTTCTACAACGTCATTAATAAACATGCTAAAAAGAATAGGGCCCAACAATGACCCTTGGGGAACCCCAGATTTAAGATCTTGAAAGTCAGATTTTAAAGAGCCAATGCAAACGGCTTGTTTCCGGTCGGATAAATAACTAAGTATCAGCTTTAGGGCACATGAAGAGAAATCATATTTATATTTTAATTTATGAATAAGGGTTGAATGATTGACTGATCCAAAAGCATTTGAAAAATCAAGCAGACATAAAACTGACACTTTGCCTGCATTCATTTCAACCCGAATATCATCCTGAACTTTTAAAACAGCAGAAACACAACTGTGCATCTTCCGAAAACCAGATTGCAACGGCGACAAGAGATTGTAGGATTCAACGTACTCAGAAACTTGCTTAAACATTATCTTCTCTAAGCCTTTTGAAAGAAACGGAAGGATGCTTATAGGTCTAAAGTTAGACAAATCATTAGAACTCCCCTTCTTCCGTAAGGGTATAACTTTTGCAGCCTTCCAGTAACTTGGAAAAATGGATTTGGTTAGACAATCGTTATATAGCTCAAGGAAGCTAGGCAGAAGTGTTGTCCAAAGCTAAGGCATTAGAGCTAATTGAAGAGAGGGAATTATAACATTCTTCAGCCGAGATACAACTAAAAGAAAAAGATCCATCCGCAGTGCTTAGGGTAGATGTTAAATTTGTAGGCGGGCTATGACTTATAACGGACGAGGCAAAAAAGTTATTCTAGTTATTGGCAAAAACAAGATCTTCAAAAGATTCTAAGCTAGGCTTGCCAATTGTTTTTTAAATTGTTCCATAATATTTTGGTGGAGTTGCTTGATGTATTCAATTTGTCGAAGTAATAATTTTTTTTAGAATCTCTAATACATTTAACAACTCTATTTCTGAAAACTTTGTAACGTTCCCAATCGTTTACTGATCTAGTATTTTTGAACACCCTAAACAAGAAGTTTCTCTCACAAATTAAAACACTTATTTCCGATGTGAACCACGGACAGTTGTTGCTTCTGACATTTCGTTTAATTGGAACATATTTCTCATACAAGTATTTTAATAAGTTAGTCAAAAAGTCAACCTTAAAGTCTATCGATGCAGAAAATCTGAAAGAATTCCAATCAATTTGTAAAATTTCTTGGGAGAGCTCTACCAAGTTTATGTTTTTAAAATCTCTATAAAATATAAATTTACTCTGAACAGAACTTTCAACTATCACATCATAGATTACATAAATTAAATCATGATCAGCGACTCCGTGGGTTTGATTAAAAAACAAAACTTTATTTAAGTTGGAAACAACGCATAAATCTAGAGCAGTTGCGCTGGAAAGTACGAATCTCGTGAGGGAAATAACTAACAATATGTAAGCCATGAGAATCAAAAATTTTATCCAAGTGGTTACGTGCAGGTGAGATAACACTAACGTCGACATTTAAGTCACCACATAAAATTATATTTTCATATTTAGCACTATATGATTTTGATTGATTTTTTGAATTTGAATTTTCAGAGCACCGATGTTTTAAAAATTAGTCTCAAAGTCAATCAAAAATTATTTGTCATTCTGTGTGTTTATAGACTACATATGTTCAACTTTGGAGTTTTTTTGGAAGAATTTTCAATCTTTTTGGAAAGTGAAAAATCAGAAAATCTTTTGATAATGGGAGACTTTAATACAGATATTTTAGAAAACAATGATCAAGTGGGAACTTACTTTGACCTATTAGCTTCCTATGGACTAGTTTCGTTTGTCAGAGAAATTACCAAACCAAGATCCGGTAAATGTCTTGACCATATATTCGGCCGCTTTGCTCTTTCTTCAGTGAGCTCTTGTGAAAAATGTGTGTTCGACCTTAGAATCACTGATCATTCAATGACTGGAATTTTGGTAGATGTAGGACTACATAATATAAACTCGGATTCTTGTCCTTCGAATTTTATAACAAAAATTGATTATGTTAGACTAAAAAATTATTTGTCTTTTGAGTCGTGGGTAGAAGTTTTTGCGGAAAGTGATCCTTCAAAATCATTATGATATTTTTTCTGATATTTTGTGTAGATATATATCTGAAAGTTCTTCCTCATTTGCCTCAAAAAAACCTGTAAAGCGTCTTAAACCATGGATTACTAATACTCTTGTAGAAAAAGTCAGATATAAGAACAAGCTAAGAAAAAAATGCTTAAAACACTCTAACAGTGATCACTTAAAAAGTAAATAAAAAACGATATGTTCTGAATCAATTACCTACTATACTCATAAATTTAATCAAGCTAAAGGCAACGCTAAAGATGAATGGCAAATTGTCAACTGTATTATGAACAAGACATCTAGTAGTAAACTTCCGTCTGCTATCTATGCTAATGATTGTATTGTCTCCGATAGAATTGGAATGGCAAACGCTTTTAATGAATACTTTTCGATGATTGCAAATGATTTACAAGTGTCTCACATAAATGGACGAAGTTGTTGCGTTTGTAATCCAGGTGAACCTTTGCAAAGGCTAAGTTTTGTGTTTGAGCCTATAACTGGTCTTGAAGTTTTAAAAATTATTGGCACCTTAAAAAAATCAAACTCTTCTGGTATCGACTGTATCTCCAATCTTTGTTTGAAAAATTTAGCTTGTTACTTAACTGATGTCTTAGCATATCTTTTTAATAAAAGTATTTTTGGTGGTGTATTTCCGGTTGCCCTTAAATGTGCTAATGTCTTATCCTTTTCAAAAAAGGTGTCACAAGTGATTTATCCAATTATAGGCCGATTTCACTTTTACCATCTTTAAGTAAAGTATTTGAAAAAGCTGTAAAAAATAGAGTGGTAAGTTTTTTGAATAAAACAAAATTTTTAAGTGATTTTCAATTTAGTTTCCAAAGTGAAAGATCAACTGAGGATGCATTGTTGCGTTTCTGCTCTCAAATATTTGCAAGCTTGGATAAAAAAAAGTTTACGGCTGCTTTATTTATTGATATTTCAAAAGCCTTTGATATGGTAGATCACAAAATACTGCTTAGTAAGATTGAGAATGCAGGGTTTCGAGGGTTTATTTGTGACTGGTTTGCATCTTACTTAAAAAATAGAAAACAAAGAGTGAAATTCGATGAGATTATAAGTGATTTAAAGTCAATCGATTTAGGAGTTCCCCAGGGATCTGTTTTAGGGCCGATTCTCTTTTTGATTTACTTAAATTCATTGTTTAGGTTGCCTTTCAAAGGTTTATTGACTGCTTTTGCTGATGATGTGGCTTTCAGCTTTAGTGCTAATAGTAAACTCGATCTTATAGCTGATATGAACTGGGACTTAAGTATGTTAAGGATTTGGTTTGCTGAGCACAATCTAGTAATCAGTTCAAAAACCAAGGTTATGTTTTTTAATTTATCAGAAAATAAAAATGTTAAGGTATGGAGAAATATGGAGGCGGAACAAGACAGCATACTTAAAGGCGCTAATAAAAATGCTGTGACTCCAAATGCATTGGATAAACAAGAAACACATCTCGACCTGTGACGTCAGTGGTCTAAAGTGGTGGAGTGATGGTGTGCATAGAAAGTTTTTCATAATAAAATTGGATTAAAGCTCAGCACCACAAAAAGGAGACTGATGAGTGCATAAGTGGCAAAGCACGAAATAGCTATATCTCCAGCCAAACAAGAGTGGTAGTGCATTTAAGTTGTTGTTGTTGTTCAAACATTCAATAAAATTGACGGAATAAAGAATGGTCAAGTCTAACAAGCTGACATTCTAGTACGAATAGTACAATAATAACAATAATAAAAATGTTGATGCCAAGCTCATTTTTCATGCTACAGAATGCCAACAATTTAAGCTTTTGAACTGTTCTTGTATATCTCCCTCTTGCACTTTTTCTAGTTCTTCCATCTGCAGTGATAGTTGTTTTCGTTTAGAGAATGTAAATGAATTTAAATACTTAGGGCTAGTCATCGATTCTAGAATGAATTTCTCTAAGCATATAGACATTCTTAGGCAGTACTTTCGTGGCACTTTAAGATTTTTTTATTATCTAAGGAATGTTTGCTCTTTTCAGCTGCTTATGAATATATACTATGGTATCTTTCATTCAAAATTACAATATGGGACTTCATGTTGGGGAGGTACTTATTACAACAAAATACAACCTCTTTTGGTTTTGCAAAAGTTTGTTCTGAAAAAAATTTGCCGTAAGCCTCGTAGGTACCCTAGTTTTTCACTCTTTAAGGAATTGAATGTTTTTCCAATACGACACTTGTACTGCTACAAAGTTCTTAACATATTCTTTAGAAGATCTGGAAATCTCAATTTCAGAATCATTTCAAATTATAATATGCGTGGGAATCTTTTGAATCAAGTATCTATACCGGCTTCCGTACCACCGCATTTCGAAAATTTTATGATGTGGTTTCATGTCGTATTTTTAACAGGCTTCCATATTCTACCAGAGCTCTTACTTCTCATTTGATGTTTTTAAAAAATGTAAAAAAATGGCTTCTTACCTTTGATATGGAAAGTATCGAATCAATTTTAAATATTTAATTTTTTCTAATGTTTGATGAAACAGTTTAATCTTAATTTAAATTTTCTTTTTCTCATGTAATATTAATTATAAAGATCTACAAATATAACTTTCAATTTTTAAGGGTCACCCCACCCATTCAATTTAATTATGTAAATTTTTCGCTTAGAAGTGACAATAACACTATTTTTATTGTATAAAATATCATTGTCATTCATATTTCTTTATTTCTACGAAAAGTAAACCGAAGTTTTTTTATATTTGGATTTTAAGAAATAAAATTATATCTATCTATCTATACCTAGACAGAAATGATTCAAAATCCTCAAATGGAAAACTACCTGGATGTCTGTATACACAATTAACCAAAACTTTTTCATAAGGCAAAGTAATTTCAATAAGAAGACATTGAATATCGTTGGCTTTTAGAAAGTCTAAGCAAACAGCTTGAATTCATTCTCGTACATAAATCAAAACTCCAGAAGAACGAACATCACCATCACATCGAAACAGTCGGTAGCCTTTTATATTCAGTTCCCAATCTTCAACTATGTATTTCGAATTATTCGATAGCCAAGTTTCGGAAAAACAAACTATATCAGTTGTTTCTGATTGAAATAATAATCTTAACTGATCAATTTTTGAGATGATGCTCCTAACATTCATATGACAAACTTTTATGCCCGAAGAACGCGAAGAAAAAATATTCATCATTGCATTACCCAAGTCAACTTCGTTAACACCAGCAGAAGAGGAATTGCTTACACTATTCATAGCAAAAATTAAATAAATCCAAACTTAGGTAAAGCGACCGCAAGACCACCAGACAGAGATAGCTTTTTCACTAAAAAAATAACAAATAAGAATAAAAATATTTTAAGATAAACAAAATTTAAAATATGTTTAATAATGAAAAATTTAAAGAAAATAATGTAAATAAGGTAAATAATGTTAATAATGTAAATAATGTTAATAATGTAAATAATGTAAATAATGTAGATAATGTAAATAAATGAATTTAATTCTAAAAGAAAGTTAACTATGTATGTATGTTTAGATTTTGTTTGTTTGTAAATAACATTAAGCACAGCAGCGGCAGTTGCAACAGCAACAACAGGAACGAGCAATTGATTTAAATCATCCAGGTGGTTAATTTTAATAAACTGATCGGTTGGCTTAATTTTGACAGCCACAACTCCATTGAAAGAATGAACCGAATGCAATTTTTTGTCCTCTTTTAACTTCATAGCAGCTTTACGAACAACAAGTGCACTTCCAGAGAGGCATTCAAAGGCTCCAATAGCGCGATCTGAAGAAAATCCAATCTTCTCAAGTGTGACCGGAGCATCGGCGAAAAAACTTTTTAGAAATTTGATGCGTTCACCTTGAGATTGCAATTTAACAACAACAGGGGAAGAGTGTTGATCACGTTGACGTTTGCCTTTGGAGTTCTCATTGGAGTTCTTCATTTTTAATCGAAAGACATCAAAGGAGCCTAATGAAAATTTTGTGATTTCACAGATTTTATGTACAATGTTTTCCAGGGATTCTTTTGGAACTTCAGGTATTCCCGTCAAAAACAGATCACACTTCCGCACTTCATTTTCTATTTTGTTGATTTTGTAGTTAAGGCCAAGCAAGTCACTTTGGTAATCACTGATGGGAAGTTTATTACTAACCTCACTTTTAAGATTGGATATTTCATTATGAAAATTATTCGAGAAAGTATCCACTTTTTTATTAAGAACTGCGAGATTATTATTAATGAGGGATTTAAAGTCATGCATTTCTTGTTTTAAGCCTATCATTTGGCTGTCCACTGAAAGTTGTAATTTCTCAATCATTTTGGGTAGGTCTTCATTTGAGATTGGCATGATCACTTTAATATAATAGGGATTATGTTCAATTTAATTTTAGCAAAACCACTTGAAAATGTAGGCACAAATCGAATACAAAATGTTCAATGTTTTAAACACAAAAACTCGTATAAATTATCAATAATAATAAATTAAATGTATTAATTTGCCGCAGCTAGATAAGCACGTGCACTACTCGACGTTTGACATTTCACGTACAGATTCCCATTCTTTATTCTTATCCCTAATTCTAATCCTTCATTCTCATTCAACACCTACATTCTCATCCTGCACTCCCATGTCTTGCATTCTAATCCCATTCGCATCCTGCATTATCATCCTGCATTTTGGTTCCGCATTCTCATCCTGCATTCTAATTCTGCATTCTCATACTGCCTTTCATCCTAGGGTAGGCCGTCGCGACGCGTCGTCGTAACAAAATACTAAACAGCAGGCTGAAGAAGATTGCGAACAACTGGCACAGCCTCTACCGGGACACGTATCTAAAATATATTTGTGAACGAGACGGATACTGTGTACCAAGATAGCTGCCAAAACAACTATGAAAAAAAATAAAAATTCAAACGCAAGAGGACCGAAAGTTGATTATTTTTTTGTGAAATATGTATGTATTTTGGTTTTCTCTTGATCTAGAAATAACATGTTTTATTGTAAATCACTTTGGTGATCATATTATTATATTTTTTTTTTTATTTTAAAAATATTCTTGTTATTTCAAAACCGATTAAAACCGCGCACCAAACTCAAAGAAAACAAAAGACAAATTCACAGGTATAATTGTGATTGTGATTTGAATTTCGCTCTGATTTTAAACAGTGAACGTGCACTGTGATTTTTCACAAAATAAACGAAACAATGCAATTGAAGAACGTTTTAATAAATAATTTTGATTAAAAAAATTGCACTTCCGCACTTGTTTATTTTATTCATCTCTTCGATTTCATTTAATTTCGTCATCGTCATCATCATCGTCACCGTCGCCGTTTTTTCCTAGTTTCATCATATTCATACCCAAAAACTTCACTCTTTATTTGTTTTTTCACAATTTACATGAGTTGTGCCTTTTTCTTGTCGTTCTTCTGGATCTTATTGGCTTGGTAGTGTAATATCGTGAAATGCGTGAAATCGCGATTTCAGTTTATTTTGAAAAACTTCACAGGTCGTGAACGTGACTTTTTCGTCACAGGTATGAATCGCAGGTAAACATTTTTCGCTCTTCACTAACCTAAGGTATACCATAAGATACTCAGATAGGTAACTTCGAATTTGTTTTACAGAGAATCGTTTGTGGGTATATCTCAGATATCCAAGTGATCATCTGGTTCTGCTCGTTCAAAAAGATAGACTATGCGATAGTTGCTTTAATGCACCCAATCCCTGTGGTAAGCAAATAAACAATAGATAAAAAAGTACCACCTAAAAACAAGAGGATTGCCTTATTATTAAGCTGTTTTATTTAGAAATTTTATTGAAATGAGTGATTAATTTGATTTTTTCATAGCGAAACCTTGTTTCGTGAAAAAAAATCTTATTAAAATTTCAATATATTTTCACGTTTTGTTAAATTTAGCACTCAAACCAAAACACTAGAGAAATCTCATTAGTCTTAGGTGGTACATTTCAGATTTTATGTGGTCGATTTTTTTGTGTATATCTTATGTAAGCTCAAAAAATTATTTTTTCAGAAAGGTATTTGAATTTTTATTAACACATTGCAAATTTTTTCACAAACAATTTACTTACATTTCCGGAAACCGGCTAACCGGTCCGGTTTGCCAGTTTTGTCAGTAAAAGCATCCATAAGCAAAAGCTCTTAGCTATAGGCTAACCGAACTTTGGGCCTTAGTCTTCATTATCATCTTATTATTCTGTTAGTTACACAAAAAGTCACCCTTAATCCGTAAGGCGTTTGTACTAAGACGCAACGCTCTAGAAACTTAGAATGACGTTTCAATAAAATGACAAAATTGTTATGTGGAGGAAGATACAGAGCGAAAAGATCTGGAATTTTAAGAAATTTTCAAAACGATGGTCGTCAACTTGACCATCTCAAATTTGCTTTGCGTAACTCTATCACTATCGTCTCGTTTTTTGAGAGCGACACACTCTCTCAAACTGTGGTTGAAATGTCTTCCGGCTCTCAAAAATGAAAATTTGTGTTAATATAGCTTTTTTAACGGCCTTTAGTCCATGCAAAAATTTGGCGTTTCATCCAGGTGGGGCACCAACTGGATGAAATGGCCTTTAGTCCATGCAAAAATTTGGCGTTTCATCCAGGTGGGGCACCAACTGGACGAAACGCCAAATTTTTGTATGGACTAAAGGCCGTTAAAAAGCTATATTAAAACATTAATTTAACAAGTCCAATTAAATGATAAGTGCAAAGTCTTCTACTTGGCTGATTTATTAATTTATTTCAGTAGTATATAGAATTTGTATTATAAAACCTTCAATTGAAAATTTGTTTTGTTTTTTGTTGTGTCTGTGGCAGAGCAATAAAAATATTGCAAAATGCAATTAAAATAAAATTAATATTTTTGTGATTGTGGAATGTGATTATTTTTAATTTTGAGTCGAATTTTTATTTTCTCTTCTTGAAATAAAAAAAAATGTCTAGAAACATTTTTGATAAGCTTTTATTCAATAAACAATCCCTAAAAAAATTTAGTTTTATCTTTTTGAGGACATTTTACTTCAAAATACATGCCAGACGACACCTATTTAGCTATCGTGCAAATACAACCATTTTGACGATGGCGATGTGGTGATAATCGAGTTACGGAGAGCAAATTTGCAATCGTCGAAACGATATCGTCAAGACGATAGTGATTTTGAGAGTTACGGAAATCAACACCATCGTCGAGACGATGTCGTTTGGCGATAATCGAATTACGGTACGGAATGACCCCCCTGTAAAGTTTTGTTTTTAATTGGACGCGAATTATGGTTTTTATAAAGTGGCGTTTTAGAGCAAACGCCTTGCGGAATAAGGGTGGTTGATTATATCGGTATTTTCAATTTCATACAAAATTGATGGGGTGAACTATACTAGTAATTCTTCTTTTCTAATGTAAATATTTTGAAAGCCTCACACAAATACTTTGCATCATTTTATTGGGCAACATGGTCCAAATGTCTATAGAATGTTTGCCCATTTTGTATCTTAATGTAACTCACGTTCATGGAATTACATACCCATAAGAAGCAAAGTTGAAATTCAGCATTAAAAAAAAAAGACTTCCGTATTTTATTCCTGGCCGAAATACCATTTGACTGTACTTTAATGATGAACATTGAAATTATAATAAAATATATATACAGTGCCGTTCGAAAAATGTTGGTCAACATTTATTTTCGATGTGGATGCAAGTATGGTGTTCTAGGTCTGGGTATATAGTTTTTAAGGTTTTCCATTGACTCTGGACGCTTTTTCATAACCTAAAATATCATTATTAATCCAGATATTCTCAACTGGATTGAGATCTAGACTGTAGGATGGCCAACTTAATACATTGGGCTTGTTTTCTTCAAAGTACTTTCTAAACTAAGAAATAAAAAATGCATACATTATATTTATTCATAAAGATTTTAACTTATTGAAAAGCTCGATATTTTTCTTTCATATTAAAAAAAAAAAAAAAGCAGTTCATACTTACAATTTTCGTAGTATGCCAGGACAATTGGATTGTTGAAAAATGAATCTGCAACATGCAGCTTAAACTTTGATTCGCTGGAAAAGATACATTTCTCGACTCCAATTAAGATGCTATTGATCCCAAAGTAATCGTTTTTCTCTAACTCTTTTCGGAAAATCCAGCTTCAGTACTCTAAGACCAGCTTTCACGAACCTTCTCCTCACTAATTATTTGTTCGACACAGTTTTTAAGATCCATCGAAATCATGAACCGATGCCGACGGTTGTACCACGACGAAAAAAAATCTTTTTTCTACTGGTAGTGCCAGTCTCAGGATTTCTTTTTGAATTCCATGCCACAGACTGTTGAGCAATATTCTCTAAATGTCACAACAACATTTTGCAACCTAGTGCCCGTAATTTTCATAAATTCCAAGAACTACGCCCGATAAGAGTAAGAAAATATTTGGCCAAAATTTTTCTAACGACACTGTATGAATTTACATATATTTTTCAACGAATCGATAGAAGAGGTCTTTTATTTTGTATCCAAATCAAAAAACGAAATCGGGTAAATATTAAACAAAAATAAAGAATAATAAAACACAAATATCAGTTCCGTTTCGAATTATTGAATGCTTTTGCTACATGAGACAAATTTATAACTTAAATATGACAACACTTTCTTATTTAAATTTTTTTTTATCAAATATTACACTTAAAGTTTTTTCTATTTTTTACATATTTAAATATAATAAATAAATCTTTACAAATAAAATTAAATCAGTTTTGTTAGTCCTTTCTTTGCGGCTATACTATAGAATTTTTTCTAACTAAATTTAAAATTTACAAAACAATATAATATATATATTTATGCTTATATATTATGTACAATGAGATTTTCTTACTTGTATATATTATTCACATCTAAATATAAATTAAAATTCTTCTCTTGAAAGAATTGAAAAATAAACAAAATTGAAATCTTGTAGTTCGATAATACGGAGGATGTATGGGAAATTATAATGTAAATTAAATATTCTGAATTTTCCAGAATTTTTCTTCTTTTTTTTTTTTGTTGTTGTTAAGTTAGATATATTTTATGTTAATGTACATGGATATTTTTTTCCTTTTTATTAAATTCTTTCAAATAGTTTTTTTTTTATATTTTTTCTTAGTATAAGAATCAATTGTTCATTGATAATTGTATTTTCTTGTTGATACTTTTATGACTACGTACGAGATATCATAACATTTATCAAAGGTCCTGAATTTTCCAAAATTTCCTGGGCATCAACTAGACCAATTTTTGTAAAATCATAACCATTGACTTCTAGTAGTTTATCGTTTGTATGCAAAAGTAAAGCTGCAGATGTATTCGGTTGAGTACCACTCACAAATATACCCTTAAATAAAAGGACACAGATAATAATATACAAAATACAAACAAATAAAAATAGGTTCCAAAAATCACCAAATAATCAAAATTGTTAGAAGAATCATATATTTAAAAATGTGGAGATAAACTTGTTTGATTTTTTTGAATTTTTAGCACATAGTGTACTTGGAAACCATTTTAATATCATAATGTTGCTTGGCATATTATTGTTAATGACATGCTCAATGGTGGAAATGTAAAACGTAAAATACGTTTAACGTGCGCACCTGTTGTCAAACTCAAGCATTCTATCTAATGGTCAAAATAGCCACTGCCAAGGCAGCTAGACTGACGAACGGCTTTGGGTAGCCGGATGAATGCCCCAACAATCGGGTTGCCGGTGCCCGCCATGCTCAATGGTAGAACGTTTGTTGTCAATAGTGGCAATGCAACTTCTACTGCAACTTTTTATATTTTTATTTAGCATTCAAACCAGTTCCAGCAATCTGGCAATGCCAGCATATGCCGTCAATCTAATCGGGTAAAGACCAAGTCCAAAAGTTGGGAACATCAGAATTTGTTTGCAGCATGATTTCGACATGATTCAGCGATATTGTGATGACTGAAAGTTGAAAATCAAATTTCAGAAATCAATTCTGTTTAGGACCCCTTTGACTTGGGCCTCAAGGGATATGTGAAAGAACTGTTAATAGTATGATCATTATGGACATCACTGGTGAGTAAAAGTGTAATATATTACCTTGGCATCTGGCCGGATCAGTATCTGTATTTCAGTAGACGTATAGATAGATGCTGCTCGAACTAGTGACTAAAGGGTTGTTTTATAGAAGATGCCTTTACAACAGGATGAAGGTGATTTACTACATGGCCTCCATAAGGACGACCATTGTCTATGGATGCCCGGTATGTTTCAACGCTGCTCCATCTCAAATGGAAGAGATTCGGGTGTTTCAGAGATGCTATCTTGAACTACACAGAACTCCAAAGACAAAGTATACACACTATTATTCCACACAGGCTCTATAAAAGGGGGCCAACATAAACATAATTTTTTTGTTAAAGCGATATGTGGTCCATTGCAAGAACGATATTCTCTGTCAATGGCTTGATCTTTGGAGCTTATGTATATTTGCGCGACATCATCCCGCCCGAAGAATTTCTCTCTTTTAATAGTCAGGGGTTGTTCAGGATAGGTTTCTCGTGTATGACTGGGACGTTGTCGTACAAGACGTCTTCGGTTCAATAGAACTGTGCCGAACGGTATTGAAGTAAGTAAGTTAGTTTATAAATAAATGATAAGTTGGCAAATTTTTATGAATGTCTAGAATTTTGTTTCGAAAGTTTGTACGATTTTCAAAAAATCGCTTACGCCACACATAGAACTTAACTAGGCCCTGGTTCTTCAAGCGTAACTAATATTTATCTGTTTTTGTAGGTTTTGATTTTTGGAACTTCATAATGCAAACACAATAATAAAGAAATTAAGTTAAAATAATTACCTGGTTGGATTTTTCAACAATTTCAAATCCAATTTCATGATCCCTTTTGATGGCAACCTGTTTCTGAAATTTAGGAAAAGGAAATAATGTAAAGTTTATGATTTCGTCACCACACTTCTCAAGTGGAACATGATGTATAGTAAAAAGTATTGTGATGAATAAAAAAAATTATGCAATACCCTAAAAGGAGCAGACTGATAATATTGATAAAAACGATAAACGTACACTGGTGGTAGTGGATGAGCAAAACAGAACAGATATTTAAACAGATAATTAAACACAATACATGAGCTGCGCTTTTATGGTTGAATGCTGTATTACATACAACATAAATGACCATTATAAGAGAGCTATATGTTTTTAAACTGGGCTTTAGGTCAATGAAAACAAATATATTTTTGTCACGACGTTTCGTAATTTTTTTGATTTTGTTTTTGTTTTTACTAAGTGCAATATAAATGTAACAAGTGTAAGTTTATTATTGTTTTTTGATGTTTGTAACAAATTTGTAACCAATTTATCGATGTTCAATAAAGATTCCTTTGCCATCACCTGATGATGTTCATAGACATGAACGAAACGTCGTGACAAAAATATATTTGTTTTCATTGACCTAAAGCCCAGTTTAAAAACATATAATTATCAACAAAAAGGTCATCACCATCAACATATTATAAGAGAGCAGCAGGAAACTAACTAGCATAATGGTCTCCTTACCTACGTGGTTTGTGCTCGTCTGTGTTTCTAAAAAAGCTTTAAGATTAATCACTTAAAAGAAATTCAACATAGGTAATCTCTGGATCTTGCTAGATACTCTGGCAATGATGGGATGGAGCGAGACACAGAAACTTACTGTGACATCAATGAGCCATCGGCTATGCTCCAGAAGGGGTGCTCAAATGGCCAAATCGGAGGCCTACAACATAATTTTTTTCAAAAAAAATAAACAAACAAAACTAGGGTCCCAATTGTGATTGCCATTGAGTACTAAGGTTTTAACATTTTAATACAAAAATTGTCATTTTCCAGCAAACAAAATGGATGTTTGATGAGTTTTTGAATACTAAACCGTTTCCTTTTGGAGGAAGGAGTTGCTTAATCGAAAGAGAATAGAGATTCTTTCTAAATAGAAACAAATTGGAATTTTGTGACTTAATCATATCAGGCCGTGAGAACCATAGTGGCCTAACTGATTTTTGAACTTTTTTATTCAAAAGGCGTAAACTTATAATTATGGTCACGAAAACTGGCTTCTTTCATATCAATAAGTACATTTTTTTTTTAAAAAGAACCGAATACTGCTAAAGTAAACTTTAGTTTTGGACTTTACAAAAAAAAAAAAGTGGAAAAATCAGTTAGGCTCTCACGGCCTGAATTAATATCCTAAGAGAAATTACAACTGATCCATTGACAAAAGCAATGTGGGTAGTTCCGACAGCTGCCGGCGAAAATCGTTGATATGAAACTCTCCGAATCTATCAAATACAAAAGTAACAGCCACCATTTGACAAAACCGACAGTTGCAAGAAGGTTGGAAGGAAAATTACTTTAGGTCCCGAGTCCGTAAAAATAAAACAATCGAACGATATCGTTTCGACAGTTGCTGTACTTATTTGAGTCTTTAGTCATGATAGAGATAGCTATCGTCAAAACGATATCGTTTGCCGATAATCGAATTACGGAATGACTCCCCTTACTTGCGTTTTAAAGCCAGTGAAAACATTTAACTGTACCTACATAAAAAAACAATGAGGTTCAACAATGAACTATAACAACAACTATATCATTGCTCAGAAATATACTCGAATCTAGGTTATAGGGATCGCAGATCGAGAATCACAAGATATATCATGTTGGGTGCATTTGAGGAAGATCTCCATTTTCACAAAACAAGGCTACAGGGTTGAGATATGTTTGACGTAACACAAGTCTACTCAATTAAGACATGACTGTTTAACGGAGAAAACAAGAATAAACATTATAAAATTACAATACATCTAAAACAAAAAAAAAACCTTACCACGGTTGGATTTTTATGCAAACCAAATAGCCAGGCTGTAGTCGAGCCCGATCTCAATGGTTGTTTTAATTCTGGGCCAACATTATTTGAAGCTTGTATGCTGTCTGTTTCGTCATTATCGCCGCAACCGCCACCATTCCAATTCTGTTGTTGATACACCTTTGACTGTGACCGAAGACCAGCTTCCCCATGTTCAGCAGAGCAGCCATTTTGACCCACCACTTGCTGTAGCGATAATAAACTATTTCGTTTATTAAGACCATCGTGACAATCAAGCGAAAAAGTCCGACTCAAACTGTTATTGTTGTTCTGACGATCAACTATACCAAAATCATTGTCATTCAAATAACAAAGACGATTTGTAGAAAAATCCATTTGATTGTCATTCATTGACAATCCATCTTCGGATTTGCATCGACTGTCGTCATCGTTTTGCTCGTCTACATCTGCATGGTTTATTTCGTCGCTGACAGTTCCATTGGTATGGTTTTGTATTTTACTATGAAATGTATCATAACTGAGAAGATCTTCTCTTGATTTTTTTGTATAAGTTCTGGCAATGTGATAGGGTGGTGGTTTACTTGTTTGTAGGTCATACAAACTATATTGTGAATGTTGTGAGCTTTGTTGACTGTATGAGGAAATTTTCGATGGAGACACACTCACTTGAGGCACGAATGGTGCTCCCGTTGCTGTTGACATATCATTGTTGAGTGTTTCTCGTGATTGTTGATTATGCTCATACAGCAATGATGGTGAGTGTGATGGATAGGCCTGTTGTTGTTGTTCTAGATACATTTGTTGTTGTGGTTGAGAGTGTTGATAATACTGTTGTGGTTGTTGTTGTTGTTGCTGTTGAATTTGATTAGTAAATGCTGTTGTTGGTGTTAATCTTGCTTCTCCTACTCCGATGCTTCCACCTCCGCTTCCACCTCCGCTTCCACCTACACAGCCATTTACATCAATAAATGATGTTTGCTGTGGATGATTACTAAGAATACTATTTGCTATCCCGCCACCTTCTATATAAATATTTGGTTGTTTTAAATATTGCACTTTAGACAAATCAGTTGCAGTAATATCCGCTTCCGAATCAAGACTTCTATTCCGATCGATAAGATGATAGCTTATAGAGTTTGGCATTTGTTGCAAAAATACAGAGTTCCCACTGGGATTTAATAAAATTCGAGCTTCTTTTACTCCACCTTGCGAAGCTGTCGATGGTAAAGTTTCAGATAGATGTTGCGTTTCATTTATTTGTGCGACAGGGGACGCTTTGGGCACAAGCATTGCGTCTAGATAATGTGGCTGTTGCTTCTGTTGCTGATGTTGATGGTTATTTCTCACTAACTTTGCCATCAGTCTTAATTCCTTAGGGTATGGCGTGGGAGAGCGCATTAAACGTGTTGCTAGATTTTCTGAACCCTTAACTTCATCGGCAAAATAAATTCTCCGCAATGGACTCGTATCCGGACCATTTTCAGCTGTAAATTGAGTTCTATCTTCATCGGCAAAACAAATTCGGCCCATTGGTCGATTATCCGGGACTGTAAATGTTGCATCACTTTCCTGCTGCTGCTGATCAGCATAATATATTCTCTGTGACTTTGGTGGATGCACCATCCTTCCATTAAACAAGACTTGTTGATCTTGTTCTTGTTTATGAAGCAACGAATTAGTAGAATCATCATCACTGCCCTCGATAGTTTGTGTAACATTTTGCTGAGCTGCTGCTGCAGCCTGCTGCGGCAACATAAAGCAGGTAAGATGACTTTTTGTATTTGCATTTAAATACTGCAATGGAACTAAAGGCTGCGATTGATTGTCACTTATCCAAAGTGCTGTTAGTTTGGTTAAACTTAAAACGGATACTGGCAAATGAGCTATATAATTATCAACTAGATTGAGTACTTGTAAGTTTTCTAAATGTCCGATATTTTGTGGCAGTTCGACGATTTTATTCATTCTCACACTTAGCACAACTAGACTGTTGCAACTACATATTTCTATTGGTAAACTGCGTAAAATATTTTGATCAGCACAAAAAAATCTCAATTTCCTCAACATCCCAATGGTCCTTGGGAGACGGAGAATGAGATTATGATTAATGACAAGTTCTTCAAGGTTTTCCAAATGACAAATGCTATCGGGTAGCTCTCGCAGTTGATTGGCTTCACATTGTAGTGTTACAAGACTTTTCAACATCCCAATACTAAATGGCAATGATTCGATGTCATTTATTGATATCGACAGCACTTCGAGGTTCCGCCAATGGCTGACTTCATGAGGCAGTGTCGACAGTAGATTATTATTCGCTTCGAAATGTTTTAATTCCCGCAAGTTGGAAACATTTGGTGAGATGCGCCGAATTCGATTCACATCAATCCATAGCTCACGCAGTTGAGTAAGTTGGCATATCACTTCTGGCTGTTTTAAAAAATATATTTGATAAACATACAATAAAAAAAGGACTAAGGTGTCTTTGAAAATTGAAAATTGAAACCTACCAGCTCTGTAAATTCATTGGCTCCTATATCAATACGATTCAGGTTACTCAATCGTGACATAGACTTTGGCAAAGTAATTAAATTGTTCGAACGCAACTCCAGTATTTTTAAATTTATAAGACGACCAAAATTTGCAGGCAAAAATTCAAGATTTGTTTCGTTAAGCAAAAGTTCCTGTAATGCTATCAAACCAGTGATGGCATCGGGTAGTTTTTGTAAATTATTCAAACTTAAATCGAGTCGAGTTAGATTTTTGCACGATGTTATATTCTCAGGGATGGTGGAAAGACCTGTAAATTAATAATTCTTCTTTTTTTTGTAAAAGTTAAACTTTATTCATGTGGACTTACTATTTCTGGCTAAATTAAGACTTTGTAAGTGTCGTAAAGATCCTATAGCACTTGGTAATGATTCTAGTTCGTTGTCGTTGACAAATAGAACTCGCATTCCTTGGCAATAAAATAATTGAGGGGAAAGTGCACTTATCTAGGAATTAAAACGGGAAAAAAATGAAATCACATTGTTCGTTATTTATAGAACAAACATTTTTTAAGGTCACAACGAAGGATGTCTATAGGTTACTCTATTATCATTTTTTCATTATTTTTTTTGAAATAGCCTGTAATATAAAGGGTGTTTTTATTTTGTGAACTTGAGAACCCTTTATTTAGGAACAATTTTGAATTGTTTTGAAAGAATGTTTGTTTCGTAGTAGTATGACGTCTTAAGCTTTCTTCAAGTTTTTTTCGAGTATTTCATATAACAAAAAATACAAAACCATACCTGGAAAAATTAATGTTTATACCCCTTATCGATTCCATTTAAAGTTTTAAAGTTTTGAACGCGACATTTTCAGAAACAGATAAAAAGTAAAAGAAAAACGATTTTTTCAGGCTCTTAGTAATTTTGAACTAAACCCCTAGTTTAAAAAAAGAATGTTTAAGTCAAATAAATTTTGTACATATTTAGTCAGGAAATGTCTTCGTGAAGCGAGTTGTTTAAAAAATATTACTTTTCAAAAATTGCTAATTTCGTCGGAATCAAATATTTTTTTAAGTGGTTTGGGCATGGGCTCTTTAATTTTCGTGCCTCGAAGGTGCGCCCGTTGCTCTATTGCCTCTATTTGACATTTTCAACTAAAGCCTAGTACGCAGCTGAAGCGAAACGAAATTCCTTGTTGGTCTCCAAGAAGACAACGAAAACCTCAGCTGAAAATATTGATGTACAAAATCACACAAATTCAAGTTATAATGCAAGAAACAACATAAACAACAAAAAACAAATTCAAATGTCATTTTTCCACACACAAATAATGTACCCGGCAATTAATTGTATGCGAAAAGAGAATGGAGACTTCTCAAAATAAACCAGTATAAACTAATTTCGCTGGTCGGGAACTGCGAAAAGCAGAACGAAATTTTTCGTTTACGATTTCGTTGTGTGATTTTTCTATGAGATTTTTTGTTTGAAGATGGAAAACAGTCCACGAAATAATTCGATACGAAAATTAAATTTAAAGCTAAAATTAATTTTTTTTCATATTTTTCTTAAAGAAAATTCAACTTTACGGTTCTGGCTCTAAGATAGCAAAAATCAAGTTTTTTTGTCCTACATATAATTTTTTTAAATAATGTACGACTGGAATTTTCTGAATCTAAATCTGGTTTCAGAAAAAATCTATCTTGTTAATTTTTTTTTTATTTATTTTAATAATGTTGTTGTCACATTTTAAACTGTAATTTTAAAAAAATCACAATAACATTCAAAAATCCGTAGTTTTTGGGATGTACACTGCAACTAATTTCTATACTCTTGATACTGGCCAAGTTAATTATGGTGTCAAGAAGGCAGTAATTAGAGAAAACCCAATAAAAAAGGATACTTTGTACTGATTTTTATAGATTTTTCAACATATGTTTTGAAGAATCTAGAAGTCATACAAAAAATTGGAAAAGACATAAATTTGGTAATTTTGTCTTAATTTGTTCTACATTAACGGGTTTAGCGCAAAATGTTTATATTTTGGACTTTGCACCAAAAACATTAAAAAAAAAATCATTTTTTTGTAAGTTTTTCAATGATTTCTCATGTTTTCCGTGATAAATTTAGTTGTGTAACTTCAGATTCATACTCAACATCCCAAAAAAACATAAAGTTAGCTATAAAAATTATTACTTCAGAACTTTCCACCTCTAAAAACGCTTGAATTGGACTACAGAAAGCGAATTTTTGAGTGATTTCATTCCCATCCCATTAATAGTTTTGTAATAAAGCATTTACAAAGAAATTCGACGTTAAGTGACCAAAAAAACGAGTTTTTAACATCTTCATATTATTTTCACATTCGTGTTCAGCGGTACAAAATCCTTAAGAAAAGTATACTTGGGTTTGAAGGCAATTTTCGTTGCACCAGTGTAATCTATAGTATACTTTTTTATGTGTTAGACATAGGTCTTTGAATTGTTATTATTTGTGTGAAATCATTTTTTTTTAATTCTCCCCCTGCCTGAATGTTTATGACAGTTTTATTCTTATTTTTGGCACAATAACACGTTCTACTAGTTTGATTCATCTTATGGGAAACATTCTAAATTTCTTAATTTATTGCTGTTATTTCTCTCAAATTTTCAATAAGTAGGTATACTCGAAAACACAATGAAATAGACTTAAGCAGATGATGTTTTTAGATTTTAAGTAACGTGTTTCATTCACGCTTCAGCCCCTCAAGCCCCCCCTGGCTACGTGCCTGCCAACAACTTAAAAAAAAATGTTTGATACAAATTTGTAAGCACAAAAACAAGGCTACAAATTTGGGATAAAATAGTTTTTTTTATGTGTAATTCTATGAAGGGAATAAATTGGCAGAAGGAGGTAAAGGGTTGCCAGATGTCATTAAACATAAATAATAAAAAAAGGATTACAAAAAAACATGATAAGATACAAGTCCGGAAATTGGTATCATAAAAGGTATTGTAAATATTAAAATAAGCAAATCGACAGAAGCTTAAGTGGGTTTAAAAGGGTTGCCAGAACTCATATATTGAAGTTGAAAAATAAAAAAAAAAATAATTTAAAAAAACTTGATAAAGAAAAGCCTCGACATAACTATATTGCATGAAAAAAAAGTCAGGGTTGCCAGAAGATATAAAATTTGAACATATTAAGAAAATGTATAAAAAAAACTTGGTAATGTATAAAGCTGAAAATTAGCACCCAAGTAGTTCTTCCCATTATAATTAATACAATAGATTGGCAGAAGCAAAATCATATGCAGAAGGGTTTCCGAAAGTTAGCAAAGCTTTAAAATTAAAAACAACAAAACAAACATGGCTGAGAAGACAAAAAATTGAAAATGACATATTAGCCTTAACTAACATAATTAAGAAACGAAATTGGCAGAAGCGAAGGTTTTTCCATAAAGTTGCCAGAGTCATCAAACCAACAATTTTTAAAAATAACTCACAAAAAAGAACCTGATAATTTATGAATCTGAAAATTGGTGTCTACATAGCAATAACACTGTGTGACAAAAACAGGATTAAAAAAAAAAAAGAGTAAATAATGGGGGATCTGGAAGAAGGTCTGTATGTGGATGGAGAAGAGGCAGGGTTTATTTTGTGAGACCGAATAAAATTGGAATTGGAATTAGAAGAAGAAGCAGGTGGAGAATTAGGATTTATGGTAGTCGACTGAACAAAGTTAGGATAATATGAAACAGGTGTAGCCTTAGGGAAAGAAGAGGACTTTGAAAGAGGTTCTTGGTTAAACGAGACACGATTGTTAGGAGTGGTTTTTGAGTGGATGGTTTTGTCTTAAAACTAGGCTTTAAATAATTTCTAGATGTGGTTTGCTCATTGCATATATTAATTGTACATTTAAGCATTTGTATTTTTCCCAACCAAATAAAATCTCTGGTAGAAGACAGAAACAGCCAAGTGTATTTAGATGGGACGTGGATTTTAAAACTTGATGCTGTAAGGCGTTGGCAGTCTCCTAAAGAGAAGAAAAACCTCCGGGAAAAGAGTTTCCGAATCCAAGAGGTATTAGCATGCTTAGGCACACATTTCAAAAAGAAAGCTGTATATTCGGAGTTAAGATTTAGCCTGCTGATTCTATGATTCCATTCAGAAAACGTCCATGTAGTTCCGAAACGATTGATAGACGGTTGGCCCACCTCAGAGAACTCAGTGTTGTTTGTTTGCGTTGAAGCTTCAACAGTGACTGTAGGATGTAACCGAGAATTAGAGGGGTGATTGGAGAGGTGATTGATTTCTTGAAGTATAGACGTGCAAGGCGATCGATGGCAAGATGAGGTTTCGTTAGGTTATCATCTCCGCGAGGATAGAGGTATTGAATATTGAGGTGCTGGGTTGGATTTTATAAGGTATCTCATCAATTTTGCAAGAAACGGCTCTTATTTCTTTGATGACGTCGCTGACAGATATTCTCGTCACCGCAAGATCTGTACCCATATCGTTGAACTTTGTCGTTAAATCGAGTAGTAAAGGAGCGGGTTGGCAAAAAGTGTTATTATTGGATTTTGAGGTATTTTGAAAGTGAATGTCCAAGTCAGATTGAATAGAGTTCAAATTTTTAATTATACAATCGAATGGATTAGATTTTAGTAGAGAAGCAAAAGATGATTTTATCACTTGTTTAATATCGTCAATAATTTTATTGTGGTCATCACGGGGGTTCATATGTACAATAGAACTGATATTTTTTTCTATTTTTGAGTGCTTCGCGAGACACTGTTTGCCATAGATTTCGAGAGTAGTGTTCAGGATTTCAAGATTTTTAGAGAAGTCATCAAAAATTTTAAACTGACTGAAAACATTTTTATGAAAAATATTATTATCCGTTGATATTGAATTCATAGATTCGCTAAGGAGTTTCACCGCGAGCAAAACATGGGACATGGAAACTTCCTTGCATTCTTCACAGTAAAAAACAAAGTGATTTAAATATTCTTTTAAGTAATTGCAAGCTCTTTTTGTTAAGCCGATGCACGAAGTATGATCCGATTTACCGCAGACGCCATGACAAATTACACGGTCAGAAATTTTACCGTCGTTGTTAGAACAATTGGAGAAACCGCAACTATTATCCATTGCTATAGTTAATAGTTTTAGCTTTAGTTAAATTTTTGTTATTATTTGTTTTTTTTTTTATTTTTTTTTTTTATTAACTTTTAACTTTTAAAATATAAATTTATTTTTTGTAAATCTTTTGTTCGAAGTGTACTTTTGGGTATTTAGTTAAAACACGAACCGGAAATGACATACACGAACCAATTTGTGAATAGTGGTTTAGCTCATGAAAACGGATTAGATGGTTTGAATTTTGGGAAAGATGGCGTTAAAGATGAAAGTTGAAAATATAAACGGTTGAGTTGTGGATGTAAAGATGGCGTTAAAGATGAATGTTGGCAAACGTCATTAAAGATGATGTTTAGAATATGTAAATAAACAAACACCAAACTCAATTTGTGGTGTAGTACCAACAATAGAACTGCTAGGCAGAACAATACTAAAACTCACCCAGAAGGTAAGACTAAATGCAATTTGTATTAGATAAGTGATTGATGGCTTTATGCAATTTAGTCAGTGAAGAAAGTCTGTGTTGACAAGATGCGATGAAAAGGAGTTGGCAAGCGGTAAGCTCAGTTGTCGTCAGTTGTCGTCATTTGTCGTTAGTTGATCAAAATTAGATGATGGTGACGGTGATGATGGAGATTATGATGATAATGAATGATTATGATGATCCAGTTAGCGTGTTATATGAGTAATGCAAAGAGCAAGCAAAATTGTTGGTTTTGTAGTGTCTATATATGTACAAGGCAGAACATACACCAAAATTGTACTCACCGGGAGGGAGACAAGTAACTGAATTTAGCTGAATTCTCAATAGAGAGAAAATTAAAAAGAATGGTTGTTCCTTACAATCAATGGCATATTTAAAGAAACTCTATAATCGAAATTTACTGGATATTAACTAGCGTATTGTTTTAAGCACATTAAAAATTAAGAGCTAGCAATCACGATAGAGTAATTAAGTACTTTATTACTTAAGTAGAGGAATTTAAAAGATTGAATTAATAAAAAAAAAAAAAACTCGGAGGTAGCAAAAAACACAGGCAATCACTTTGACAATTCGAATGGAATATGGAATGGAGTTAGGGAAAGTAGACATTTAGAACTTTCCAACACTGTAAAAAAACATGTGGTTTGAATAAACCACCTAGACTGTATTGGCTGGACAATTTCAAAAATTTTATTTTTTCGCCATTTACTCAACTTCGTGGTCAATTTAAAGCATATGTTTAGAGAAAAACTGATGTTTTAAAAATATATTCTAAAACAATGTTCATTTCCAAACCAAACGAGACATTTTTTATAAAAATTAGTTGAAAACTGGCTAATTGATTTGAAAATTGGATACAGAAATTCGAACATTTAGGTACCCCACAAAATTTGGTTTAACCTAACCCCATATTTTTGAAAAAGTCGAAATGTCTTCTTTCCAAAACAGTAAAAAAACAGGAATTTGATCGAAATTTGACAAGGCTGTTTTTTTTTTTTGCAATGGAATAAGGTCCAAAACGCGTTTTTTGACACTAAGTCCAGATTTTGGGTGTTTCGGAATTTTTACATACCGTTTTGTAATCAGTACAAAACCGGATAAGTCTCCACCCGCCTATATTTTGAGTGTCACACAGTGTTATTAATGTTATTAATGGATAAAACTAACAGAACTGTAGAGTTGCCAGACGTCCACACATACCAAACAATTTTAGAATAATTATTAAAAAATACGGGTATAAGATATAAGGTTGAAAATCGGTACCATAGTTGCTTTTAAAGCATATTGATGAGGCCAAAATAAGTAAGATATGAGTTTCATTGATTACATACATTCCGTTTTACTTGATTACCAACAGGCATTTTTATTTTTGCAATACTATATTTTGTATACCCATGAAGGAGGAATATATTATGTTTATGTGAATTGAGATTCAGTTGAAAGATTACAATTTTGTGAGGTTTTTTGCAATAAAAGTGATGAAATGAAATCTTGTTTTTTTTTTTTTTGTCTCACTTGATTACGAACAGTAGCTAAATCTACTTTTTCCATACTTTAATGAAAAGTGTTAAGAGTGTGATGGACCTTAGTTCAAGACATAATATAATAAAATACACAGTTTTGGCTAAAAGAAATTTATTGGCTAAGAAGGAAATAAGCCAAATTCGAGCTTTCCACGAATAAGGTAAATCCATCCGTTTTATTGTCCATAAGAATGTAAAAGGTTAACAGCTATCCTAAAGACTCTAAGAGCTTTGAAATGAATTGCAAAGGGAGAGACAATAAAGCCACAACAAATCTCAGAAATGACACACGATTTTCAGAAATGCTTAAGATTGTAAGAAATATCAAGCCTTTATTTAAAGTTCCGGACTGTATTGTTGCATTTTTTGCTTGAAAATCTATAGGTGTCACCATTGTATATATATTCTTATAGTACTATCAAGACGAAAAACTATGGTAGCGCCACCTGGGTTAACCGGAGCTGTGCTATTTTTTTGGAGTTTTTGTGAGAGCTTAGAACTGGGGTGGGGGAAGAGAATATTAAGGTAATGGAGGAATAAGTAATAATAGAGAACAAACTATACAAAATCCATGGGAGTTGGAAGAGAACTGCCGGTTTGATTTTTGATATGAATATTCAGGTAATGGAGAAATAAGTAATAATAGTAAAAAGAGAACAAACTATACAAAATCCATGGGAGTTGGAAGAGAACTGCCAGTTTGATTTTTGATATGTGTTTTTTTGTGACTTTTTAGCTCTGTGGATAGAGAAAGATGGGTAGATTGATATAAAGAAATGGAAGAATTATAATTATATGAATATACACAATGGATATGTTTGGTGATATGAGTAATTTTTTTCAGAATATGGGTATACGAAAAAATAAAACCGAAGCCATGGTTGCCCATAAGTAAAAATTAATAAGTAATATAATAATTTTATATTATGAAATACTATTGTGAGTAATATTTTTTGTTGTTAATTTTATTAAATAGTATTTACTTTTAAAGAGAATAAAGGCTTAACTGGCCACGTTTTGCAAGACTGCAAAAGTAAAATAATTTTTTTTTCTTACTAGGTTCATTTTTGTGCAGAAAAATACGCCAATTGTTTTAAAATCCAAAATCTAAGGTTTTTGACGCATTTTTGAAAATTTTTATAGGTTAAAAATTAGTCAGTAGGAATGAAAACCTTGTATATAAAAAAAAAACTCGGAAAAATGATGTTCATTCAAAATAATCAATAAAATTAAATAGCAGCAGGTACACGATAAGCAGATTGTTTTAATTCAATTTATAAATATTGTTGGCTATTGAAAATCTATCAAACTCTTTAAGGAGAAAACTTTCCATAAATTTACCAAAGTGGTAATCATGAGAGAAAAAGGAAGTCTATTAGGTTGCCAAATTTAAAAGTTCTTTCAACAAATTCAGAATTTCCGTTGGTTTTGGGTAGGTTTGAGTGATATGCGTTGTTAATGCCGTTGTAGTTAGATCTTCACAATTTGTTTTACTTTATATTTTATGATGAATCATTTGTTCTAATAACTTTTTGGGTTTTAATAAAAATTGATTAATACATAATATGTACCTACATTGCATATTAAAAACAAAAACAGTAGGTACTTATTACATAGTATATAATTTTTAATAAAATCACCCCTTACAAAATACCTAGTTTATTTCTAATTATACCTAATAACTAGGTAGATATAAAAACTACTGAAAAAATCAAAATATAAAACTGGCAACAATCCTTTAATAACACATTTTACAGAAAAGTTCCAAAACAAAAATCTATTCAAGTTTTCAAAATAAAATAATCTGATTCGGCAGTATACAAAAAACCTTCATGTGTGTGTGTTTATTTGTATACCTCACTAACATCAAACAAAAAAATCGTATTGCAAAACAAACAACTATTTTGTTTTTTTAATTTCTCCCGCCTTAGTTCTGGTCTGTCAAAATGCAAACATGCGTCTTCGGATCTTTCCCTTACTCCCATTACTGTGCTAAATATATTTTTCTGTTCTAACACACACATTTTTATTTCTTCATTTTACTCTTCCGAGTGAAAATTGCTATGGCAGCGCCCCCTTACCAACGGGAGCTAAATGATTAAATCGTGTGTTTTGATATTACTATAGGTTTTATATACAATGGTGTCACCCAATTATTACAAAAAAGTTTTTAAAAAAATTAAAATGCCTGTTCTTAATCTAGTAAGGCGTAATGTATATATATTTTTTTAGTGCAAAGTGTATCAAACTATGAATAATAGAACTATTAAAGCATAATAGAATCGAATAGCAATGTCATCTAACATTTTTAAATCAAAAGTTCTCAAGTTCTCAAAATACAAAAATAAAACACCCCTTAAATTCAGTTTCGAAACAGAGAATTTAAAGTTATACGCGCCAATCCTCTGTTAATAAATGTATTTATTCACCAACCGACAGTTCATTGGAACTAATAAAAAAAAAAAAAAACTTACTCTATTTGAAGACAAATAAAGTTCTTCCAGTGTTCGTTCGTGTTGTAATACGTCAGGTGGTACATCAGTTAATGTACAATTACTATGATCAAGAATGGTTATAATTTCTTCATTTTTGAACTTCCTACAAGGAAAACATTTCCAAAAAGGCATCTTGATGATTTGTTTGTTTGTTGGTTGGTACGTTTTTTTTTTTTTTTTTGTATATTAACACTTAACGCAAAACATAGTTTATATTATTTTTTTTTTAAACAAATTATGATGAGTTTTTTTTACAATAAAGGCACAAATGAAGAATACAATTATTTGTATATTTTAACAACAATAATAATTTTTTTAAACACATACGAGTATTTTTTAAAACAAATTATATGAATAAATAAACGTATATTGTACTGTTAAAAAAATTCTTTGGTTACATTAAACTAATTTTAAAATATGTATAGTTTTTTGTTGAGATATCAGTCTTACGGAAATAATCGGGACAAAAATTTGTGTTATATTTTTTTTTTTTTTTTTTAATCTGAAAACAAGAAATTTTTTTAAGATTACAAACCTGGAGGAAATGTAAATAAATACAAATACAATAGAATTTGATAATGAGATACTTTACTTCTACAATTCTATCAATCAATCAGCAAAATTTAATTTTTTTGTTTCTCAAACTTTGATAAACATTTCTAAAGATTTTCAATGTACTGAACTCAAATTTCGGATTTGAGTTAGCCATTTTATGACAAAAATTATAACGGATTATGAAAGAACTTGTTTTCTTCTTTTGTATTTAGTTCAAATAGTTTCGATGCTTGTTTTCATCTCCAAGATATCGTAAGTTGGAGTGAATGTATTTTTCATGTTATACTGGGTCAACAAAACTATATTTTTCTAAAGGTTATCGATGTGCTTAACTCGAATCTCAAGTCAGAAGACTGTTTCTAACGGGAATATCTTAAAAATAAGAACTGATAAAAACATTCTTACTTAAGATTCGAGTTTAGCACATAGAAAACCCTTAGAAAATTTTGTTGAGCACATCGAATACCTCTTTTTTATAGTTTATAGAGTGCTCTTACTTCGTAAGTCACCATTTAAAATATTGCGGCCAAAATCTCTTCTTCTGGCAAAAAAAAGTCACATTTTGTTCATTAGAATATTACATATGAAAGGTCAGGGCGGGAAAGAACGATCACAGTCCATCACAAAAAAAAATCCTTTTCTATTCTTTTTTACATTTTTTTAATTCATTTAGACTTTTGGTTATCTTTTTTTAATATTTTCATTGAAATAAAATGTTTATTAAGAGTATATAAATACCTTTTCTGAGCCGAAAATAGGTTAATTTAAAATAAAAGAAAAAGAATTCTGGAGAACCATCAAAATGTGATATTGATTGTTCTTTTCCGCGGCTTTTCATTTATGTTTTCCAATAATTCCGCTTTAAGAATTTTTTCCCACGCTCACAGATTTTCAGAAGTCAACTTTATGTTAATCTTAAAATAAGTTTAAAATGTTTTTTTTTTTTGTTTTGGTCGCCATACGATGGCAATGTTAATATTCGAAAGGAGCACCTTAATACACTGGGTGATTCGGGAGTAATGTGCCAAAAAGCTAGAGCGTGTAGGTTAGGTCGAGATAAGAAAATCGTATGGGAGGGGGGTCTATTCCCCCCGTTTAGCCGGGAGGGGCAATTTTCTGAAAAATTGACTTAATTTGGAAAAAAAATTATTAAAAATCAACGGTTACAAAATTGCCTCTCCCGGATAAACGGGTGGAATAGACCCCCCCCCCCCATACGATTTTTTTCTTATCTCGACATAACCCTACATGCTCTAGATTTTTGGCACATTACTCTTGAATCACCCTGTATAAATAAGACTATGCAAAAAATTCACCTATAATTAAAACTCCAACAAAACTTTCCAGCTTACCCCTATTTTTCTGATTTTTTTTTTTAATAATTTTTTTTAACCTCTTTCTTGTTCACTAAAACGAACAAAATTAACCTAAGTATTTTGACGAGTTTTGACTATTGTTGTTTGAAGGCGGCACAGGAAAAAGAGACACTAGGGCATTTCCTCTGCACTCTTTAATAAGAGAAATAAAGATTTATTTAATGGGTTTAGTGCATGTTATTTAAATAAAATAAGCCCAACTTTTTCTTAGCAACCAACGGGTTAAACAATATCTATGAATATGGCCAAATGGTTCTAACATCAAGCTACGGCAAGAAGGAAAAACTCGCTTTAAGCTGTCTGTATGGTGTTAAATAGGAATTGGAGCTTAAGCTAACGATGGAATAAATTTAATATCTCCGCATGTCAACGCCATCAATAATTAAGCTCAGGCGAACGATTTTTAAAGTAATCCTCTTGATTAAGAGACCTTCAGTCGGCTCTGCGGCTGGATAAACTCACTTCAGGCTCTACGATGCTTATGCTATCCACGTAGACGGCTTTTATCTTGAGCCATGGAGAACATTCACTACTCAATGAAATCAATAATATTCCCAATAACTTTAATCAATTAGAGACAAAAATGCCGAAAGCGAGCAACGTTCACAGTTAGCTTTTCAAGGAAGAGACACATCGGTTATTCTGCTGGACGAATTCGATTTAAGCTGTGTGGTGCTGAGAGGCAGCTGGAACTTGAGCTAGCTACTTTCAATGGTTCACAGTTAGTATTTCACTTAATGGCGATACTATCAGTATTAGGTTTAATAGATTAAGAATCAAACAGAGACCAAAATGACATAAACGAGTGAAATTCACGGTAGCGTTTTGGAGAAGAGACTTGCACATCAGGTTCTCTGTTAGACGAACTCATTTTTAGGCTCTAGGTTGCGCAATGTAGACTTAGTTATAGACTGTGTGCTTGAGAGAATGTTATGCGGAATACTATTTCACTCGGCGATGGTAAACTCTGACTTCTCAGGAAGAAAAGGGAGAAGACGAGAAACGGACAGCGAAGTCTATTGAGGATTGTACCGGCAAGGGATTTCCGAAATTCTACCAAAGAGTAAGAAGATCTACCCAAGGTTAGAAGGCCGGAACGGAACGGAACGGAATATGAAAGTAGATACAGTCAATGCTGAGGATCTGGAAGAAGGATTTTTCTAGACTGCTTAAACGACGAAGACACCCAACATCCCGGTTTTAATTTATCAAATCCGGACGACAATGGCCAACAATTCTGTCCACCTGACCCAGATGAAATACGCTTAGCGATTGCTAAACTTATATCCTATACGGCTGCTGGTGCTAATGGCTGAATTGTTGAAAGCAGCAGGAGATGTTTTGGTAGAGAGTATGTGCCAATTCATCTGAAATTAAATGCACGACTGGGTCGCACGTACTTGCTCTTAGGGTCAAAGTTGCTGTGATGCTAAAACTTCATACATATATAAAGTTCTAAAAAGTAAATACTTTTATAAGAAATAAAAGAATTAAAATAAAATTCATTACTGAACTGACTTTAGCAACTGCTTAAATTGTTTTGACCTCTAAACTAAGTATTCCATTTGATTCATTTTTAGAAAAAAAAAATTTGAAAATCGTTGCAGCCGTTTTTAAAAAACATAATTTTTTATACATAAAAATTCTCAATATTAATAGACACCTAAAACCAAATTTTCAAAAAAAAATCATTCACGTGTTTTCGAAAAATTGATTTTTGAAAATAAAATTTTCAGCCCTATTCTGAATGAAAACTCTCGGGGAAATGTTTTTGGGAGAAGAGCTCACAATCGAAAAGTTGCAACCAATTTCGTTCTTTTTTCACTTTTACGTTATTCTGAACACAAGGGGAACAAATAACAAGCGAAAACATAATGAAATTCCGGGAATATTTCGATTTGGAGCCCTTCTCCCGAAAACATTTCCCCGGGAATTTTTGTTGCTGTTTGAAACTTTTTTTAAAAATCCAAAAATGTTGTTGTTGAAAATTTTGATAGGAAATAACTTGAAAATTGTTGTGAACCTCATGTGTAAAAATTGTCATCGAAGTCCGTGAAGTCGTTTATGTGAAAATCAGAAAAGAGAAAAACGCCTCTATGGGAGGTACCGTTTTTAAACCATGAAAATATATTTTTCGATTTTTTTACGACATTTGTCAACGACCTGATTGTCCCCTATCAATGCAGTGTAGCCCAGGCAATCGATCAAATGGTCACACTCCGAAAGATTTTGGAAAAAAAACGGGATAGATCCTTCATAAAACAGTTGTATACGCAGATCGAAGTAAATCCCACTGGTACAATCTATCAAAAGTCCGTTCAACTACTACTTATGCAGACGACATAGAACCGATTATGGTATAACAAAGTGAGATGTTGTTGGTGCATTTGCCAGTATTGAATCCAAAGCGGCAAAAATAGGCGATGCTGTCAACGAGAAAAGAATCTTGATCATCCAGTCGGCTACAAAGTCACGATGGATAGGTGGGGCGTATCTACATCACAACGCACCAGCCCGATAAGTCTTTGAATCCAACCCTGATCGTGGACGCAGCAGAGGAAGACAACGTATCAACTGGTGCACACAATTACGTACAGGCGGCGAGCTAAGGACTGAGCTGGCTGGAAAGGTATGTTGCCTGAATTGTAAGCGCCATCAAAAGTGAAAGTAATTTTCCATTTTTCGCACATTACTGCAGGACCAGGGGCTTATTTCTCGTCGACGTACATCATCATAGATTCGTTTAGGGTCTTGCCATGTTGTTTTTAGTTGAAATCAAGTTGGTATATAGTAGAACTTTGAACTTTGCAAGTATCAATGGGATCTAGCACGCAGTTGATGTAGTTTCACAAGAAATAAGCCCCAAAATAGTGTAGCTGTACTTGTTGTTTGTTATGCTATCAAGAAAGAACAATTTGAGACAACTTTTTCTACAGCTTCGCGGCACACTTTCATAGTACTACGAAAAGTTAAGTCTTTATATATTCTGGAGAGCACACATTTTGGGATGCGTAGTGAGATTCATAGGAAACAAAAATGAAACTCCCAATTCTTAAGTGCACAACCCAAGAGAGCTACAGCTATCTATTTTGATATTATTCAATCTTTAAAACAGTTCGAAAGTGGTTCATCTGCGATGCGTCGCGACGTCTACCTAAATCAGCGCCAAGGCAACATTCTGCTTGAAGTGGACAGCTGCTTTTAGATCACTCTTAACGGCGATTCCTCATATCATGTTATGATGAGTAAGTCTCATCTCTTCCTACGAATGGAATCATTTTATTATTATTTAGGAAATTCAAATCATAAAGCCGCACTCCATGATGTGTTTTAGAACAACACCATGCTATTAAATCTAATTTAATGGATGAACTGCACTTCTTGAACACAAATGCATAGGTCATGATTTACTATGCCACTGCACATGAACGGTAACTACTCATTATAAAAAATATACAACAAGAGAAAAAATAAGAATTACCTTTGCTACAAGTGATTAGTGAAATGTGAAATATTTAGGTCCCACGGTTGGTATCATATCGTGCATTCTTCGGTCTTTAGATGAAAATAACAAAAAAAAAACACACACACACAAAAAGAGTTAGAACAAACTTTTTAGAATAGAATCTTGTTATTACCTACCTACCTTAAAAACTAGAGGAGTTGTATTGCGATTCTAAATTATAATGTAAATGCATATTCAGCTTTAAATTTTTCTAAATAAAGTAGACAAAGTATTTATTTATTTAAAAGTTGTAGATTGTTTTATAACAAATATATAATTTTTTTTGTTTTTATTTTAACAAAGAATGTACGAGATTCACATAAAAGTTTTTTTTATCTATCAGAACTGTTTATGTCCAAACGATTGTTTTTTTTTTTTATAAAATGTTGAACCTTCGTTGTGATCCATGCAACTTCCAGTTCTTGGTCGAGTTCAAATATAACATTTCCAGTTTCCATTTGGTTTACGTTTTTAATATAATGACCAATTCACAATAGATAACTGGAAAGTAGAAATTTGTTCCCTTATTAATGCTACGTATACACAAGAGCTGATCTTTTGTAAAATGTTATAACCTGTTTCGACTAGAGCCCAAATGAGATAATTTAGCAAATCTGATAAAAAGTGTTTTAATTACAAATTATCTCATTTCGTTTGACAGCTCATTTGCTGTTTTCTATATCTGGCTCTTCTTTCTTACAGAAGACTTTGTTTCTGCAATGCAGTTTGCTTCCTTCTCTCCTATACAGAACAAAATTGTGACCAATTGCAAATTTTTAATTCGAACTAATTTCGTGCAAATGAGATGGAAATTATCTTATTTCATGTTTGAAATTTGTATAGGAAATTATCCCATTCGGAAGCTCATTTGGCAAACTTGATTGAAAACATCTCATTTGCCCCAGTCGAAACAGGATATTATGGGAAATCTTTACCAGAAAATGGTAAGCCTTTCCGCACAAATTTGTTTGGTAAAAGCTTACCATGTCTGGAAATGGTATATGTGATAAGCTTTTGGCGTTTAATTCTGACCAGTTTATTATAATGAGCCACTATTATGTAGCTAGAAGCCAAGGAAAGAACCACCATTTTCTCCAAATAATTCAATTATTATTGATATTTGAACTATGCTTAAAACCCTTTGTAAACTTGGATCGAGTTCAATTGGGATTGATTCGACTCGATCCTACTCGCTCAGTTAAGTCAAGTCAAATCTTGCTATCTCTGTCTTCAAAATCCAACTAGACCACTCGATCTTGCATCTAAATACAATGTTTAACAATTGGATAATGGGTGCGTGTTCATAAATATTTGGATTTATTTCTGAATTAATTTCGTGCAAATGAGGTATAAATTATCTCATTCCAGATTTGAAATTTGTATGGGAAAGTATCCCCTTTGGAGAAACTTATTTGGCAAATTCGATCGAAATCATCTCATTTGTCGTAGTCGAAACAGGCTATTAGTGGATTCGAGTCCAAATAGGGGGGTTCATACTTCACGAGCATGCACGACAACATGCTTACGAGCATGGCTCGACAGAAATCAAAACGTTTTAATTTTCAGCCAACATGATGTGGTTTTTCCGTTCACATAGACGAGCATCCTATGTTGCCGAGCCATACTCGACCAAGTCAACCCCCCAAATCTTGTTATGTCAGCTACTACGCAATACCTCAAAAGTCATGAGTCATGACTTTTGCGTCACCGTGAAAACAAGGTATTCTTATTATGAACACCATTTCGCCATTTTGAAAAAAATAATGAAGTAGTAGTCATCTCCGATGCTAACAATGAAATTCGATGCCGTACATTTGAGTTGCATTGTTGTTGTTTTCAATGAAAAAAAATGTTTTCTTAAAATCCATAACTGACGTTCGGGAGAACTGCCCATGAGAAAGATGATTATGACCTCATAAAAACACCATTGTATATAAAAACTATAGTACTATCATTGTATATAAAAACTATAGTACTATCATCCAACGAATTTTTGAGCTTGTCTGCCAGACCACTCTGGCGTTCTCTTCGCTCATGCTTTTCATTTTGGAGACCAACAAAATGGATGCCGACATAAGGTGTAGGAAAGAGAGGATACTATAAATTGTTTTTCAAAACAATAAAGGGAGTAAGGAGGGAAACTATAAGCACTGGTTTTGCATTGACACTTAGTATATAGATGAAATAAACGAATATAGGGGAAACAAAAGCCACTATGCATGAAGGAGAATTGGTTTGGTGCTGATATGCATGTATATGAATATGACTGTAATGATTATGTATTCTAACTAGAAGACTTGCAAATTTGTTTCGATTTGGAACTTTTTTGTCAAAGCAAGGTTGCAATGTTTCATGTTGATTTTTTTTTTCATGTTTTACATTTATTTTTAGGTAATTTATTTTTTCTAGGTACCTACATATGTACGTAAGATTTATATATTTATAATTTTATGGTGAGGTAAAGTTTACAAGGTGTTTCAACATTCGGTAACATAATTGTAGGTTATTATTTATGGACATATTTTAAGAAAATAATAATATGGGCTGGGAGGGGTTGTGGAAGGAATTTAAAAAAAACAAAATTAAAAACCACGTAATATAGGTACCTGTTTAATCATGTTACCTCTTTATAAAAGCTAGAAATGTATGCTTTTATTAAATCGGTTAGTGTAAAAACAGTACAAGTCCAAGGGTTTATTTTATAGAAAAAACAACTATGTAGGTACAAAACAGATTTAAAAAAATGTATTCTTTTCCACATCACCCAGTGGGGTAGAATACTAGATGCGTTTTTTTTTATCGAGGTTTCCCCAGTAGGCCTATTCCTCGTTTTCTTAAAAATAAAGTAATGATAGGTACTAGATGTGTTTTTTTTTAAAGAGGTTTCCCCAGTAGGCCTATTCCTCGTTTTCTTAAAAATAAATAAATAATTAAAAAAAATATTTTAAATTGCTGATTAAATAATTCATAAAAAAAATTACCTAAAAAAAATAAAGTATTTAAAATGAAATATAAATAATATTTACAAAAACTAGAACTTATAATATTAATATAAAACAAAACAAAAAAAATATATAATACAATATCTACGATAATACAATGTTAAGCTACTTAAGCTAAAGCGTTTTTTTCTTGGAATTTGCTTGGATATCCTTGTTTGTGTTTTTTAGAGTGAAAATAATTAACCCAGTAAGAATAAACCTTGTTATTATTTCCTTATGTTCCAGTGTCTTCTGTTGTTGTTTTGTACATTGTTTCTTCTTAGGTTGCGGTCCCGTGTTTTCTGGTGGTTTGCAGCTTGGCAAAGTTCTATTAATTTGTTTCATCAGATCAAACATCCACGTTTGAACTATCTTTTCGTTTGTTTGATGGAACATCAGTTCTGCCTTGAAAATTTCTTCTGCTTTTCTAACTGTTGCTTCAAACAATGTTGAAGGAACAGTTAGATTCCCAAATTTTGATGTTGTAGCAATGGTGTCATAGGCTCTTAGTTCAATTAGCGAAGTACTTTCCCTTTCCTTTTCTTTCTTGTCGATCAAGTACCGGGTGCAACATACTTTGCAGAATAGTTGTGGTCCAGGTCAACGAGTTTTCTTCTTTCTTCCAAGAAAAAGTCATCATCCAAATCGTATATGTCCTTATCTAATTCGTCTTGATCGAATTCCAAATGATCCAAGTTGTTGTCTTCATCCAAAAGCAGAGTTTTCTCAATACTTTGTTCCAAAAGTTCTTCTGCCAATTGGTTCTCACTTTCGAAGTCTCTTTTGGCTGCATGTTCTCTTTCCAATTCCACTCCCTCCAATAGTGGTTCTGCTCCAGCATCTTCATATCCAGAATGTGCAGCTGAATTTAGATGCTGGAAGATGATTTGCTTGAGATTTCAAATGAATCTCCAAGCTGAAGGGTTTTGTTCGTAAGAACCTCTGTTTGATCTTATCATTGAAAAGACATTTTCAGCAGCATCCGTATTCAAATGCGAGAGTAAAAAGTATTTCTGCTCCTGATCCTTGTTCTTTTGGTATTCCCACATTTGTTCAATTCCACGTAGCGTTTGATTCAATCCCTTGAAGCAAGGTGGGGTATTTCTATTGTCCGTTGATTGTATTCTCCATGTCTGTATCCATGTTCTTGCGCTTCTCAACGACTCCAAGGTATCAGTCGTATCTGATAACACTTGGCTGTTTGGATTTCTTGAGTGCAGCTGCCCCGCATTCAAACTATCAAACAAGTTATTCATTCTTTGAAAGAATTCAGCCGTGGAATTTGCAATAACCGTCTCTTCCTCGGACTCAAAGCAGTTTGCCCTTATTGCATAAAATATTCCCGAGGAAACAGTATTACTGAATACCTGCGTGGCTAGCTTCACAGATAGTTTATCAAACTGTTGAGGATCTATGTGCTTCGACGTTAGCTTGTAAAGTACCCGAAAGGTTCCTTTCAAGTCCTCTTCATAGACCTTTTCAAGAATTTTCCATGATATTATATCTTTTCCGGCATATATTTTATACTTAAGCAGTATATTCCGTACGCTTTTAAATAGGTGGGGATAGTCATGCAGAAGAAAAATCCTCTAGTTTTCTATTTCCACCCAATATTCGTTCTCCATTGCATGGAGGGATAAAAGTATCCTGTAGGCGCTTATGTTTGATGCTCCCTGGTCACAGCATGTAGCAACAACGGTAAATCCAGAGTTTATTACTCCTGTAATAATTATTTTGATCATCTCTGATATCGCTTTTCCATTCGGTGAACCTATATAGTAGGCGATGGTCTGCTTCCAATTCTTGTTAAGGCCTCTCAGTGTGAAAACCATTGCCTTTGTTGCCAATATGTTGCTCCTTCCCAATTCTCCAAAGTCGTTGAGTCCATATATTATATCATCCTTAATATTATATTCGAGCTCTTTCTTGATTGACATTTCGTCAAAGAGCAGAACACTTTTTTTTCCATTGGCGTCATGTCTTTTGCTTTTTCTATGAGCAAATCCTGAACGTGTTGAGAAAATCCAGTTGGAAGGCGTATTTCCGAATGCCATCGGTAAATAGTGCTTACAGCTGGCATTTTGAAACCCGCATCAATCAAAAACGAGTAACACGCTGGGGACTTATAGAAGATTTTTAAGCACAAATCTCTTTCTTTAAGTCCCCACATAGTGTTCTGTTGGGTCCAAATAAACGTCTGAAGCTCTTTGCTAAAACCTTCCATTTTGATGTCCAGATCACAACGTAACTTATAATCTGGATCATTCCGATATTTCCTTGGGGTTCGAAAAATTCTTCTTGGAATTATTCGTGCTCGACTTATTTTTCGCATCGCTTTGTACGAGTACCTTCCAGGAGAAGGGAATTGGGAGGGAGATATGTGGGAGGAAAAAGGAACATGTGGCAAAGAATAATCTCTGCCATACATCTTGCTGGAAGTACCGGCCAAATTTATCAGAGATAAAGTTGGGCTGCAGGGAATGGGTGTTGTCGTGGGTGCTGGTGGAGGTGGAGGTGGAGGTGAAGGTGGACACTGAGGTCGAGGAGCATGTGTCACACTTGTTGCAGTCGGTTGCTTTCGGGTTCTAAATGTTTCCATTAAACGTAGGCACGAGGTATCATTGGAAACATCAGTGCAAATGCAAACTGACTCAGAACTTTTAGGCAGGGCATACTTATTAAGGCATTTTCGTGCGGAGAGTATGTTTATATCTTTCGCATAGAAGTAATTTTCACACATGTAAGATATAAAGGGAACATCCTTAATGTGTGAAACTCTTCCATGCTTAATCCAAACTGCCCTTCTGTGATCAGTAGGGAGTTGGAAAAAAGATACAGGACCTAGCCGCCTTTGCACTTCGTCGCAGTTCACGTAGCAACAACGAACCATGTTGAGTGTTATGTTATGTTATGTTATGTTATGTTATGTTATGTTATGTTATGTTATGTTATGTTATGTTATGTTATGTTATGTTATGTTATGTTATGTTATGTTATGTTATGTTATGTTATGTTATGTTATGTTATGTTATGTTATGTTATGTTATGTTATGTTATGTTATGTTATGTTATGTTATGTTATGTTATGTTATGTTATGTTATGTTATGTTATGTTATGTTATGTTATGTTATGTTATGTTATGTTATGTTATGTTATGTTATGTTATGTTATGTTATGTTATGTTATGTTATGTTATGTTATGTTATGTTATGTTATGTTATGTTATGTTATGTTATGTTATGTTATGTTATGTTATGTTATGTTATGTTATGTTATGTTATGTTATGTTATGTTATGTTATGTTATGTTATGTTATGTTATGTTATGTTATGTTATGTTATGTTATGTTATGTTATGTTATGTTATGTTATGTTATGTTATGTTATGTTATGTTATGTTATGTTATGTTATGTTATGTTATGTTATGTTATGTTATGTTATGTTATGTTATGTTATGTTATGTTATGTTATGTTATGTTATGTTATGTTATGTTATGTTATGTTATGTTATGTTATGTTATGTTATGTTATGTTATGTTATGTTATGTTATGTTATGTTATGTTATGTTATGTTATGTTATGTTATGTTATGTTATGTTATGTTATGTTATGTTATGTTATGTTATGTTATGTTATGTTATGTTATGTTATGTTATGTTATGTTATGTTATGTTATGTTATGTTATGTTATGTTATGTTATGTTATGTTATGTTATGTTATGTTATGTTATGTTATGTTATGTTATGTTATGTTATGTTATGTTATGTTATGTTATGTTATGTTATGTTATGTTATGTTATGTTATGTTATGTTATGTTATGTTATGTTATGTTATGTTATGTTATGTTATGTTATGTTATGTTATGTTATGTTATGTTATGTTATGTTATGTTATGTTATGTTATGTTATGTTATGTTATGTTATGTTATGTTATGTTATGTTATGTTATGTTATGTTATGTTATGTTATGTTATGTTATGTTATGTTATGTTATGTTATGTTATGTTATGTTATGTTATGTTATGTTATGTTATGTTATGTTATGTTATGTTATGTTATGTTAAGTTATGTTATGTTATGTTATGTTATGTTATGTTATGTTATGTTATGTTATGTTATGTTATGTTATGTTATGTTATGTTATGTTATGTTATGTTATGTTATGATATGTTATGTTATGTTATGTTATGTTATGTTATGGATGTTATGTTATGTTTAATGTTATTATTTCGTGTTGTGTTATTGTTGTTATTTTTTGTTATCTTATGTTATAAATAAAAATGCAATTTTAAATATTTAATATATATAATATCGTTTAAAAAAGTTATGTAGTTATATAGTTTTATAAGTGATTTTTCAAAAATATTATTATGAAAATGATATAATTATACGCAAATTAAGTAATGTTATGAATGTATATAAATGTGTTATGTGTATATATAAATAAAGGTGGTTATAATAATACTAATAAAAAGAGAGTATATTTAAAAGCCAATAGAATAATGCACAAATAAATATTAGATAGTTCAAGAAAATACCTAAAATAATAGCGAAAGCGAAAGAAGAAAGCAAATAAATAATATAGCACCTTAAATAATAGTGAAAGAAAAAAAGAAGCAGAAGAAGACAGCAAATTAATAGTAAAGAAGTTAAGATATGACTGAAGCCAATGTATTAAAAAAATAAATGTATTAAAAAAATATCCTTACGGAACACCCTATCGATTCTATAGCTTTAAAAAAAACTAATAGAACCAAACACTAAACACGCACAAAATCCTCCTTTTTTTGGTGAATAGTTTTGAAAAAAACTACACAACACAATTAGAGCACTTATAGAACACGAATTACAACTTTAATTAGTTAAAAACTGGAGTTAAAAATCGCAAGAAAGAAGCACAAGTGAATCACAACAAATCACAGATTTTCTGATTTAATAAAGTAAACGGCCCGCATAGAATAAAAAAGCGCGAAAATTTCTTCTTTACAACGATTTTCATTGGTGCTATAAATATGTGTGAGAAACCAACGAATGTCCTGATTTCAACGGAAAATACCGTAATATTTTGCTATAGGAAACATCAGCCATGCTTACCACATTAGAAAATGCCTTGCCAGTTTGCATCGTATATAATTTGGTACAATTGTTTTGTCTACGTCAAATATCGTATAAAAGATAGCAAAAATATTCTAAAAACTAATATTACAGCTTAACTGATAAAATTATCTTATCTTTTGAAGCTTTTAAGCAAAATAATTGCATATTTTTTAGTTATTTTTTTCAGAAAAATATAAATTCAAGTGTTATTTTATGGATGATTCAAACACAACAAATAATACTCACTCTTTGAATTGAAAATTGTTAATTTCAACTGAATTCAAACAATGATAATTCCAAATAATTATTTTCTAAAGCCCTTATTTACAATTTAATGAAACTTACTATAACATTATAGTTACAACCATATAATTATTTATTTTAATACTGAACATATTTCATATTTATAATACTTACTAATTTAATTTTTGACGTAATATTCAATACATTTGACAAAAAAAAGTCGAAATAATATTTCAAATAGAAAATTAAAATATTACCACAACAATTTTTTGTAAGTGGCAATCATTGCCCAATGTTTATTTTTTTGCTTTTTTCTTACTTTGCTCCCCAACACCTGAAAGCGCAAAAAAAATCACACACACAGACCCATCAGCTGCCTGCATATCAACTTTTTCCCCTATTTATAAATATCTCATATATACCAAACCTGTCTTCTTCTAACCCTCGCATACCTATTTTCATACTGTCTCATTTTAACCTCATCTCTTTTCCATCCACGATTTTTCTCTCCAAAATGTGGAGAAACACTAGTAGAACGCACCACCGATAGATGGCATTAGTATTGTCTGCCATCTTGATAGTACTATAGTTTTTATATACAATGAAAACACTGTCAAAAATCTAATGAGCATACCTTGTTTTCTGTTTATCATGTGTTATAACTATCTATCTCTGTCTTCTTATTCCAACTCGACCAATCGATTTTGCATGTAAATGGGGTAACTGTCGTCTACTGGATAAACTCAATCGTTTGTATCACTGAACACGACCATGAAAAGGTCATTTGAGTTCCAGTTTCCAGTTATTTTCCATGATAAATTCCAAAAGTCCTTTTCCTTTGGGATTAATTTTTTTTTATATATATTTTTGTTTTATATACATAATTGTATTAAAAATGTCCCCCATAGTGGTTTATCTGTAAATTAAAGTTTTTAATATGTGTGTGCTATAAAATATCAACTTTTGCAATAAATTCTCGATATTAATTCCCTCTTATGGATAGATGTGTGTACTCTTTTCAATTAAATTGCAACTAAATTTTGATTGAGTGTTATGTTGTAGTAAAAAGATTGAAAATTTAATTGCAAAAATATCTTATCGTTAATAACACATCAATCGCAAACATAATACCAAATCGCCATAAGGCCTACCTACCCATCTACCTAGCAATTATCCACTGGTTACTTATTTACTTTCGATTAAGAACAATTGCTGCGCGCACACCACAAGTTATTTTTTCTTTTATTTTATTCCAAAATAATATATAAAATTGAACAAAAATCAGTGCCGAAATGAATAATGTTAGTGATACACCCGTTCCTGACCCCGGCTCTGGAGAAAAGGTTAGTAGGTATTTTTGTTATTGATATTTTGAATCATTTTTGAGATAAGCAAAAGAATTCATGCCATTTTTATTTAATAACTAGGTAACCTTGTGTTTTTTTTTTTGCTATAAAAAATAATAATTAGATATGTTTCTTCAATAGTCATAATTATAGCCACCCACAGTCCAACGTTCGCCACCGTCGTCACCCTCGCCAGCACCGCTGGTACCCTGCATCACATTTTCCTATGACATAAGTTTTCTTTGAACTTTTACCGCAATATGAAGATATGTAATTTTCAATTTTATTTTAAGAAATTCATCAATGGATTTGAGGCACACAAAATGGGAAAATGAGGAACTGTACCGGTCTTAGTATTCTATCCCCTCGAATTTCTGTTATTGACACTTTTTTTCAAAGCTCAAAGAAAAATAAAAAAATGTTGGGTTTGTAATCACATGATACGAGTCACCTCGTTGATTCTTTGCACACATTGGGTTTGGGTTGATTTCATACACACTACCTCTATTGTCAATGCAAACAGCCAAGATTGCGGTTGCAGGCAGGTCATGCAGCAGGTTACGTTGGTGGTCTTACTACTTCATTCACTTTTCAAAATATTGATTTCAAACAATATTGAAGCAGTTCAGTTCTATTTTATATTAAAAACAAAATTCAAAGCCAATTAATGCTGAACAAATGTCAAGTTTATAAACCCCCCTAAATTTTTGCAAAGAAAAAAAAACTCGTTTCGATGAATTTGTCGTGCAGCTTATCATGAGATTTTCATTGAATTTGTTGATGTTTAATAATAACTTAAGCTCCGTGCTTGTGTTGATGAGCAATAAACTGCTTGAAATGCATTCAAAATTAGTTCGGCTAAATGAAAATGAATAAAATTAAATGCTTATTCCATGTAAAGCGGGTTTTTATTATTCTAAACTCGTTAGTTGTAAATCACTGGTCGATAGTACCTACTACCTTATACTCGTAGTATAGGTGCTGCTCTACAAACGTAAGGAGTGTGTTTTGGTTCATCTTCTTACGAAGAGCAGTTTCGGGCGGTTATTTTGATACTCGAGTGTTAGCTGGGCAAATCATGAATTGGAAAGTAGATTCCATTCTTTTGAAAAATTTTACGTAGCCTTATTAATTAACACACTGCGGTTCAATCGTATGAAGAAAAAAAGATTTGTTACAAAAAAAAAGAATTTAGTCACCCACCAAAAATGGCTCAATATATCTTTAAGGTAGGTAGGACGAATCTCCACGCACAGATACTTTTATTCGTTAGGTTATTTTTTATTTTTCAAAATTTTAAATAAATTTTTGAAGTTTTTAAACTTGCATACACAAACATGGTAGAAGGAGAGGGGTGTGGATGGTAGCCAAGCTACCGAGAAATCTTAACATCGCCACTGTATTCTCAAGTTGGATGGGTTCGGCAAACACAGCAGGCCTGATGAAGTGGTAGCCCGTCGGTTGTAACGTTTTCCAAGGTTACCTTTTTTTTGATTTTTGTTCTCTGGCTTGATTTATGTTTTACTTCAAGAGAGGTTAGGTTTCGGATTTAATATTAACATCGAAACCTACCTTATCCACTTCCTCTTCCAAACTCGGGATAACAATCAAACATGACATTACGATTATAGAGAATGCGAAAAAGTATGTCCGGCAATTCTTTCTGTTTATCTGTCTGCAGTCGTGTCCATATCTTAAGCAAATGCCTTCAAACTTGGTAGTTAAAGGTTTTGAGTAGGTCCCCAGAGGGAAAATTGAAATTTTGTTTTAGGACCAAAATTAACGGTACCCGCTATGGGACGAAAGTGGAAAAACTTATTTTTTTTCAAAAACGACGCATAACGATTTTGATTTAAATATGTGTGTACTGCAATAATAAAGTTCGTACTTTTAAAATTAAAAAAAAAATATTTTTTCATCGGTAAATAACGGTACCTCCCATAGACCCGTTTTCCATTTTGCTGATTTTGCAAATTTTTTTTTTGAATTTTTATAAAAAGTTTCAATTTTTTTTTGTACAAATCGATTTTTCGAAAACGTGCCAATAATTTTTGTAATTTTTGGTTTTAGATGTGTATTAATATTTTCTTGAAAATGACATACCCTGTTTTTTCTTAAACAAGGTTTGTACATAAAAAATTTTTTTTTTTTTTTAAACGGCTCTAACTATTTTCAATTTTTTTTTTTTTTTCAAAACTTTATTCTTTCTTAACGAAATCAAATAGCATACTTAGTTTGGAGTTCATAAAAATTAAAGAAGTTGTTTAAATCAATTTTATGTTTTTTTTTTTTTCAAAATTGTCTTATATAAAATTGTTCATGTTAAGGAACTTTTTATAAGGAGCTTTAGCATCAACAGCAACTTTAGCCGTAAGAACAAGTTCTTGCGACCCAGTCTAGCATTTTCTTTGTATTTAACTAGACCCAAAGGAACTATTAATAAAGCAAAGTATGGCAACCCTATGGCAGCCCTAATGTATCGTAAAACTCTGATTAAACTGGTCATGTAAAATAAAAAAACACAAAGTTTAAGAAATAACCCTAGTCTCTCTATAGCTATGTGATGAATTTTATACACTAAAAAAGTTCGGCCTTCGGCAACCCTGCCATACCGTGTTTTTTGTTTTTAACTAGTACATAAGAAACTATCTATAAAGCACAAGAAAGTGGAAGGTAGCACATATCAACAATACAGCCCTGTGAAAGTACGTTAATTTCGGGATATATACGCATTTTAAATTTAATTTAAAATAAAATACAAGTTACTATATGTGCTAAGCCTTTTTAATTAAAAATTTGTAAATGCAGTTTTAGAAAAAAAAAATGAAAAAAAATAAAAATTGATTTTTAAATGACTAAAACAGCTTCTTTAATGAATTTTAACTCAAAACAAAGTATGCAATCTGATTTATTCTACAATGATACATTTTTAGAAAAAAAAATTTGAAAATCGTTAGAGCCGTTTTTTAAAAAAACAATTTTTTTCTATAAGATTTTTAAGATATTATTTATCAACATCTAAAAACTAAATTTTGAAAAACTAAATTTTGAAAAAAAATATTGAGTAGTTTTTGAAAAAATGATTTTTTGAAAAAAAAATCAATTTTTTTTAAATCCAAAAAAATAATTTTCGGCTTTTTTTTATTAAATATTATAACGGCAACTTTAAAGCATCCATGTAAAAAAATGGTTGAAATTGATTGAGTCGTGAAAGAGAAAATCAGAATTAAAAAAAAAACATTTCTATGGCAGGTACCATTAATAACGGTTTTTGAAAAGAAATGGTTCTCATTTAAAGATAGACCTTCCCCAAAAAAATGACCATGATGTTTTTAATCAAAATCGTAGGCACCGTTTTTGAGAAAATGAATTTTTCTAAAACCGGTATATGACAGGTACCGTTTTTTTTTGGTCAAAAAAAAAAATCAAAAAACGTCTGGGGATAGTCTCCAAAAAACGCCACATACCAAGTTTGAAGTAAATCGAGCCATCCGCTTAGGCTGTGGTCTCTGATACATACAGACAGATAGACAGACAGACAGAATTGTCGGTACCACTTTTTTCTCATTCTCTAACATCGTAATGTCGTGTTTGATTGTTATCTCAACTTTTTTTTTTGTACGAATGCATAACTTCATATATAGTACCTATATCGCAAGTAAAAATGCATAGCGACCCTACAAATGCGCGAACTGTTGAAATAGGCTTTGCATTTCCTAAAAAGGGGAAAGATAACCGTCAAGTTAGTCAAGTTTCAAATTTAAAAAAAATAATGATGCAATTAACTGTCGGGAATTTGTCGTAAATTTGTAGTGAAAGAAAAAAAAATTTTGTGACTGTTTTTTTCTTTAAATAACCCGTAATAGTGCTGACTTGACGGTCAAGGTAGGATTAAATTTGAAAAACGAGTATGTTTGTAGTTATCGTGAAAACAATCTAGCTAGACTAATTAATATCTTTGAAAAACTATTGATTTTCTGTGAAAATTCGTGATTGTATTAATCAAAGAAATCTTGTGTATGCAAATTATAAAATTATAAACGTAAACAATCAGGTAAACAATACCGGCAGCTAATAAACAAATGCGTTAGTTTTAAAGATTCTGCAAAAAAATAGGTGGATTTCTTTTCATTTGATTCTTTCTGAAAATGACCGAAAGCTTTGGAAAAACCTCCTTGAAGTTGAAATTGGGAAACAAAGGTCGCTAGATCCAGAAGTTGAATGTAATGAATTAAACACGCTATATACATATTTAGTCCGTTCCTTAACCCACATTCTCTCGCCAGGCAATTAAAAGTGGTCGTTGGCCTGAGGGTATTCCATTGCGTCTATGACAAATTATATTTTACAATTGTCTTTGGTAGCTTTGATTGCAAATAAATGATTGTAATTCATGTATTGATGATGAATGTTTGACAATATTTTGGGAAAATAAAGAAAAAAAATTCAAGTTTGAATTTATATGAATTTTTTTTTTGTTCTATTTCAGTGGTATATCTTTTTGTTTTTTTTTACAAAATATATAATTTTTTCACGAATTAATTACACGTTAAAAAAATACGTTTTGGAACTGCACGAGTTCGTTTATTATATTATTTCACGAATAAACAAATAATATTTATAATTCAAGCATCCCATTACAAATAATTTTTGTTTGTTTGTTTTTTTTTTGTTTGATTGCTCCTGTTGTAAGTTTAGATGTCTATTTTTTTTTCTGTGTACAAATATGAAAATCGTGAAGTTGTGTGGTTATTTAATTTTTTTTGTTTATAAAAGAAAGTGAAATGCCAATGAAAGTCTCTATGAGCAATATTTCACAGCATGCAAAAAATTGCTTTTGGAAATAAAGTTGAATTGATATTTTCCGACTACACTTACTTACCACTAACTTAGTTGCTGAGACTTTATTGTGTCCATTATGATCCCCTTAAGGGTATTTATATTTCTGCATAATATATTTTGTAGACACGAACGAAGATTCACGAACGTTTTCAGATATATCTTCCTCGTGCTATAGCAATAAAAAAGCACGGATTCAACATTGGAGTGGAACAGTCTCAGTTTGATATTTAGGCCGATAGAAATATTCCTTAATATATTTGACAGCATTCCGAACGCAGCCTTTGCCTTCTTCATTTGGCTGTTGATGGCTTGTCCAGTTCCGCCTTTGGTAGAGGCAAAACTCCCAAGATATTGAAAGTCTTCTGCCTTCTCAACTGGTTGTCCACATATATTGACTTGAACGGATGAGTTACTTCCGAGTTTGATAATTTTTGTTTTTGCGTGTTAATTTTCAGCCCCACTATTTCTGCTTCTCCCTCCACTCTCACTGTCATTTGATGGAGATTCATGATCATATGAGAGAGTAAGCATAGTTCGCGTAGTCCAGATGTTTTAGTTTTTTTTCACTTCTTGGGAAACCACTCGCAGTTTCAAGCTCTCTGTATGAGTGGACGCATTAGGTAACTCGATGTCGTTGGTGCTGCTTGAAAGGGCTCTGCGTGAATAATAATACCATCGAGTCCTTCCACCCTGTTGTCTTCAGTGTTTTAATTGCGACAGTAACCTCTTCTCGACTGTGAAGGGGGGTGAGATTTTTATTGACATAAGCCTAACTAACACACCAGCTTCAGTAAAAATTGATCTCAGAAGTTAACGCTTTTCTTTGCAACATTTTTTTTTATAGAATGTGTAACTTCGTTAACAGCTTCTATAAATTTGTTTTAAAAATAAGTCATACCGATGTCCGGAAAAATTTCTTAAAAAAAAAAAGAAATATGTTTATAAAGCAAACGCATTACTTTAAACAAAAATAGTCTTTGTATAAGCTTTTCCGTCACAAATAAAACAAAAGAAAAAGAAAAAATCCTCTAACAGAAATTTAACAATAAATTATTTTTAATTTTTTGAAAAATTATAAATAAGAAAACTGTTACAAATTATTATAGGAGATGGATGCATCTAGTTCTTTTATTGGACCACGTACGGCAATGGTAAGCGTTTTGTAAAAAAAAAAAAAAACAATTTTTAGATTTTGAATGGTTGTAAGAGAACAACTAATGTCGGATTAAAAGGCCTAGAACATTTTCATAATACCTGCCAATGTTCACTTTATCACTTACAATTATTTTTAACAAATGATTATGGATGTAAAATAATAAATAATAATAAAGAAAAAAAAAAAACAGTGGCAATGTGTATTGGTCGTGAAAAATCCGGCATAAGTGTGTTTAATGTGTCCAAGGCATTATAATATTCCTAGTTTGTAGAGTTTGCTTTCATTGTAGTTATCCTTTTATTTGATTTTAGGATGTTAACTCTCGTTTGTATTCAGATCACCAATATCAATGTTTTCATACTGTATGTTTGTTCATTGCCTTTTTTAATCATGTTAATTTAATCTCTTCGCATTCGCATGACAACAAGTTAATAACTCCCTTGGCTTTTTGTGCAAAATTTCCGTCAGAATAAAAATGCTATTTGGTTTCCTTGTGTCCATTATGTCTTACACTATTTTTAATAAGTAATCCAATTTCTTAAAACATCACATCGGGAGCCGAAGTGGAAACGGATCCAGATATCCAGAGCCATAATTTATCTACAGTTCGGTTTAATTGAATACAAAACGTAATGAAGTTCCACGAGTACTTGATGAGAGATTTAATTATTAATTGAAACCTCACGTTAAAGTTTATTATTGCTAAACCAGTGTATAAATTCTCATTATTTTCACGCAGCAAAAATTAACAAACATTTCTCCCTTCATTTAAGCTCTATGTTACAAACTTTTGCCTCGACATAGACTCTCAGAAGACCAGCAAACGAATCGCACAAATTCGGTCAATTTCCAAAATATTGCGTACTTCTTTAAAGAAAATTAACCAAGTGAGCAGTTCGTAAACGCCCAAAATGATCATGAATAAGAATTTGAGCCACCACTACCAGTTCCAGAACGTGTGCTGGAGGCTATAACACAAAACTACAAGTACTTGTATTACAAGTGAAATCTTACAGTATTCCATACAACATTGAAGCAATTTCAGTTGTAAAACAAGTACTTGTAGTTTTGTGTTATAAGCCTCTGATAGTGCTGCAATGTAGCACATTGACCCGTATCGGAAATGAAATTTCCCGGATTTTTTTTGGGGAAAAAGGCCCTTATTCGTTTTCGCGTCTGACTTGTTCTTTTGGTATTAAAAAAGTTTGAAAAGTGAAAAGGGCGAAACTTTCCCAGCCATTTTTCGGTTGAGAGATCTCTCAAAAAAAAAAGCCCCGAGAAATTTCATTGCAAAAAACACCATTGAAGGTGCTTCAAAGTCGTGGGTATGCAAACGCTTCGGTCGCAAGCCATGGAAAATTTGGGTTCGTTTCCCAGCCTATGCTACGTTGATTCTTACTTTCGATATATGTACTTTAATAGGGCATGTTTAGGATTCGTAAAAAAATTGGAATGGGGATAACAATCATGATGATAGAGATTCCGAAAAAACTGGGTCGTAGTTTCTATATCTCAAGCTACAGTAGAAACCGCTGAATCGATTTTCTTCAAACTTGGTAGTTAAGTATTTTGAGCGAGTCCCAAGTGGGGAAATTGATTTTTTTTTTTCAAAAATCGATACAAAAGTATTTAAAAAATTGAAGAAAGATATTGTCCGTGAACGGGCAAAAATATCAGAAGATCACATATTGGTGCAACTCGCGAATCGTTTTTGAACGTCTCATTGAAATAGCATAGGCAAAAGGTGGTCGCATCGAATGAATGGATTCTGAATTTCGGATTTTTTTTGTTTACACATTTTACACTTCATTTTACTAATCCCGTAGAGTCATGGCCATGGCTCCAACTATACCTCAAGATAGCACTTTACATAGTTTAATTTACTGTAGGGGCTACAGTCCGATAAATGTTTTGCTTTGGCCGTCAGCCAATCCTGGATATACTTTTTAGGTTAAAGAAGAAAAAAGCACACCAATCATCTAAATTGCACTCTTGAAGAAACAAAAATTCCATAAATCAGCCTTTGGAATGAGTGCATATCAGTACCGCAACAAATAAGTTTACAGACTAGTCAAATGAACGCAAAGCAAAATGCAACATTGCTAACAATGTGACTTTAAAAAGAGATTGCACAGAGCTATTTCTTTGTAAGGCGAGCTAGACATTGAATTTTTAAAAATTATATCAGTTGTAGCATTTTAAATGAATTAAATATAATTGTGGATTCTAGAAAAGAGATGTTACAAATAGCTTAATAGGAATTATTTATTATATCTATCAAAAATTCTTGCTTAAACTTCTTTCGATAAGATAAAATGTTTAAAAGCTTTATGGGAGCGATATTTTTGATGATTAATTGTAACAATCAAATAGACAGGCCTTTTCCATCGTTCTATTTTTTTTTTTCTGAAAAGCCTTTGATTTCCTAGAAAAATTCAGGTCGATATAAATTCCCGATTTACAAGCAAATATTTCTGTTAAGCACAACTATCACCAGCTCAAAAATTGCGAAAAGACATTATTTATTTATTCATCTACGATTTTACATCAACAGATATTTTAAAAGTAATAATAGACTTAAAATACATATACACTATTTTACGATAGACTTAATGCTACATTTAAATTAGATTTAAAGGCTTCGCGAGACGTAATTAAATCAAAATTTTCATCATATATAAAGTTAAATAATTTACTACATCTTGAGATTGGATCACGTGAACCATAGGAGGTATTATGAGGAGATTCCCATAAAAAGTCTCTCGATCTTAAAGATCTCTGGGGTGCATAAATATTTAACTCAAACAATAAATTCCCACAATCAATGGTGCAACAAATAAGATCACGAACGAACATGACACTGTGCACTTTACGCCTAGCTTCTAGAGACTGCAAATCTAGCAATAAACATTTCGAGACATACGAATGCCGTTGATTACAATCGCTTCCAAAAAATCTACGAAGAGCGAAGCGTAAAAAATTTTTTTGAAGTTTTTCAATTCTGTTGATATTTTTAGCAGTTGAAGGATTCCAAACAACAGAACAGTATTCCAGCATAGGTCGAACTAAAGAACAAAACATGAGTCATTGTTCAGCGTCTTTAAGGCTCAAGAAATAAAGAAGCAAATTCAATCTATTTTACTTTGATGCCGGAAAAAAAAATAAGAAACTTAAAAACGGACATGTTTAAAAACTCAAAAAGTAATCCCTACTGTTAAATGCTTTCATATTAGACGTGGTTTACTCGTTTTTAACTTAAAAAGTTGAAAATGCCTGCCGATTGTTTGGGGTTTTCCAACAGGGTAATGAATCCAAACATTCGTATAGGCTGTTAAAACAGTAGCTGTGACTAACAATATCTCAATCTCAATTAACTGATTTGAACCCCATTGAGAACTTCTGGGTTATTTTAAAAAATATGGGTGAAAAAAGAGACACTCTTTTTCAGCTTTAACGAATGAGTGTTCTTTCTCTTGTAGGGTTTGTCATTGTTGCTTCCATTCGTGTCCGAGGTTTGTTGGTGGCTTGCAGCTTTATCGAGTTTTAAGTAGTTGGAAAGAAAATTTATTTGCCTTTGATATTTATTTTGATAAAATAATTTGATTATCAATGGAACCACAAAAAAATCACACCTTAACCCTAGGTGACACCGTGATATGGCCGTCTGAATTATTTTTTTTTATATGTTAACTCTATATGGGATGAACCCGTTTTTGATTATAAAAACCAATAGCCCAAAAAATACGAATAAAATTAAGGCAGGTCGCAAATATATTGCCAGCCCCTAAATATTTATATTAACATTGCATATTAAAATAACTTCAATGTTCATTCAAGCTATTTGTAAGACATGTTTGTTTCCCTTAAATTGAGATCTCACGACCATCCTATGTAGGATCGGCATAGTTTAAAATTTTTTTTCTAATAACTATTAACTTACAACATCCTTCTTCATTTATTAATAATATAACCAATTTTTATCGTTAGTATCAATTGATTGCAATATTTCTATGTTTTATTTTATCACAGCAAGAAACTAAACAATCTGGAGCTCTAAAGAAAACAAGTCGCTATCGAAGCCGATCTCTTTCAGCTTCATCGACAGACTCTTACAGTTCGGGTGAGCTTTTAAAATTAATATCCAATATATTAATTTGACGTTATGAGCTCTTATAAAATTACAGCATCATACACAGGAAGTAGTTCAGACGAAGATGACGTCCCACCACGTGAGAAAGTCCAAAAGAACAGCAAAGGCAGCATAGATTTTTGTGTTCGTAATATTCAAGGACAACATGCATTTGGACGGCGTGAAATTGAAATAGCTGAGCAGGAAATGCCTGGCATTATGGCTCTCCGAAAACGAGCAAGTGAAGATAAGCCATTAAAAAATGCAAAGATTGTCGGTTGTACGCATATAAACGCACAAACAGCAGTACTTATTGAGACCCTAGTAGAACTTGGAGCATCAATTCGTTGGGCTGCTTGTAATATATACTCAACACAGGTAATACAACATTTTCACAACAGAAAATTAGAATTCAATCTTAGTGTTTTATATTTATAAAAAAATTCGTCATGGATACCAAGTACATAGTACGCAGAACACAATACACATGGAAGCCATCAATTCGGCTACGACGTCTCTCTAGATTGCTTCAGCAGTGCCAATTTCGGGATCTCAAGATAGAGATCCTTTTATAAGAGCGGACGGATGATGACTAAGGTGGATAGTTTTTAGCCTCAATTACTAGTAAAAGATCTCCTTGTTCGTCATTGAAGATGCTGATGGGATGTTCAAATATTCCAATGCGTTAAATGGCATAAAATCTGTTCAAAAAAAACCCACAAAGGTGTCCAACCTAAACGACCAACATCTTCTAGTTTGCATCAAATAAATGTCTCAAAACGCTAATTGGGCCATCGAGCCATGTGCTTGTGACCGTCATTCATACACAACACAGGTTGTGGCTGAGTTCAGAAACTGATCCAGAAAGAAATTCAGCGCAAACGCAAATTCAAAACAAAACATTTTTAAATAATAATATTAACCTTGGTTTATTTTTTTTGTTTTTGTTTATCAGAACGAAGTTGCGGCCGCGCTAGCTGAAGCTGGATATCCTATATTTGCTTGGCGTGGTGAAACCGAAGAAGACTTTTGGTGGTGCATTGATAAATGTGTCAATGCCGAAAATTGGCAACCCAATATGATTCTAGACGATGGTGGTGATGCCACACATTTGATGTTAAAAAAATATCCTGCCATGTTTAAAATGGTTAAAGGTATAGTTGAAGAGAGTGTAACTGGCGTTCATCGTTTATACCAGCTATCGAAATCTAGCAAATTAACCGTTCCAGCAATGAATGTAAATGATTCGGTTACAAAAACTAAATTTGATAATCTTTATAGTTGCAAGGAATCAATTTTGGATAGGTTTGTTACAAAAAAGAAAGGAAGAACGGTGACTTTTATTCTTTACTTGTTTTTTTTTTTTTGTCATTAAAGTTTGAAACGGTCAACCGATGTTATGTTTGGCGGAAAACAAGTTGTAATTTGTGGCTACGGTGAAGTTGGAAAAGGTTGCGCACAAGCTTTAAAAGGCCATGGATGCATTGTTTACATCACTGAGATAGATCCAATTTGTGCACTTCAGGCAAGGTAAGTACATTTAATACAAAACAAAATTGAATTGTACACATACATATATCCGAGTTGGATTTAATGACTAGTCGGGCTGGTGCGTTGATGTCCACCCGCCCCACGTGTCCAAGCCATCTCAGTCATTGTATTTTCTTCGACCAAATGAATGTCGCAGTAGAGCCCGTAAAGCTCGTCGTTGAACCTTCCTGCGAATACTCCGTCGATACACACAGGACAAAAAATCACTCGAAGAATCTTTCTCTCAAAGGACCCACTAATTTTCATCCGAAATTTTTATTTCCTATGCTTCTGTCCTATGCAGCAGGACTGGAATGATTAAGGTCGTGTATAGAATTTCATTGCTTTTATGAGAGAGGTGGCTACTTAAATGTCTTGTGGACCCGAAGAAACAGCGATTGACTAGAGTAATTCTCCATTTGATCTCTGCGCTGATGTCATTATTGATGTTTATAGTGGTAATAACTTGACTGTTTCGAAGTTATTACTATTCATCGCTTCTATTTTGTCGCCTCCGATTCAATGCTGGCAAATAGATAAACGACACAGCTCGCTTTGTTCTGTCGATTCTATCTATGTCATCTGCATAAGCCAGTAGTGGATCTTTTGATAGGTTTTACCAGTGGTGTTGACTTTCGATCTGCGTAGAATTGTTTCAAGAACGAGGCATTACAATGCATTGCCTTGTCTTAGACTTTCTCACCAGCATTTGGTTCAGTGGTATTTTTACCTACGAAGCATTGTCATTCTGCACAAGCGGACGAGTTTGGCAGGAATGCCAAATATGATATTTATTTATTTATTTATCTACGATTTAAATCAACAGACTTAGAGATACATATAGTACAATATTACTCATAATGATTTTTAATTTCTACAATTATATTTATGAGTTAGAAATGCTAGTAATACATTTTTAAAAATATTCCTTTTAAAGCTTATGTCTAAACAATAATATGTTTCTATTATTGTTATAATAATATAATATGTTCCATTAAATAAAATAGTACAGTGACATATCGGTTCTCGAAACCCATAATTTGTTCTGTGCGAATCTTCAAATAATAGAGGCCTAGATCTTAGTCCTTTTGAAGGAGCATAAATATTTATAAGCGCAAGCAAATTTGAACAATCAATAAAATTACACAAAACATCTCGAACAAACATTATGCCATACATCTCTCGCCTTGATTCAAGAGATTGTATTCCCAATAAAAGACATTTGGATCGATAAGAAAAATTATTAAAATTATTAACGTTGCCAAAAAAATTTCTCAATGCAAAGCGTAAGAAGTTTTTCTGTACTCTTTCAATCTTATTTATATCATTTTGAGTAGTTGGATTCCAGACAACACAAGCATATTCCAATGAGGGTCTAACAATACTGCAGTACAATGATTTTAATGTATAAGGATCAGTAAACTCAGCGGAATTTCTTTTCACGAACCCTAAAACTGAGTTAGCTTTGGAAATGATTGAGTTAATGTGAAGTTGAAAAGTGAACTTCTCATCAAAAACAACACCAAGATCTTTTACATCATGAACTATTTTGATAAAAACATTGTCTAGGGAATAAGATGGAACAATATGATATAAAGAACGGTTGTAAGATATGGACGAGCACTTTTCAATGTTGAGTTGCATATCATTTATTTTACACCAATTAAAAAACAAGTTAAGATCATTTTGCAAAGACAAACGATCAGTAATACTTGAAATAACAGCAAAAAATTTAATATCATCTGCAAATATGAGGCATTTGCAAAATTTTAATACATTAGGTACATCATTAACATGCAATAAGAAAATAGGTGGGCCCAAATGACTCCCTTCCGGAACACCTGAGGTTGCAAGTATTTCCTTAGAGCAGATATCATCAACAACAACAAACTGTTTGCGACCATATAAATAGGATTTAAACCAGCAGAGAAGAGAACCACGGATCCCATAAGCCTCAAGCTTCTGCAAAAGAATTTTTAAATTTACCCTACTGAACGCTTTAGTAAAATCAGTGTAAATAACATGAATTTGTTTATTTTTCTCAAGAGCGTTGATCGAAAAATTTGTAAACTCAACCAGATTAGAGATAGTCGACCTACCCTTCCAAAATCCGTGCTGGAAATCACTCACATGGCCTTTTAAAAGCCCAACAAACAAATTTTTAACAAGACAATCCAACATTTTTGAAATTATGGAAAGTTTTGTTATAGGTCTATAGTTAGATATGTTATCTTTTTTGCCGGATTTAAAAATAGGGGTTATAACAGAGATTTTCCATTCATCAAGAAAAATACCACTGGTAATAGACTGATTAAACAAATGCGTCAAAGGAATAGATAGGATATCAGCACAATGCCTCAAAACAATGGGAAAGAAACCTAAAATATCAGGTTTGTATCTGGGCTCAAGTTCACTTAGTAATTTGAAAACATCATCAATTTTAATTTTAAAATCAGAACAGTCGATAAATGATGGGAGTAATTTCAAGTAATTGTCATCTACCCCATCTGTGCTTGTGGAGTTATAAATGCTTTGAAAATACTCGGCAAACAAGTTGGCAATTTCAATTGGCTCAGAAGATGATTGTTTTTGAAAGTGCATTGTTGCTGGAAACCCTACACTCTTACGCTTTGAATTGATAAATTTCCAAAATTGATTTGGATTTACTTTTAATTTTGACTCAATGGACTGCACATAGTTGCAATAGAGAAATTTCGAAAGGAATACAAATTCTTTCCTCAGACGACAAAAAAGTGTATAGTCAACCGGAGAACCTGATTTTTTATATCGTTTATGCACAATATTTTTCTCATTTTTTAGTTTCTTAAGTCTATAATTATACCATTTGGGGCTAGAATTTTTTTGGACCAAAGGCACAAAACTATTTAAAGAATCGCTCAAAACATTCTTAAATTTAATAAAATTATTAGATAAATCATTGTTCTGAAATTCGGATATCCAATTTATACAATTCAATTGAGATTTAATCATGTTTAAATTGTTTGAATCAAATTTACGGTAAAATGAATTTGAAATATTATATAAATTGTAATTATCATAATTATAACTTGTTATACAAAAATTTATAGCTGTGTGATGCACAGAATCATTGAGTAGAGGAATTGACTGAGAAAGATTGACATTCAAGTCATCGGAAATAAATACTAAATCCAATAATCTATTAAGAGTGTTAACAATGTTATTAATTTGATTTAGATTTAAAGAAAAAGATAATCAACCATCATAACTTCAATTTCTGTATTTATTAGCAAAGGAACAAGTTTATTCTCATCATTTTCAGACCAAATTAAGTTTGTTAAATTAAAATCACCAATAACACATGTATAAAAATGTTTATATTCAGGTAAGGTGGCAACGCTATCAATATTTTCAAAATTTTTCTTGTAGATGAATGATGTACTTCCAGGGGGGATATAGCCGAGGAAAAGAAGTAGTTTGATACCACCAAAAGACAAACTGATACATAGTTGTTCAATGTTCAGGCGATTCTTATCCAACACAACATTCAGATCCACAGCTGATGAAATTATAGAGCGATGAACAGCAATCAATACACCACCACCACGTTTCTTGTTAATATCAAATCGATCAAGGCGGAAAACAGAGAAGGAAGAGAGATCAAAAAGTTCCTCCGTCATAATATGCTCATGCAACCAGGTCTTAGTAAAAGCAAATATGTCATAATCCGATATTGCTCTGTATAACTCGTTTCTATTCATGTGACTTTAAAATCGATAAGGAGGTGGTGTGTATCGATGTGGTATCACCGTTTTTTACTTGCGATATGGGTACCATATATCAAGTTATGCATTCGTACAAAAAAAAAAAGTTGAGATAACAATCAAACATGACATTACGATGATAGAGAATGAGAAAAAAGTGGGTCCGACAATTCTGTCTGTCTGTCTGTCTGTATGTATCAGAGACCACAGCCTAAACAGATGGGTTGATTTACTTCAAAATTGGTATGTGGCGTTTTTTGGAGAATATCGCCAGACGTTTTTTTGATTTTTTTTTTGACCCCAAATAACGGTACCTGTCATATACCAGTTTTAGAAAAACTCATTTTTCTCAAAAACTGTGCCTACGATTTTGATTAAAAAAATCATGGTCATTTTTTTGGATAAGGTCTATCTTTAAATAAAAACCATTTTTTTCAAAAACCTGATTATCTCCTTCATGACTCAATCAATTTCAATCATTTTTTTTACATGAAAGCTTTTAAGTTGCCGTAAAATTTTTTTTGTAAAAAAATTTCGAAAATTATTTTTTTGGATTTTTAAAAAATAGTTGAATTTTTTTTTTTGAAAAATCATTTTTTCAAAAACTACTCAATATTTTTTTTTTCAAAATTAAATTTTTAGATGTTGATTAATAATATCTTAAAAATGGCGTACCAATTTTTTTTTATAAAAGTCCTTGAAAAATTTTATATGGAAAAAATTGTTTTTTTTTAAAAAAAACGGCTCTGACGATTTTTTTTTTTCTAAAAATGCATCATTAAAGGGGAAATCAAATTGCATACTTTGTTCTCAGGTCAAATTCATTTAAAAAGCTGTTTTAGTCATTTGAAAATCGATTTTTTTCCAAAACTGCATTTACAATTTTTTAATTAAAAAGCTTAGCATATATAGTAACTTTATCTATAAGAGCAAGTACGTGCGACCCAGTCGTGCATTTTATTTTTTCTCCAAAACTGTCTGGGTGTAAAAATTTGATTGACTGTTGATTTGGCTGTCCTGAAACCGACAGGCTTCCGTTCTGGCCTTGTAGCCTTGGGTAGACCTTCTTGCCCTTTGATACATTTTTCGAACATCCCCCCTGCCGGCACAGCCCTAAAAAACCCGGCTTCTCGTGCTCTCTCTCTCTCTCTCCTTTTCTTAATGAGAAGATAACATTCCGCTCTTCTTCTTTGCCCTTAGAGCTCTTAAACTGACTCACATTTTTCGTAACCTCTGACTCAATGGCGAATAGGTTCTTTCTTATTCAACGGCAATAGTAAGTGCACATTTTGGTTAATCTGTGATGGTAGAATTTTCAAAAAAAAAAGATAAATTTACCGAAGTCGTTCGTGTGGTCCTAAAGACTCATAGCTGAAATACTAAATAAAATCTAATTCATTGAAAAAATGTATTTTTTCAGTATGGATGGATTTCGTGTAGTCAAATTAAACGAAGTTATACGCAATGTTGATATTGTCGTCACTGCAACTGGGAACAAAAATGTTGTCAATCGTGAGCATATGGATAAAATGAAGAGTGGCTGCATTATTTGTAACATGGGTCATTCAAACACAGAGATTGATGTTGTAAGTTGAATAATTTGTTTTTTTTTTTTTGTTCACAATTGTGTGTTTTCTTTTTTTTTTTTTTATTACAGAATAGTTTACGTACTCCAGATTTGACATGGGAAAAAGTACGCTCCCAAGTTGATCATATTATATGGCCCGATGGAAAATGGATAATTTTACTGGCTGAAGGTCGTTTAGTTAATTTATCATGTTCAAGTATACCTTCATTTGTTGTTTCCATAACATCTGCAACACAAGCACTTGCTTTGATTGAGCTTTTTAACGCTCCACCTGGAAGATATAAGTCTGATGTATATCTCTTGCCTAAAAAGATGGGTAGGTTTTTTTTTTTTATTTTTAATAATAATTGTACTTACTTAATTTAATATGGATATTTCTGATTGTTTTCTTTTTTAGATGAGTATGTAGCTAGCTTACATTTGCCCACCTTTGACGCACATCTAACAGAACTTTCTGATGAACAAGCTAAATATATGGGTTTAAATAAGGCTGGACCGTTTAAGCCTAATTACTATAGGTGAGTCGAAGGTACATATAGATTGTAAAACAACATACTTCATCTCATTAATATTGTAATGTCAATGTTGTTTTTGAAATTTGTTATTGGATAGAGAAGTGAGGTATAATTTTAAAGGGTAACTTTTGCATGTTGCATCCATTGTCGGTTGGCTGTCAGTAAAATAAAATGGTAGGTTAATTTCGACGCTTTATAAAGTGTACTGTTGTATTAATCTAACAGTTGAAGCTTTTAATATTGCTTGGGTTATTAAAATAGCAGAACATGCTGAATTTGGCAGAGATTAAGAGGGTCGTTTCCCACCTAGGTTAGGTTAAAAAAGGCTGTTATTACAATTAACTGACACACTTGTACTTATTTTATAATAAAAGGTCCATTGTGATATAAGGAACATGAAATTCCTTATAACCACACGAGACTAATTCGTCGTGGGGTAGAGTAATTTTTACGGTGGTCTGAGAGAGTTGGAATATGGAATGTGCTAGCGGGACCGCATAAAATCTTCTTCCAAGTAGTAATAGTGGTTAGTGCGATGAACTATCATGGTTCGTTTCCCAGCCTATAAAATCTTGAGTGATACAGGGGTACTGTATCTTGCCAGGAACTGACAAAAACCTCCAAGAGTATTAGTTTTTATGAAAAGTGCATCTCCGCTTGTCTTTTGGAACTGGCAGAAAATTGTCTGCATTTTAATAACCCAGAGGCAATGTTGCTGTTGGGAAACACTGTTTCGCCGGAGATCTGGGTTTGATTAACTAATGAAACGCACACAGAAATAGTTCAGGTTGTTGTATTACAAAATTATTTTTTTTATTTTCGTTCCATCTGTGATGTTTTGGATAACAGAACTTAGGAAAGCTGAACTACGCAGACAAGGTATGTTTGAAGTTGGTGCGTGTCAATAGCAGTTTGCTCGTTATAGTCAAACTTTAACGTGACCTACAGCGATTAGTGCTGGTAACAGAAAAAGAGCATTTTCTCACAATCAGACCTTCAAAACTCTAGCTCATTTAACTAAAATATTAAGTACGCGTGTAACCGCAGTCGTGCATGTTGTTTTCATCAGCATCCCGATTTATATATTTTTTTTTAATATTATTTATTTACATTATACAGTTAGTTATGTAAAAAGATATGTATTTTTTGTTTTGATTGTAAATTTTTGTTGCACCTCAAATTCACCTTCGATAATATTGATTTGAAATATGAAAAGGATTCGTTTTGAATTGTCTTCAATAGATGTCACATATGTATAATACATATATAAAAGCCAAAGTAAAATATTTACAGCTATAGCCAATATAATAAAAACACTCATTACTTTTGAGCTTGACTGTCCCTCGTTCTAAGATTAGTCGACCACGTACAATAATGTGGTCTAATGGTTTTTTGGTAAACAAATGTATAATTGTGTGTTTTTCTCTCACTGTCTTTAAATATCTGTATCAGTTCATTTTGCGCCTTATAGAAGCTGGCCAATGAAAAAAATAGGAACACGAATTAATTAATTCTTTATAAATATTTCCTGCACTTTAATTGTTTTTTTTTGCATTATTTATTGCTGGTAATGGGAAGGGCCAAACGCTGCGCAATACCGAAAGCCAATGAGGGGCCATTTTAGCTTTGCATATGATCCTGTACTAAAATGGTTTTTAATGAAAGCGAACGGGCTTTCGCCAAATTCCATCAAATTAACAATGACCCTCTTACAGCTATTAAATATTAGAGGAATATCTTGTGGAGCAACCAGACAAAGATACATCTATTTAGAAAGGACCAAAGGGTCAAACTTTTGATCCGCCCTACACAAAACTCACAGTAAAAACATGGTGTTGGCTGATTCACGTTTTGGGGTTGTTTCTGTTGGTTGGGTGTTCCTGATCGACATTATTATAACAAACACAATATCCTTGATGATATTTTACTGTGGACCGAAGAAAATATGCCTCTAAAATGGCGTTCCTAACAAGACAACGACCCACACAAAGTTTTGGTTTTAGCCAAATAAAGTCAATGTTTGGAGTAGCCTTATTGTTATCATTTTATATTATTTGAACAAAATTAAAAAAAATGTTTTAAAAATGAAGTTTTTGTAAATTTAAAAAGTGTTCCTATTTGTATGGCCAGGACTGTGCGAGTTTTGTTTTTTAAATGAATGTCTATATAAAGAGAATTTGTTTTGTTTTTTTTTTGTTTTATAATTAGGTGTTGACTAAGCATCGATATTGGTTTCCAATAAATGTTCATGTTCTTCCCTTACGTAAGTTAGACACACAAATTTAACGAAAAATACAGAGTTCCTCTTATTTCGACTTTATATGTTTAAACATGAACGTTTTTTTGGGAGTTATAAAAAAAATAGCATGAAGTCTCGTGCCATACTTTTTGATTGTATCGTAACCACGTGTGTGTTCATTGTTCAATCAACCTTCTCATCCTTAACACAAAAAAAAACAATGTTCCATCCAAGATATTTCTACGGACTCTTCAAGTTCATCATTGTTTTCGTGGTATACCAAATACTTATGTCTAGTTTTATGGGGGTAGTAATTACAAAGACCGACACAATTCAAAAATAAAGTTGGTGCCGGATGTAAAATATTTCTTCTTATGAATAGTGATGTCCTGACTCGGAAACCAGTCAGTTCTCTATCAGCTCTTGTTTTCGACATATTTTGAACTGAATACACAAAAACCTTTTTTTTTTGCTAAGTTACATGGCGGATAATTTTTTATCAACAAAATCATTACACAGAAAGAAATTTAACGCCCAACTATTTTCAAAAATAGTTTGATGAATTGATGGTCACATTTCATCATTGTATATAAAACCTATAGTAATATCAAAACACACGATTTAATAATTTAGCTCCCGTTGGTAAGGGGGCGCTGCCATAGCAATTTTCACTCGGATGAGTAAAATGAAGGAATAAAAATATGTGTGTTAGAACAGAAAAATATATTTTGCACAGTAATGGGAGTAAGGGAAAGATCCGAAAACGGATGTTTGCATTTTGACAGACCAGAACTAAGGCGGGAGAAATTACAAAAACAAAATAGTTGTTTGTTTTGCAATACGATTTTTTTGTTTGATGTTAGTGAGGTATACAAATAAACACACACACATGAAGGTTTTTTGTATACTGCCGAATCAGATATTTTTATTTTGAAAACTTGAATAGATTTTTGTTTTGGAACTTTTCTGTAAAATGTATAATTAAAGGATTGTTGCCAGTTTTATATTTTGATTTTTTCAGTAGTTCTTATATCTACCTAGTTATTAGGTAAAATTAGAAATAAACTAGGTGTTTTGCAAGGGGTGATTTTATTAAAAATTATATACTATGTAATAAGTACCTACTGTTTTTGTTTTTAATATGAAATGTTGTTACATATTATGTATTTATCAATTTTTATTAAAACATAAAAAATTATTAAAACAAATGATTCATCATAAAATATAAAGTAAAGAAAATCGTAAAGACCTAACTACAACGGCAATAACAACGAATATCATTCAAACCTACCCAAAACCTACGAAAATTCTGAATTTGTTGAAAGAACTTTTAAATTTGGCAACCTAATAGACTTCCTTTTTCTCTCATGATTACCACTTTGGTAAATTTATGAAACGTTTTCTACTAAAAGAGTTTGATAGATGTTCAATAGCCAACAATATTTATAAATTGAATTAAAATAATCTGCTTCTCGTGCACCCGCTGAAATATAATTTTATTGATTATTTTGAATGAACATCATTTTTTCGAGTTTTTTTTCGATTTACAAGGTATTCATTATTACTGACTAATTTTTAACCTATAAAAATTTTCAAAAATGCGTCAAAAACCTTAGATTTTGGATTTTAAAACAATTGCCGTATTTTCCGCACAAAATGGACACAGTAAGAAAAAAAAATAATTTTACTTTTGCAGTTTTGCAAAAAGTGGCCAGTTAAGCCCTTATTTTCTTTAAAAGTAAATACTATTTAATAAAATTAACAACAAAAAATATTACTCACAATAGTATTTCATAATATAAAATTATTTATAGTACTTATTAATATTTACTTATGGGCAACCATTGCTTCAGTTTTATTTTTTCGTATACCCATATTCTGAAAAAAATTACTCATATCACCAAACATATCCATTGTGTATATTCATATATAAAATATTATAATTATAATTCTTCCATTTCTTTATATCAATCTACCCATCTTTCTCTATCCACAGAGCTAAATAGTCATAGAGTAAAAAATAAAACAAAAAAACACATATCAAAAATCAAACTGGCAGTTGTCTTCCAACTCCCATGGATTTTGTATAGTTTGTTCTCTTTTTACTATTATTACTTATTCCTCCATTACCTGAATATTCATATCAAAAATTAAACCGGCAGTTCTCTTCCAACTCCCATGGATATTGTATAGTTTGTTCTCCTTTTACTATTATTACTTATTCCTCCATTACCTGAATATTTATGTCAAAAATCAAACCGGCAGTTCTCTTCCAACTCCCATGGATTTTGTATAGTTTGTTCTCTTTTTACTATTATTACTTATTCCTCCATTACCTAAATATTCTCTTCCCCCACCCCAGCTCTAAGCTCTCACAAAAACTCCAAAAAAATAGCACAGCTCCGGTAAACCCAGGTGGCGCTACGATAGTTTTGCGTCTTGATAGTACTATAAGAATATATATACAATGATTTCTTCGAAAGATTGTCCATCGCACAGGGTACCTGGATGGAAAATTCTCCGATTTCGAAAAAATCGAAAAAAAAATCTCGAAACGGATACCTCGATATTGCTGAATTATTTCGAAAAAAAAACAGGATTTCAACTTCGCGACCTTATTAAAAAATTCTGAAAACATAACGATTTGCTTTCTGCCGAGCAGACAAGAAGATGCAGGACTAGACCCGTTTCAACAACTAAAAAAATCTCTGAGATATGAATCCAAACATTTTTCGACTCAGAAATCAACGCAAAATAAATAAAACTGACAACTGAGATTTTTTGTCTCACTGAAAAAATCTCGGAGCTCTCAGAGATCTCTCTTTATGGGACGCGCTTACATGACATTTTGCAGTCTTCATGAGAGTTTTCATGAGAATTGCCTCCAATGTCTCTTTTCTTAACTAGATCTGATACAAAAAATCTAAACAAGGTTTTGAATTCACCGAACAAGACTTTCTTAAAATCACATCTTAAATCTCTGGCACCAAAAAGAGTGTTGGCTTATGTTATATTTGTATACAAACCCTATTTTACTTATAATCATATAAAGTTTAGTTGAAAACAATTCCCTTCGAGTCCTTATATCTCAGATCATCTGCATTACTACTTTAATGTCGGTTATGCTTGTTACTATAGCTTTCGTTTTTTTTTTACTATGATCTTTAAATCTAATTTTCTTTGTTTTTCTTTACAGATATTAAAGATTGTTTTCCTTTTCCTAACAAATATTTTTGTTGGTAAAATAAAAACAAACACAAAAAAAACCATTATCACTCAGAATCATCACTCGCGACGATCTACGCATTCAGTACACAAATTGTTATCTTGGCGCGAATTTAATTTATTTTTCCTTTAAGAAATGATTAGTAAGAAATCATTTATTTTAAATTTTAAAAAATGTATACAGTCATCGCTTTAATCATTCGGATAATGCTATTTTAAATACAAAGGACATGAAAGACCGTATGGAATGACTGCCTCAATGACATTTGTGCCTTATTCAATAGCATTTATTAGTGATTTTTCTAAAAACAATTCCTCACTTTCACTTAACAAAAAAAAAATTGTTTGTGACAACAAAATCGTCGGCTTAGAGTGTATTGTATTTAATCTTTTTTTTTTTTTGAGATATACACTGCCGGTCACTTGAATATATCCAGTGCTTTTCAAAAACTCAAATTGATTCCTCTTCGGACGCGCATTGGTGACATTTATTTCAAACCACTTACATTCTTTAAACATAATATTAAGTTTTGACTATTCTTTAATATCGAATAGACTTTATGATTTTACTCTTTACCAAGTTGGATGAAATACCATTGTGTTATAAAAACTTGCAAAAGTATACAAGCCAATGGATGTATTCTGATGGTCTAAAATAGATGAGTGTTAAAAAAAGTGGTGGTGCTGCCACTTTGCCCGAAGAAAACTCAACTTCAATTTTTACAAAGCATTGGACATATTCAAGTGCTCGGCAGTGTACTTAAAAACCATTTATTTGTCCGTTCTGAATAAAATAATTATAGCAATTTCTTTTTCTCAGAAAAAAAAATACGAATAGAAAAGTGAGATTTAGACAACTATTTTCATTTTCAGCATTTTTTGAAACCATTAGAAAATAAAACAAAAAAATTAAGTCATTTGACAAACACTTTAGGCCAATAAAAATTTTAGTGGAGGCATAACTTACATCAAGCAACACGATTACATTTTTTTTCCACAAAATATTCTCAAACAGACTGGATAACAAAAGAGTTGTTGAGTAAGTAAGTTGCTATTTTTGGTCAACCTGTCGGAAGACAACGAACAATATTGTTACCATTTTAGGCTAAGACCAAAGCTATTATAATATAAGTTAGGTGAGTTGTGTTTCACAGATTCTTTACATCAGTCAACATACAAATTTATTTAAAATATAAAGAAGGAAAAAAAATTCAATATAATGTATTAAAATTAAAATTGATGGTTAATATAGCTGCGCGCAATACGGTAGTTGTCTTCCTTAAATAAAAAAAAAAAGATTAAAATTAAATTTTGCTATAGAGGCAGGACATTACAAGTTTCTTTTTCTGAATTCTTTTATTGAAATAAAGTTTAATAGCTGCTTTGCATACATTCGACCTTATCATGAATTCCATTTTTATCGTGGATTTATTGCGAATCTCGAAAATATAATCACAGAATGAATTTTAAAAATCGTAACAAATCTATAATCTATACAATTGGAATTCATGATAAGGCCGATTATTAGTGTTGGTGGTGTGAATGCTCGTTTGGAAGCTTAATCGATTTGTAAGTTTTATCTAAGCAATTTTTAGTGGTTTTTACAAACCAATTTTAATTTAAAATACAAAATATAAAACTAAAAAAATGATGTTAAGTCGGTATATGTAACGAATAGAATGGTCGTCGTTTATTATTATTATTTCTTTTTTTTCAATTTAAAATGTGGCCACGATGTCACATTTTGTTGTACAGAAATTTAAATTAAAAAAAAAAAAAACAAAGAAAAAATATTGTTAAACATAAATCATTTCTATATTCTTTTGTATAAAAATAAAAGCTGCATATAATTTAATCTTGTTATCTGATCCTAATTGCATTTCTTCAATAAACAGTATTTAAAATTTATAAAAAAAGTAGAGAATTCTAGAGAAAAACCACTTAAATGTGAAAGAATTAAATTAATTTTCATTTGCACGAAGTATTTTGTAGCCTTCAAAGTAGACTTCACTTGGTTCAACACTTCATTCTTGGAAGCACAATTGCTATGGAATTGAATAATTAATAATGAAAAATAAGAAATAAATTAGATCTAATCCATGCAATTCGCGGAGTTCTTCTTTAAAATAATTTATACACATACGGCATAGTACCACTTGATGTAATCGTAAATGCGATGGACTATCACTCAGCCAGCCTATGCCACCCTGGATTTTTGGAGGGTACTGCGAGTGTGAGTCACTAGACCTTGGTTCTTCTTGAGCTCGTTGTTCCACAAACGTTACAATTCTGTAATTCGGCAGAATAGTAAAATGAAGTATTATCAGTTAAAAAGGCCAGAACATTTTTGTGTCAAAATATACTGCATTCCTTGCAAAAACCAAATATGCCAAAAAATGACCAAAGATTCGCTCCATGCGACCTTAACTATTATTTACCCTCACAAATCCCAAAATAAATCACAAGTTGAAAGAAGATGGTCGATTTCAAAGCATTGTATTCTTCGATGAGAGCTAAATTTTGAAGAGTTAGGACTGAATTACAAAATACGTCATCATCGAAAAAAGCCATTGTCCCTGAATGGACCAAAATACCGTGCAACTTTGATTCGTTTTTTTAATTTCTTAAGGTCATAATCAAGGCGAAAGGTGTTCGCATGAATTCTGAATCTGTTTCCATTTGTACGCATGTAATGAATACAAAAAAAGGCCTTTTTAATCGATAACATTTCAGTAAGTTGTAGACGTTGAATAAAACACAGCAGCTATAACATATAGTTTCGAGTAAAAATAATTGTATTTTATCTCATAGTAAAAACGCGTCAATAATAACACCCTTGTTGGTACTTATAGGTACAGTTAATTTCCTTTGTTAGTAATCACATTAAATACTTGTAAATTGGAATATAAATTCGATCTGGATCAGATCATAGTCAAATAGAACACCTAATATTTTATCGAAAAATTGATGCATTCAAAATGTCGTTACACAATTACAAATTAAAAAAAAAAAAACTGCAAGACAAAAATGTGAAAATAATTCGCATTGATAAAGCTGACTTCTAATTTATGTGTTCTTTATTTTTAATTTAAAAAAAAAATACAATTGAACTTAATGAATGATAAATGTATAACAAGCTAAACTATTTGTATACAAAAAAGAGGCGAAAATATGGAATATATGCAACACACATACGAAATGTATAATTTTTATTTAGATTAAAAAATTGAAAAGAAGCAGTATTATACATTACTTCGCATTTAATAGAACAGAAAATAAAAAAATGTCTTCATTCAAACTTCATAATAAGCCTTATTATAAATTCCATTCGTATCGTGAATTTCTTACGAATCCCGGAATAAAAAAACAATCACAAAATCCGTTTGTTATTGCAATTTTTATAAGATTTTCCATTACGATGGATTCTGTGATTTATTTTTTCGTAATTCTTAACAAATTTCTACGATATAAATAGAATTCATGATAAAGTCGATAACGAAATGTTTAACAAAAAAAATGTATTGTCATCTTTAAGAAAAAAATGTATGACATTGTTTGTAACTATACTAATCAACATTACCGTATTATAACTAACATTGAATACATCAATAAACATAATTATGTAAATGTGTTTCTCAAGATCGATGTATACATACAACACATGCATATAAAAATAGATATAGATATTTAGATGTAAAAAAATTAAGGCGAATTTAGTGAAACGTGAAACTATATTTTCTATAATTATTCCCAAAATTCAATAATAAATGTTATTTTTAAGAAAAATAAAATAAACAAAAATTGTTGTGTTTGAGTGATTCTTTTTTTAAGGACTCTTGTTAATTTTGTTGTCGATGCATTTTCAGCACAGAATTATGCCGAGCTATTGTTGACATCGTCATCATAATGTTGTTGTCGCTAAAAAACAAAAAACCGTATGATCTCTAAATGCCGTGGTAATAATTAATAGACTCGGCCGTGTAAATTGGTAAACACTGATGGAAATAAACTTCTTCAGCGAGAGATCGATACTGAAAACAATCTAAGGGAATTGAAAAAAAATAGTTTTTAATATTTCTAGAAACCTCCACATCGATATATTGAGAAGTGTGTAAGTTAAAATAGACAAAATTTAAAGAAAATGGGCTTCATACAAATATCAGGTAATGTTCACGTATCCATTCCACGTATTGATTGAACTTGGTCCACCACGAATGCCATCTATGGGAATAAGTTAATACTTAAGAGTATGTATTGTTGTTTTTGTCAAATTCATCAATTTAGATTTTTTTTTTTCAAATAAATAAATGCAATATAGTCCACGTTTACTTTTTGGAGAAACCGTACCATATATAACAGGCCGAATTCACTGGACATGTATGATGTTTGATTCATGAACAAATGGACACGTAACCCGTGTTTGGGCAATGTTCACTATTCTAGACTCAAATTTAAGTTAAAAATAATAATTATTTCTTTCCATTTACATATTTATGTAAACTTTCTTTGAAGATTATTTTCGTTTTTTACATGAATTTTTGAAATGGTAGTAATTATGCTTTACAAAACAATAATACATAGATTTACACAATTTTCGATAATCGTTATTGAAAAATCATACTCGGTTTCTTTTACGACTTCTTTCGATGTTCGTATTTGTCTTGGGTGTCACTTGTTTCGTACTTTTTGTGTTTGTTTTGAAGAAAGAAAAAAATATGCATAAATTCATAACTCGTAATTCGTAATCAGCCTTATTATGAATTCCAGGAAATCGTTAGTTACGACTTACACCGATTCTGCCCTATCATGAATTCCATTCGTATCGTAGATTTATAACGAATCCCGTAAAAACAATCTTAGAATTCGTCCGTAATCCCAATTTGTATGAGATTTTCCATTACGATGTGATAGTTTTTTTTTTGGGATTCGTAGCAAATCTACTACACGAATGGAATTCCTGATGGAGCAGAATCGGTGTAACTCGTGACTATCATTTACTTCGGTTATCGTTTCGAAATTTGTTATACGGGCGCAGAAATGGCTTCGAAATGACAGATGCCATTGAAAAGGGAGTTTCTATAATAAATTTAACTAAATACCTGCCTTTTTAAGTGGGACTTGCACAGCACTAATTAGAAAGAATAGAATGATAGGAAAGAAGTTTTGCAAAACTAAATTTGTAAAAAAAATGTTGGGTTCAAATTGATCACATTTAAGGGTGTTTCCTCACCTTAATATTTTAATCCTGTTCTATTGAGACCCCTTCTTACCTGTACCAAAAAATAACATTATACACGTGCTACCTTAAAGTAAAGACGCCCCTTGATTACTTTTATTTAATTCACACTGTATTTCTATCTCTTAAATTTTACTGATTTCCACTTAGAGCCTCGTATATATACCAATACTTAAGGAGTCTCTAATTTCATAAGGATATTTCTAACTTCGATAAGTGATGCTTCGTTAGAGACAAAAAATGTTCATGGCTGTTGCAGCTACTTTCTGCAAGATGGCGCTGCAATTATTTAGGGTCTGTTTTGTTATATTTGTTTTGGGTACTTACATTCGTTACAATCACGGGTGTTCTGATTTCCAAACGAATATAAAAACTAAAACTTAATCCGTGCGAATTGAAAAGGGTTTATCTGATTTCCAGTCGGATTGAACATGCAGTGTAGGCATAACTTAGAATCAATGGCCGAGTTCACATCCGCATAGGATAGCCTATACAAGATACCTTCGCTACCAGTATTTGCGAATCTTTTTCTGTCAGCTGTTAATTAACATAGGATTTACAACAACAGAAAGGTATCTGTATAGCTTTAGATTTTTATGTGAACGCGGCCAATAAAATGTTTTCAAAACAGCTGTGAAGGTGTCAAACAAGTCGACTTTAAAATTATTAAACTTCTTTAATTTTTTGATCAATTTAAGATTATTTTATAATAAAAAAAAAAAACATTTTTGAGATAAAATTGTAATGCTCTTACATATGTTGGTTGAAATCTATAAATTAATCCCTAATCTTATTCACCAAGTTATACGAGTTGTGTTCGTTACATGAACGTGGTGTATCTCTAAAAAAACATTATACTTATTTACAAGATGGATGTATCTACCAGTACAAGTTTAGATTTTACTCAATGAAGAAACTATAGAAAGGCGAAATGGCATTCTTTTATCGCGAAGGTATCTTAGGATGATAGGCCACTATTCGAACCCCTTACATATGAAAAATATTTTGTTCCTTCCAGTCATATCTCTCTTTGGAAACCCTAAAATATTTAAATCATTTATCAAATTTTCCCACAACTTATTCGCATACTTGGCCTCATTGTCTGTCCTAACTTAACCCTTGCTCTCCAGGATACTCCTCGGTGTGAAGTCGGTTCTTTTTCTTTTGTAAGGGTATTATTTAGAACACCCTAAAAAACGTAAAACTTCAAACGCTACGGAAATCTGAACTCCAACAATTTGAAAACAGGTGGTTTTGAATTAATCTTTGAACAACAACAACTTGAAGGTGGAAAACAGGTGGTTTTGGATCAATCTTTGAACAACAACAACTTGAAGGTACTACCACCAAGTTCATGACTAGAGTCAATTTCATTTTGTGTGTGGTGGTGCTAAGCCTTGAAGTTATTCATTTTAGTCGAAAAACTTTTACTCCTATACCCAGGTAGGATTCGAACGCACGCAAACTAAGATTGGAATTCGACCGAAAATCAGAACTGGCATGACTTACAATACATTGGATGGTGGATTCATATTAATGTAAGACACTTGCGCTCAAAAGTTCTTATGCATAACTGTGTGTTATAGTGAGGCTTATTATGGTAAACGACTTATTTTTTTTTTTTTTGCATTTGCTATTAGTACGATTAAAGGGAATTGAAAAATGAACAATAAAGCTTTGAAGGCACCAAAGTTTAAATGCAGGATTAAGGAGGTTTCCAAGTATATATCTCATTTATCGAGATCTAATGGCTTGTGGGGAAGCCGCCATATTCTGAGTTTTTGTCCGTTTCTGTTCCTTATAATGAAAAAAAACATTGCATACTTCTTTGTTTTAATTTTGATTATCTACAATTCCTCATATAAATAATTTTTCTAGTAAAGGTGTTTTAGAAGTTTTAAAGAAAAACTACTGAACAAATAGGTCTAATCCCTTTAATGTTGAAATTGCTCCCAAACTATTACTTTTTCAAAAATTGTTAATTGATTTACATAATTTGTTAAAATAAAATGATGGGTATGGGTCGTTTAATTTTTTTGTTGTTTCGCCAAAGTCCTTTCGCCTTTTTATTGTTTTGCATTTTTATTGCTTACTCTTTTAATTGTTTTGTTTTCCTTTAATTCGATAAATTCATACTTCGCTTTCTTCTGATTTAGTTTTATGTTTATTTTGTTTTTTTTTTTTACTTTATTTTCGTTTTATTTTGCTTTGGAATTATTTTGTCTCCAGTTCACTTCGATTTTGATTATTCTCCATCGTTTGTTTTTTTTTTTTTTTTTTTTTGTGGATGTTAAGAGCGTTAAAATTCGCGAATTTTAAAATGAATTTAAAATATTTCTTGAATTTACCTCTTTTATCAATTTTTTTAAAATAAGTTTACCTAATATTAATTTAAACGAAATCAAAAGCAAATCCTTCATATTCAAGATTTTCCTTGCCTATTTGTGTAATTTTCAAAACATTAGTTTGAAAAAGAATTTTGTTTTTGTAAAGAAATTTTGGTGTCAACTCGGTCGACGGCAGTTTTATCATCAATTCTAACCAAATTAACAAAATAACCTAAAGTCCAAGTAAACAGCAAACGAAATGACCCTAATCAAAATTATCTTTAATTTTAAGTAACTCATTGCACTTGTAATGGAAAAACAAGAAAATATAACGCGAAGTGTCCATGGGGCGAAATAATCGAAAAACTAAGTTGAAGAAAAACTACAAAAAGGATTATGAACTAAACTAAAATAATTGTTTTAAAAAACGAAATAACAGAATACGAAATAAAAAAAATCTTAACAATAGGTATCCTAAAATGATGTATCATTTTTAAATTTCTGACAATTTTCAACCGAAATATGAGGATTCTAATTCAGGGTAATAGGATTTCATTCATATAAGAAAGATATTCCGAACAGTACGGTAACTTCGGCGCTGAAATTTGATAACGGAATTTTGTAGAAGAGTCAAATAGAAGTATGTTTTACTATTGGTTTATCTCTCCCCGTTTGGGTGGGAGGGGCAATTTTATGAAAAAAGTTCTTAACATCGGAAAACAATTATTAAATAATAACGGTAATACATACAATTAAATATAATACATATTTGTTAAGCTCATAACGCTTAGTGACTGTTATAACTAAAAAAAACGGTGTTTTTGAGTTAATGCAGAATTAGGTATTTTTTTTACTATCCTATTGACGTTAGAAAATCTATTTTCGCATCATGTAAATACTCTCTCTGCATTTGTGAACCCTTTCTGATTTGTGTCATCTGGTCAATATAGTGGTTTGAATCATATATGGCTCATTCTCAGATAATTGTGCTTTTTGTGTCTTCTGGCGATTTCATATACATTTTATGCTTTTATTTGACAAGAAACGATATCATGAATTAGTAATTACTATTTTACGAGAGAATCATGATATAAAAACTGAATTGCCTGTACCGTTCAAATAAGACAAAATATATTAAAATCGGTTAACGGTTAGTTAGCTAAAAAGGGAGAAATAGAAATCGTGTTTACGAATTAATATAATGATGATGATGCTTTTCTGATAGAGTCGATGTATTTTGAGACCAAATAATCATTTGTCTTAGTCCACGTCTATTAATATACCTCAAATGTTTTAACCGTGGCATGTCCTACCCCTGTGTTCTCAGAAAATAACGATCAAAAACAGAAACGAAGAGGAAAATAATTATTTTACACATTAACGACATCATTACGGCTGAAATATTATGGGATCATAACAGCTTTAAATTATATCTTGAACTAGCAATTTCGAATTGAATTTTGTCCTCGAGTTTTAAAGGAAATAAGTTGGTTTAAGACGTTATGCTGGTACCACTCTATCTGTCAATATCCTGCGATACAATATGCGTTAACTTTGATCATTTACCTTCACCTATACGTTGACATGCTCAGTCGCGTCCGCGTTTTATAGATCAACTTGTATGGACAGGGGTGTTCCAAGAACCGAGGTCACAACCGTGGAACTCGGTACTTATAGGTTATACATTTTAATTTTTGCATGCAATCATTTTCTCGTAGGTTTTTCCCGGTGTTGTATTGAGGGGGAGCTCAGGGGTCTCAAGCCTCCCCCCAAAGCTTCTAAAATCATGATATTATTTAGGTAATTTCATCATAATGTACATGATTTACTGATTTTTATCGTAAATCTTAGAGATTTAGAGGGGGCTCAGATACTAGAGCTTCCCCAAAGTTATTTGAGCCCCCCCCCCACCAATTTTTTTTCTGGACACGCCACTGGTTTTGCCTACATAACCTTAAAATCCGGAAAAATCTGTAACTGAAAAGAATGTTTTGCAATGAGCCATCAATGACGGAAATGTCACAACCGTGACACTTTAAAACTGTGGCAATTCGGTTACGACCGAGGATGTATGTAAGTATTCCATTCTTTAAACGTAGGCTATTTTTAGCCAGGTAAATTTTTAGTTACCGTAAATTTATTTGACAGCAAAAATAATTCTTGCTACTTTTTTTCACCTAGAAAATATGTCTATGTCTACAGCATGCCATTTCCATTAAAAACTCATTTTGGGATATTTTTAGTACGTCCTTACAACACTATACTGGCGATTCAATTATTCTTTCGAATTTTGATTGCACTTTTTTTATTATGTTATGAAAAAAAGGGGATGGAACCGGAACCCCATGCAATCTCTAACAAAAGCTATAGGTACACGATTTACAAAAAAAAAACAGATTCAGCTAAATCAAAGCGGAAATGAGCAAAGAAAAATTATTAAGGTTTTCATTTTAGCGCACAATGCTGTGTGAAAAAAAAAATAACTTTTTAGACTAGGACAGAGGTTTTTTGGCAAAAGGAGATCATTTGAATTTTGGGCTTAAATAATGATAAACAGAAAACAAAGGATTCTTATTGTAAGCAGCATGTCACCATTTTGAAGAAGTAATGACGTAGTTTTCATCTCCGAATTTGACAATAGGGATTTTAACCAAATTGTCAAACTAGATACTTTGGTACAGTGACAGTTCTCACATGAAAAAAAATATAAGCAATTTTGATTATTACTGTTGATTTATATAAACGTCAGTGGGCCAGACTGTCGATTTAACGTTTAGAAGCTATGAGAGAGAATGAAACAGAGTTGTATTGCTTTTTTTCTAAAAAGCCCTATCGAGTTGTTTTATATGGGAATTTCTATGGAGAAGTTTGCATGCTTGATGCTTGTATTCATATCATAGGTGAAAAGGTAAGCAAATAATTTTTCCAGTGCTGAATACAACTCTAACTACAGCACTGTTTTTTTCGATGAAGACAATTCTTCGAAGAGCTCCATTGAATTTTATATTTTGTGGGTTTTGTTTTTTAAGTTAAGTTTTAAGTTAAATAAACACGAAAAAATTGAAGTTGTTGTATCACTGATCTCTCTAGTACTCTGGATAGCAGAGATGATTTACTATGGATTATTACACAAGTGCGTCAAACCGTTAAGTATTGCAAATCAGCTTTAAAGTAGGTATTATTACTGGACACTGGCTAATAGGCGGTTGGCACCGGTAACCGGAGTGGTTATGCATTCCTCCGCCTGTAGCTGTCTTGGCAGTGGCTCATCTAACTATAGATAAAAAGTCTGGGAGCACGGTATATAGAAAGCCCCCTGTACTTCAATCCAGTTGGCCCCCTGTGAGAGTTCGTGCTGGTTTTGGTTGCTTTTTCAGACATTACAGTTGAAACCCGGTTGGCAAGTACTTTGGTATCTACTTGGTGAAAGTTTAGTGATGAGATAGCCACCAGATGTTCAACGAGCATTCTTGATTATGCCCTAAAATAATTATGGACGTCTTACTTATTGTCACAAATAACAAGATGAATTTTAACCATCATTAGTAACTTTGCATCAACCCTGATAATCTGGGTAGGCCTACCGTGTGTTTTATCACAGGTGTAGGTACGCAACGCACGCTTAACAAATGTAATTTGTAATTTGTAATTTGTAATTTATAATTTATTTCAGAAAGTATATACTTAACAATGACGCATTAAGATTAAGATCTTTTAGAGCATCTATATAACTTAAACTAACAAAGTTATCTTAAAATTCATAAAAAAAAGTATACAAAAATAAAAACTAGGTAATATGTACATGTTTTAAAGATAAAAAAACAATAAGTTTTTAGAATAAGAGAGATATAATACAAAAAAAAAAGAAAAAAATAAAAGTTTATATATGAATTATAGGGAATAATTATAATATAATTTAAGCTTGGTTTGAAAAGTGCAAATATAATTTCCTCTTAAAGGCAGTAGGTGCGGTAGTACTTTGCAATTCATTTGGGAGTGAGTTCCACAAACGAATTGCAGATATGTAAAAAGAACGTTCAGCTATGATGTGTGAGAAACGCGGTGCTATTAATTTTAATCCTCTCTGTGATTGGGCAAAATTAAGACTTTCACTGAGGTAACTAGGACTTCTATTATGGATGATATTATGGAGTTTCAACACTATCCTGGATTTCAGATACTCATCAAGGTTCATCCCAAAGATGATGTGTCGTAGATGAGATACACTAGAATATCTCGGTATACAATAAATAAATCGAATACAATCGTTAAGAGCGACATTTAGTCTTCGCTTGCACTCACAATCTAAAATTGGATAAACTAAGCAATTATAAGTAAAGTATGGCATAATTAGCGATTTTACAAGGTGTTTCTTCATTTTGGGTAACAACAAGACTGAGGAGGATCTAAGAGATCTTAACCCACCGTAAATTTTTCTAATGGTATCTGAAATGGCCTTACAACAACTTAGATTACAATTTATTTTATATCCCAAGTAAGTAACATGACTCACATAATTAATTATTTCACTATTAAGAAGAACCGAAGGAAAATCTAATGGGTTGGGCTCATTTCTAGAACATAACATGGCGATAGACTTGGTCGGGTTAATTTTCAAACAATTATCATTCGACCAGGTATAGATGTGACTTAAATCCTCATTTAATCTAAATATACAGTCCTCCATCAAACCAATTGTACGAAATATGTAGATTACAACATCGTCAGCATACATATGCACTCGACAGTTACGAATGACGTCAGGAAGGTCATTAATAAACAGGTCATTAATAATAATGTAAATTACTATAATAGGCGAGCACACAGCCAGTCTGGATTTTTCTCCAACGATATCTGCAGAAGCTGCATGGATGAAGAAGAGAAGATTGATCACTTTTTGTCTGTACATGTCCTGCTTCGTCACAAAGACGTAGCCTCCATTTGGGAGCCTCCTAAGTGTGTCGGCTCTTCTGCTGACTGCCCCATCAACCTCACCATGTATGTTCGTTGTAGTTTAATTTTTTTCTCAAATGATAATGAAAAACATTTTCCACACATCACTTTACATAAACAACATGTTTTGTATTTTAATCGTATCGCATCCGACACAGTCTTTCTGTTCACATCTTTTTTTTGTCCCAACATTCGCAATTAGTTAACCTGTCGATGGCATACGTCAATATCATCCGTTTGGGCTTTGGGGGTAGAAAAGGTTTTTTCTGTGTGTAAACAAAAAAATATAAACACACAAAATGAATATTGATTAAAAAGAAGGAAAATAGAAACTTAAATAATTATTTCTATAAAAGAATTAATAAAAAAAAAATTATTAGGGGTATTTTTTTGTTGGATGTCCCGAGTCCCGACGACGACGACGTATTGGTAAACAAAAGAAACATGCATATAGAAGAATAAAGACATTTTAGATACTCGTAGGTTTATGAATTCACTTTTGCTCATCTATGTGAAATTATTTTTTAAATAATAAATGAAATTCAATATTACTTTTCAATATCGTATTGAATAAGAGGGCTTGCCGCCCACACACACAACTAGAGTTACCATATTTTCTTTTAGGTTTTCTTTGGGTTTTAAACAAAAGTTTGCTGTAAATTAAAGATTTCTGCGGAAAATACTTGTACGAATGTAGGAGCCAACACACCCAGACGGAATGACACATATAGATCTTTGGTAATGATTAATGACTAAAGCTCTGAACTTCAAACAGAACGAAATGGAACGGAACGGAATTTGTCTATATATCTGTCTCTATCTGTGTGTGTATATATGTCTCTTTTACTTAACGAAACTTAGAGATCTCTAAAACCTTCGAGAAGAAATGAGCGGAATATAAATACGAGGTCGGAGAAGGAGATCGATACGGTTTAATTTTGACAGTGATAAGAATGTGATAAGAATATGTGGTTGTGAAATAGTAATTTGGAAGTGTATTTGTTGTAAATTGTAAAGAGTAATAGTGAAATAGTATGTTATAGACAAAAGTGTTTGTTAATTTGAGAGTAAATAAGAGTGAATTAGTAAAAGTGGAAATAAATTTAATTTGAACCCAGAATAATTTTACGCTATGTATGTAGAGATTCACTTTTATGCCAATAAGGGTGTTCAAATCGGATGCTCGTCCATACGAACGGAAAAAAACAACATCATGTTGGCGGGAAATTAAAACTTTTTGATTTCTGCTGACGGAAAAAAAATCAAAAATATATCGGTAGCATATTTTATTTAACAGCTGACCAATCAAATACATGAAAATTGACTAACAATAAAGTCCGTAACGATTTCTGAACCTACCCTTTTTCAAGCTAAAATAAGGTTCAGTGTGAGATCATTCTAGAGAATCTTCTTTGTCTGAAGTGTAAAATAGAAGCTTTAATAATAAAAGTTAGTATCGGCAAAACTTCTTACCCCAACTTTCTAACTGCGAATTGGCAGGTTATGTGGATGTGAAAAGCCCACTAAAATAGGTACGTACACATGCTTTTTCTTTAGGAAGGGGCTTGTTTGAGTCCTTGTATGAATATGAATTATGAATATGACCACTGTGATTGGTAAACTGTCAAATTGGAAAGATTTTTTTGACAGCTGACCAATCACAGGCCCGAATAGTTTACAAACTACATTGTTTCAATAGAAGATCATCATGGTTTCAGAGTTAACCCCAGTCAACTCCTCAATCGAACTACTATTAAAATCACACTTTTACTAAGGAACCATTATCGCCACTATCCAAACACCCATTATATGGTCCGTTTCGAAAGCGGCTACCGCGTGACTCCTCTTCGGCTCCCACGTGGCTACCAAGCGACTCCTGCGTGGCTATCACATGGCTACCGCATGCTCCCGTGCGGTTACCACTCGGCCACTCGGCTCTTTTTATATCGCTTGCTCTCTTAGAATAAGAGACAGTCTTTTAATTCTTGTATTTTAAGCTTTAAAAATAAAGTACCTACGGTCACCCCAGAAACCGCTTTCATTGGGGTTAACCTTTAATTCGACAAAAGGGTTTAATGGTTCTGTCTTGTGGGTACGGAACATATAGTAGGTAGCGTAGGTGGTGTGTCGAAATTTGTTTTATTATTTCCGGGACACGCTCAGATAACTACTTAACTATGTACAGTTATGGTGGCAATTTTTGATGAAGGACCACTTGCTGCAATCGACATTAATCGGCTTGGTAAACTCGTACACAAAATTCTTCAGGTGCTTATTTTGTTATTTGGTTTTTGGGTGAATGTGGGAACATAAGAAGTCTTTGGTATTTCGATGTACGTGTGGTCAGAGAGCCTTCCTTCTCTTCCCTTATGTGTGTGCAATAAGTTTTGAAGGCTTATTGCATGTGTGGAATATAAAGGGAGTGAGTAAATTTGCTCAACCTAATCCCACTAATCCACCCTAGTTTTCTTTATTTTATTTGTTTTTTCTGTGCTTCTTTTCTGTGAGTTATAAGGATGCTGTCGAAAGTATAACAATTCAGCATGTTGATCTTTTTTATTATTATTACTTTTGTTGTGAGTTGTTGGGTGATGTTTGGTGTAGCTTTTGTGGACGAAGGCAAATGGAAGTTATGATTAGTCTCAGCGGGAAGGTCTGTTTCTATTAATATTTTATGTGTCATGGTATTTTTTTTTTGTTTGTCTGATAGATACACAAACAACATAATCAAACTGACGGGTCTAGGTACCCAAGGCAAAGTAATTCTAATCAGAGCATTGTAGTTTTCGTTAAGTTACTTTTTTGATGGTTTGTTAAGGCATTTTACTTTTATGAAGTTGTCTTATGTCATTATGTTGTCAACTACTCATTATGAAGATGCGGAAATTAGATTGAAACAAACTTTTATATTGCTCTCCATCTCATTCATCGCATTTATATATAACTCTTGACCACCCGATCTTTTAGCTCGCTGTTGTATTCTGGGAAGGAGGGCATCTATGGATCAATGGGTAGGATACAGCCTATAAGTCGAAGCTTTCAAAAACGGACTAAGACTCAATTCACACATCTAAATAAATAAACGGCAATCATTCATCTCGTATTCTGGATGTTTGAATTCTGAGGTAGTGTACTTAGGGCTCGGGTGGGAATATCAATGAAGGCGCAGCTAAGAGTGGTTAATGTATGAAAATTTATATTCAGCAAACTTTAATCGGAAATAACTGCCAGAACAGAACTTTTACTCCTTTAATCTCTGGGAAAATCCACCAACAGCACCAAATATAGACGAGGAGTGAAATTAGTGCCAACTTGCCATCAGAAGTTCTGCCTCTGATGTCCTGGTTATCAGACTAAAAAACGAAACTAAACGAAACCCCTGATCCGAAAAGGAGTGCCGCCAGAGACAATGCCTATGAGTCGATGCTGCAGGCTAGGCCCAGGAAAGAGATTAAGCACGAAAATCAAGTGGTAGATTACTATAAGGGATGCTACAATGTTCAGGAATAATGCTCAAAAGTTTCACCAAAAGGCGAAGGTTAAATTGGAAATACCATTGGAGACACGCATTCGATACTAAGGATTTGGAAAGAACCCTACATCGAAGGCGAAGACAGCAAACCATACGCTTTAACTCACAACAACCCATTCAACTTGAACGATGATGGCCAAAATATCCTACTACCCGAACTAGAATCACGTAAAATTCGGATGGCTTGTCGGCAGAAGATGACTTGGTCAAGAGCAGACAAAAACTCATTTCTAGAATTTAGTCAGAGGAAAGTATGCTAAATGAATTGAAACTCGGCATAGAGAGTCCCAGCGCAATTCGATATTTTGTCCTCTGGTTTTATTCAGCGGCAACACTGGTGGGTCCATTGATTGATTGACAGCTGTCAAAAAAGTTAAGTTGTGTCTCTGTACTGCTCCTTTTAAAATTTAATTTTATTGGTTTTAAAGTATTAAAAAATAAATTAAAGTGCGTGTATTTTAATCGCTAAAATCTACTCAGCTCTGCAAGATAAAATTTGCTTGCTTCTTGGAAAGAGGTATGGTTTATTTTTACTAAAACGATCAACCACCCCCTACAAGATCAACATCTATACATAAGATCTAAGCGCAAAATATCAGAAACCTCACCAGAGACTGTTAAATTTAATAAACGATACACAATCACTGAAACATCTTTTAACATGTCAGTTGGAAACATGAATATTGAACTAAAAGACATTGCTACGAAACAAGATATTCTAACTGTCTCAACCGAAATCCAGCTTCTTCGCTCTTAAAATTCTCATCTCGTTAACCGTTTGTCTGAAATGGAAAATTATTGCCAAGTTCTTGAGCGGCAACTCGACATTCTCGTACGCAAATCAAACGAAAATACTGTTGTTGAACGTTTCTCGGCTGCTGGTAAAACCAATAATATTGACTTTGCCAAACAAACATGTATGGGCCTTATCCAGCTACAATAAAACGCAGTTTTGCCAATTAAAAATGCACAAGAATACACCAATCACCACACAAATAAGTCGACTGTTGTTCTTAATTTTCATCCCGGTGACACCGCGAGCAAAATATTAGATGCCACCGCACAACTTAAAGGCTCTGGAATCGCAGTTCATCGTGAACAGTCACTTGTAAATCGCCAAAAAAGAAAAACTGTACGAAATCAAAATGCAACTTCTTCAACTTTCTCCAACCGCAAAAATAACAATTAAAGGTGTATAACTCGACATAAATTTAAAAATATTTGATTTCAATTTTATAAGAGGCTTGTTGATCAAAACAACAGAACAACTGTCACTTGTCAAACACGTGTTTGGAGAAGCCGGCTTACAATACTTTGACAACTCTCATACGATGGAAGCGCCATCTCCACGTCAACATCCAAGTGGTAGTCAACGAAGTAGGAGTCATCAAATGTAGGGTAGTGTTGCCGTCTGTCAAAGTAATAATAATGTATTAAATTTAAATATTTTATATTATAATTGCTCTGGTCTTAAAAACAAACTTGCTATTTCAGAGTTTTTCAAATTTATTTCTAACTTTGATATTATTATATTAATAGAAACTTTTCTAGAAGAGGGTAGAGAAACCCAGTTTTCAAACTATTTTAAAAATTATTTTATTAAATGTATTCCTGCAGTTAGAAATAGTCCTTTTGGCAGAGCAAGTGGAGGAATTTTGTGTGCAGTTAAATGTAATCTGAAAAATTCTGTTAATTTTAAAACTTTAAGCGGTAGATTAGTCATTGAAATACTTAACAGGTATGATCACTACTACATAGTTCCTTTATATTTAAATTGCAATAACTGGTGTCATGATTTTTCAGAACTACAAAATTTTTTATATGTAATTAATTTGTCTAATATAATGTTACTTGGAGAAGAATAGGAATATACCAAAACATAATGAGTTAGTCGCAGGTTACCCTGAAGTTTTTCGAACAGTGAGAGGGTCCTTGGATAAAACCGTTAATAGTTGTGGAAGGCGTCTTTTGGGTATGTTTGAAGATTACGGATTTGTTATTCTTAACGGTGCAACTAAAGGGGATATAAACGGTGAATTTACCTTTGTTTCCGAACGCGGTTGTTCCGTAATTGATTATTGTGTGTCAAAAGGTGCTTGGTTTGACGTTCTTGTGGATTTTCAGGTGCTTACGGAGACCTTTTCTTCTCATTTGCCAGTCAAAACTGTACTAAAATTTTCTCCTTCAGCTCCGCAAACACCTGGTTTATAAATACAAAAACTTAAATGGAATATTAACAATCTCGAGGTATATAAACGCAAGCTATTCGACGAAACCAACTTTTGTCCCACTCTTCACAATCTCTCAAGTGAGCAAGTATTGGTAATTTTGCAAAATATCATCAAAAAATCCTCTCCAAACAATGACTGCTCTATTAGGGAGTTCAAAGAAGAATGGTATGACTGGGAATGCATTCGACATAGAAAAAAAATCCCTCTCTCTACTGAATCTTTTTCGCAAAACGAATAGTACTCATTTCAAGAAGCTTTATATCTTAAGTAATAAAAACTATAAAATCATTTGTGAGACCAAGCGAAATAATTACTTTAAAAGAATTACTAACGAATTGTATGACTGCAAGGATTCCAGGTCCTTTTGGCAGAGAGTTCGAAAATTGGGCCATTGTAAATCCACGACTGCTTTAGCAGTTGAAGTAGAATCGTTTGCTAAATATTTTGGTGGACTTTTAACTAGAAGAACAACACCAATACTTTTTCAATATGCACTTCCGAATGTTCTTGATGAAGAGCTTGATGCACCGATTGGTATATATGAGCTAGTCAATGCCCTTCAAAATATGAAAAACAATAAGGCCTATAGACTTGATGGGATACCAGTTGGTTGAAAACTATAGAGGTATTTCAATTCTCTGTAGCCTAAGAAAAATCTTTGCGCAAATATTATACAATCGCTTATCAAGTTGGGTAGAACGCAACAATCGAATAAGTATATTTCAAGGAGGCTGGACTTTCAACAGTCGACCAAATTTTTGCACTGGAGACCATAGTTAGAAAATTTATCACTCAGAAAAAAAAGCTTTATGCGTTCTTTGTCGATTTTAAGGCTGCTTTCGACACTGTCAATAGAAACTCACTTATATATAAGGTTATTGATAGGTGTTTCTACTAAATTCCTTAACGACTGCAAAAAACTAGTAACCCATACTTCTGCATCGGTTTGGAACGGCAGTGATATGTCCAACTTCTTTGCCACTGAAACTGGAGTTCCTCAAGCTTGTGTCCTCAGTCCTATTTTGTTTTCCCTTTTCATTGATGATGTATCTGAAAACTTGCCTGGTGGTGTTGTTGTTGATGTTCACATAAAAACACTCTTATATGCAGATGACTTAGTAATTTTAACAGATAACCCCCTTATTCCACAGCTTCAAATTAATAAGCTTAAGAATTATTGTGACACTTGGGATTTAAGCATTAACACCTCAAAATCTAAAATCATGATCTTTCATCACACCGCAAGTAGAAGACTTCCGAGAGAAAATTGGCAACTGTCAGGCCAACCTATAGAGGTTGTACAAGAATTAAGATATTTAGGCTTCTTGTTAATTTACAATCTTAACTTGCGAACACATGTGTGTTCGCACATGATCGCCATGTTGGAAATACAAAACAACTGGGAGGAGGTGTCTTAGTAGCGGTTCGAAATAAATTTTTTTCTTCTTCTATTGCTTTCCCCTTTAAGCTCTCCATTGACTTGATTTGCGTTAAACTATCTGTAGAAAACAAATTTGTTTATATTTTAAACGCATATATTCCTCCAAAAAGTACGGCATCTACTTATGCTGAACTTTCCATTGTTTTAGACTTCGTACTTGACCTGTCTTGCTCCAACAGCAACATATTACTTCTAGGTGACTTCAACTTGCCCCACATCGACTGGTTTTCTTCTGAAGATGAAATATACCGAGAAGCTTCTTTGACCTCTTCGCAAACGGAACTTGCTTTTCTAGATGAAATCTCTTATACTGACTTACAGCAAATAAGCTGTATTAAAAACTCTAAAAATCGAATTCTCGATTTGGTATTTTCGTCTGACGCTATTAGTACTCTTGTTCTAGAGTCTAGAACTGGAATCACTAATGTAGATAATTACCATCCACCTTTGGACATCTACTTTGACTGGAGTAGTATTTCCGATAACAGTAATGCCTTTGATTGCTCATATACTTTTGACTTCAGAAAAGCAAATTTCCAGATGCTGTCTGAAAACTTATGTAGATATGGAATTACTGACATAATTTCATCTTCTAATATTGACGAAGCAGTTTCTAGTTTTTATAGTGTCTTGAATAATTGCCTTTCCAACACTCTTAATGAAAAAATCAAATAATAAGAATTTCAGCCACTCTTGGTATACGAAAGAACTGAAAATACTTAGAAATAAAAGAAATAAGGCATGGAGAAGTTATTTAAAAACTCTTTCACCAGTTGATCACACTCTGTATTTTACACTATTTGAAGAATTTAAAACTCTTTCAAAAACTCTTTACACCAACTACTTGGTTGAAAAGGGGTGTTCCTTAAAAAACGACCCTAAATCATTTTGGAAACTCGTAAACTCAAAAAAGAACTCAGATGGTTAACCGGCAAATTTAACTAATGAAAACATTCAATTGCAAAATACTTTCGATATTTGCAACGCATTCGCGACAAATTTTCGAAATTCATTTGTTAGTGAGACTGTTGATGTTGATGAATTCTTTTTTAAAAATCTGCACACCTATTCACAAACGAGTTTTAATAATATCCCTGTTCTTCAGAGCACTGTCTTGGATCTTCTTTCATCATTAAATGATGATTGCCCAGCTGGCCCAGATGGTATTCGTCCAATTTTATTAAAAAACTGTAGTAATTCACTAGTTCAGCCTCTTACTTTTTTGTTTCAACTTTCTATCAAATCAGGAAAATTTCCCTTGATTTGGAAAAAATCAATTTTCACTCCAGTCTTCAAGAAAGGGGACAAAACAGATATTAAGAATTATAGGCCTATTTCAAAACTATCTTGCATTCCAAAACTTTTTGAACAAGTAGTTTACGAGAGTTTTGCTTTTTTTTAGTAAAAATCTGATTGTTGATTGTTGTTTGTGAAAAATAGATCAACGGTAACTAATCTTCTTATGTTCTTGCACAATTGTTCAAATGCATTAGAAAAGGGAAATGAAGTTGACTGCATTTTCTAAGGCATTTGATCAATTAAGTCATAAAATAATTATCTTTAAACTTAAAGCTTTTGGTTTTCCATCTATCATACTCATACCTGGAAAATAGATCTTATCAAGTCAAATTTAGAAATAGTCTTTCTGATCCTTTTATTTCCCATTCAGGTGTCCCTCAGAGAAGTCATTTGGGCCCACTTCTATTCATTCTAGAAATAAATTATGTTGTATCTTGCATAAAATCAAGTGAGATTCTAATTTTTGCTGATGACATGAAGATTTTTAAAACTGTAAATTCTAATCACGACCGCATTCTCCTTCAGTCTGATATTGACAATTTTAGTGTTTGGTGTATGAAAAACGGTCTCTCTCTCTCAACCCAGTAAAATGCCAGACAATTACATTCTCTAGGAAGCGTTTTGCGAATGCTTTTGACTACTGCATCTCGCAACACAAGCTTTGTAGAGTATTTCGTTTCAAGGACCTAGGTGTCCAATTCTGTTCAAATTTAGAATTCACGGAACACATTAATCTTATAGTAAATAGACCTAGCTCAATGCTTGGTTTTATAAAACGCTAGGCAAAGGAATTTAACGATCCATATGTTACTCTTTCTTTGTACAATTGCTACGTGCGACCCCATCTTGAATATGCTTCACAAGTATGGACTCCCTTTTATCAAGCTCATATAAGCCGTATCGAATCAGTACAACATAACTTTATACGCTTTGCTCTGAAGGGCCTTCCCTGGACTGACCCTTATAACTTGCCTCCATATGAACATCGAATCCAACTTCTTCAGATGGAAACTTTATTTCAAAGGCGTGTTAATAATGATTTGGTATTCCTTCATCAACTTCTTAATGGTCAAATTGACGCTCCTGATCTATTAGCCTGCATTGGCATTAATTATCCGGGAGGATCTCACCTGCTACGAAGATTTGAACTACTACATGTTGACTTCCATAGAACAAACTATGGTATGCATGAACCTCTTAATCGTATAAACAAACTTTTTAATTTAAACCATTCAAATATTGATTTTAATACGAGTAAAAGTGGATTAAAAAGATTGTTTCGGATCAGTGCTCCACTATCGTGACTGTTATTCCTTGTTTAAAATAATTTATTTGTCTTATATTGTTTATGTATGTTTTTATTTATATATTGTGCATGTGAAAGGTTGTATTATTTTATTTTACTAACAACTAACACATGCGCTTATGATGAGCCTTTGATTGTAGATAATAGCTTGCTCTAAGCTTACTACATCAAAATAATCTGATGTGTAAAAACATGTAGAAGAAAAAGTCAGTAAGGCAAAAACTGCAATTAATCTTATGTGGCCTAAATTTTACTGTAACAAAAATGTGGACACTGCATCTAAATTTAAGGTGTTCAATGCAACCATCAACTCTTGCCTTTGTTATGCTAATCAAGTTGTTGGTTATAATAAGGTAGAAGAATTTGAGCGGTTGCAATGCTTTTTCATTAAACGAATATTTAAACTCCCTACCACAGCTCCCACTTATGCTATTCATGTAGAAGCCGAAATCCCTCAAATATACTGCAAGAACCTCAAATCAAACGCTGACTTCATTATCAAAGTAATGAGGCGCCCAAGTACAAATCTGCAAAATCAGCTACGTATGCTTTCCAACGCAATTTACCGCCTTTCAAAGATTGGCTCGATTTGGCTATGGAGCAAGATGTGGTACTTAATCTAACACTTGAAAATATAAATGATTGGCAAAACAAGTTCTACGATTGTATTGCACAGATAGATCAAAGTTTTAATGAAAGCTGTCTAAGCCGGGCGCGATTGTCAGCATAGAAGTCTGTATAGAACGTTAAATCACTCCCTAGGTTCAAATAATTACTTCAACAACAGTCTGACTAACTATGAAATCAGCACTTTAAACTGAGGACTGAGACTCTTTACCTTAATAATATGCCCCACAGACAGGATCTAACAGTGACTTGTAGTCACTGTAGTCAATGTACCGGAAGGCATTTTCCACATCCTTGCAGAATGTCCAATCTTGCTTGAAATTAGAAGACTATATTTCTGCAAGAGCTTTCTCACACTTGAAGAAACTACAGATTTTTTAAATGGTATATATGGTTGGAAGATATTATCGCAGTATAGCATTCATGCCTATAAGTATCGCAATAGTTTTATGGAACTCATTTAGACGTCGTAATTTTGTAAAAAAAAAAAAACATTTTAATTGTATAATATACATATAAGATGTGAAACCATTATCTTTTGTTTCTTTTACATACTTTTATTTTGTATTTATTTTCATTATTTCTGTCTCTGTAATATCAATCAATCGGCAGACGGAAAAACAAAGCCATGCTTTTTTTCTTTTTGTTAAACTTTTATTGTAATATAATTTATGTTCTTTAATAAAAAAGTAAATAATAATAATAATAATAGTGCGTCCATCCACTGTACAAGAAATGAGATGCTCTGAACTCTACCAACAACAGTGGTATCAGTCTTCTCAACATCGCATATAAAATTCTGTCAGATATTTTGTCTGTCCAACTAGAACCTTTTATCAACGTCCTCATCGAACCCTATCAGTTTAGTTTAAGGCGAGAAAAATCAATCAAGATCTAATGAGAACCAGAACTGGGTTTATGGCCCTAACCAATAAACCCCTTTTAGTAGCTTCGTTCACTCCTTGATCACGTCACATGAAGTGAGGTCTTCTAGAAATTAGTTGATATATGCTCCTGAACAAGTCATCTGTTTATGCCTTAAATATTTCGGCCGAACCAGCAAGCTTATGCAAGTTAATTACAGATACCCTTGGGTAAAGCGTTTCACTCTTTGATAGAAGTTTTGAGCTCTACCCCTACCGTAAAATCCCTTAATTTCTCCTTCCTGCTAAGATGTTGATGTTCCTCTCTTCTTATTTTGCAAATTATAGACTTCGCAGGCTGGTCCCTCACGTCTCACTAGTTCTGGCCCCGGAGCATCACTTGAAATACTTATAGGATCTCTATCGCAATTAAAATCTCTTCACTCACTGAATTTGAATAATGGGAATATACTGCCTAATAGGGACTACCCCACAACAAATAAAACAAAATGCTTAAAATCCCCTACACCGTTTAAGTATTCCAAACAACATGACTTAATTGATGTGATAACGCCTCTTGTATCTACATCCTACTTATCACCTAAAAACACTCTGCTGCTGCATGTTTACAAAAGAGGCAAAGAGGACCTCTTATCTGGAGCCACATCATCACATACAAAACAACAACAAAAACAAGTGGCCAAATGCTCCATTTGTCAACCTTAACACCAAAACTTTAGGACATACATAAATGCAAAGAGCCAATACAAACAAATTAGTAAGCATGTTGACCCTAAGCTAACATTAAAGCCACAAATTGGTATACCTATTAATATACTGCCTTTACAAAATTATTCACATACCTATATGTCTATAGGAGCACAACGAACGGGAACCAGAACCAGAACCAACCACCTTTGTATCTTTGCTCTTATGTGATTCAACTATTTTTAAAGCAATGATCTAGTGGTTTGGCCATAAAGGGCCACCACAGCAACAACAACAACAAAACAGCATCATGTCAATCTTAAACTTGCAACAGAGACGATACCAATTGTTTCCATACTCTTCGTATAGATACATGCAGAGCGAGGGCCAGGGCCAGGGACACTACTTCTCCTCTCTGACCAGTCTTTTGACTGTTTGCCTATGCCTTCAACTGCCTGACGGGCATTATACCTGATACTGTTGTTATTCAAAGTCCTTGTAGATGGGGTTTGCAGTTGCATGGGGTATGAAAACAGGAGTCATATTCATGTAGCTACTATTAAACGGCGACAACCTTTGTTTTTGTCGAGACGAGACAAGAGCCAACGAATGAAGGAGGAATTCTATGTTGCTATATCAGTTAAAGTGTCCACGATAACAATAACAAAGCTAAGGCATATCTAATCGATATAAGAACAACAACTATCTCGTGGCTGAAGCGGAACGATGTCGATAGACTAGACGTCCACAAAAAATACAATAGGTGGTGGCTGCTTTTATCTTGCCGCCGAGTCGTTTGCCATTGCCATGCACTTGCGGCTTCTGCTTGATAGAGAAGAGATGATGGCCCCAGATATTCTGTGGTGACTATTTTATTTGTAAGCTTTTTGTTACATAGTCGATGATTAATTGCAACACGAGTCTTATACAGATTTGTTTGGGAACAACTTTGGTGTGGAAGTTTACATTTGACAGGTTTTAACGTTCGGCTTAATTTGAGCAATTAAAAATTCATAATAACAGGGTGATTCCGCTAACGAAACCGACATAATGAGACCCTATGCCCCCTAAGGGGATCAAAACGGACTCATCAAGGTCTGAGGACCTAAGTAAGTAAGTAAGTATCTCGGACTCTCGGCTTGCTGCCAACAGTTAGGCACACATGCTGTCCGATGGCGTTGAATGCGTTAAACTCATTGGGCTGGTGCGTTGGTGTCCATACGTTTCACGCGAAATACCCATCTCAATCACTGTATTTTCAACTTTTTGACAGATCCATAACCCTGCAAAGTTTGTTTCGTCGTTTTGTATCTCCTCCTGCACTTTAACATAATGCACACCGGACCAAATACCAAGGTCACCCGTTTTGGTTTTCTGACAGACTTCACAGTATTTATGCTTCTGTCTCATACAGCAGGTGGCAAAAGCTTCTAGGCGGACATAAAAAACAGCAGACAGTCCAATAAAATTATCAAAAAGACGGAAATAACTATAAAAATTTGCTGAGAAGAATTTTATTGTTTTATTTTAAAGTGTATCTCTTGGGGATTCTAAAACCACAAAACTACTCGAACAAAAAAAAAACCATTGCTCCTTAGAAATTTTTTGAGGTTTGTATGTTTTACTAATTTTAGTGGACTAAGACAGAATTTAAAGACAGAGCATATCCTTTCTTGTAGATCGGGTACACTATGCCAAGTTTCTATTCATTGGACATACTTTTCTCCAACCAAATTGCGTTGATGTATGCTCCTGACCAACTGTCAAAAATAGTGCTGCTGACAGGCTGTCTGAAAAAGGGTAGCTACTTTCCAGATCCTCAACATCGATTGCGTGTCTCCTTTCTTTTATGGTTTTCCCATTTTTATCACGGCATGACTCTATTTTGGACTGATATCCTAAGGTAGATCGTTTCACCCTTAGATAGAACTTTCGAGCATTACCCCTTTCGTAGCATTCCTCAAGATCAGACAGTCAGACCGAAACAAATTTAGGTCACCAGTATTTTATAAGTGGATTAAAAAGCAAATATTATTTTTCCGTACACATAGTTGTGGAATTAAAATGACTTTCTCAATGCTGTTTGTTTTTTTTTAGAATTATTCGATTTTACTATTAAAAATCATGAAACGCAGAGAAAACACGTTTTTGAGATATTTTCCTTTGTAAATTTGTAACATGATCACTTAATTAGAATCATGATGATTGGAATTAGTTCAAGTTAACACCATTTCCAATAAAATCTTCTTGTACTTTTTATATAAAAAGCCACCAAGAATGCACGGAGGGTGCAACTAATTTGGATTTTAAGTTCCAAAAATTTTGTACATAAGATTTCTGTTCATTATTGTATTTAATGCAAATCTTTTCTGGACTCGTTTTTTTTCTGAAACTTACAAGTTGCATTTAAATCTGAAAATATAAGGCAATAAACTGTGGCAAGTGCAAGTAATGGAGCAAGAAAATTAAAATTGCCATAACTAATTAGCAACAAAATACCAACCACATTTCAATCTGATCCAGGGCGGGTGCTTTACTAAGTTTACATGAAATTGGCGAAAATTCAGGATAACTCAAGAAGTAAATTAGCAAAAAAATTAAAATTTCCGTAACTAATTAGCAACAAATTAGCAACTTTCCATTTTGATTTGCGAAAGTTGCTTCGCTAAGTTCAAACTAATAAGGATTTTATGTATCGTATTATGCCCTCTCCATCCTATCGCATATCCGGGATGACTGTAATATCATTTTTGCATCTATCTAGGATTCACACGGTCTGTATAAGATCCATTCCACGTATACACATCCGATATTGATTGTCCAAGTTTGCTTTGCCAGGGTCGTCAACATTTGACGTCCATGTCCCCAGCCCGGCAATTTCGCAAAATTAAAAACAAAAAATTCTACAGTTTTGTACAACCAAAGCCGGGTTTCGTACAAGCTTGGATTCGAAGCTAGAACTTATTGAAAGTGTCGGGCTGCGGACATAATGTGGATCCGATCTGCATTTATTTTTTTTTTTAATTCTGGGTATCCCGGGCTGGGGTTATGGACGTCAACATTTGGATCATTCATATGCGAGGCTTGTAGATGGTTCATAATTATCAAACGTTGGGCAGTTTCCCTAGAGGCAAGAGCTTCAAACCTGAAAGATCAGTTCCTTAAATGACTCCAAGGACGATAGGCCGGATTAACCGCAACTTACGATACAATTAACCTAGCCTGATAACGTCGGGGTAGCTCATATGAGGTCTTCACTAAGTAGTTTATCCTGGCGGGAATTAGTGACGCTACCGTTAATTCCATTGAAAGAATTTTTCCGCTACCGTGGAGTGCCTTGGTGGGGGGGGGGGGGAAATTGCTTCTACTGCTATTGGTCTAGGAGTGTCATTAGCGACTTAAGTTTTTGCAAACTGATTTCATCAGAAGTTGATTACAACAAAATGATTGTGACATTGTGACAGAGCACAAAGTAAAAAAACACCTTGTTGGATGTGTTTTGAAAAATTCTATGTTAATCAACCACAAAGAAAAAATAAATAAATTACTATGAGAAAAAAAGGACTCGTTTAATACGTTATCGTCGTCTATAGTGGACGGACGAGACGACGACGACGCGATGTCAGGTGCAGATTTAATACAATTTGCATTATTATTTGCGTTAATCGCATAACTCTTAGTCCCTTTGTAGTGAAATAACTGTAGTGTGTCAAATGTGATTACATGTGTATCTTCAACTGTTCATAATGACGCGAACCTCAACAGATAACACATTATGTGACGAAGAGTAAGAGATGTCATGACATGCCATCAAGATGACACATTGCAAGGATAATAAATCTGAAAAAAGCCTTTTTACGGATGATAAAGCATAATTTTCCGCATTTGTGATAATTTTTCTTGCAAGTAAATGAAAAAAATATATACAGGTGGAGCGTGGAGTTTTGTATAGGCTTTAGGCAGTAGGGTGTGCCATAACACACAAGCCCCTTGCACATCATACCCATACCTATACCTTGTCAGAGAGCTCATAGCCGAGACTTGTGTGAGTTCTATATTTCACTCGCTTGGATAAAAATTAGTTAAATAACGATAAATGATTTAGTGTTGCGTTTTGATTTTAATTGGATCCTTGCGCGTTTTGGTTTTGATTGAAAGGATGCAGCGCCTTTTAAAACGATGATAATTATTTTATACTTATTCCTAAAAATAGACTGCAGATAATAATAATATGCGGGTATCTAGCGTTTAAGAACTTGAAATTCTCAAAGTGAATTCAAGTCAATATTTTTTAATGATACCTTGGTATACGAATAGTCCGGCATTTGATTTTATATTTTACTCGTAGGCATCCAGCAACCTTATAGATTCCTCGATTCCTAGGACTCTGAAACTTCCCAACCAATTAAGCTCAAATTTTAGAGCTAACCTTCGGGATAGGTGATTTTTTTAAATAATATTATTTAACCATGTTTAGGTGTGTGAAACCTTCAAAAGAATCTATGAGGACCGAAGAACGCGTGCTTATAGAAGTGTGAGATTTTTACTGTCCTAAAACTAAACCCACTTTCCGATTGCAACTAGAAGCGTGTTGTTTTGGTATAGTGTATAGCCAGTTAGGGAACATTTTAGCACCCTAACAACAACAAAATCACAAATGAGTTTGATTAACTTTTTGTTGTTTGTGTGTCAAAATTTGTTAAAGTGACTATAAACTTTTCCAAAAAAACACGTTTTAGGTTGGTTAAAAGAGCTGAAAGTTGATCTTGCTACCGTCATTCTTAGATCATTGTGTAGATTTATTGTGAAACTCTAGAGAGCCGGAAAGGTCTGAAGAATTTCTAATAATTCCCATACATTGCAACCGATAAGTTTTAGCAGGCGCTAGAGAGCCTGAAAAGTCTGAAGGACTTCTGAGTCATTAAGGAGATGATTTTTAGCACAAAATGAATTAATCTGGTTGAAGAAAGGTTGACGCAGTGTGAGAGCGTGTGGCTTTCTGCAACGTCTGGTTGGTGTATATGTCTGGTTTGTTTCTTTTCGGTTCGCGGAATTAGCTGAAAGGGATGTCCCTTTCCTCAAGGGAATCTAACCACTCTTAGAAAGAGTGAAAGAGTGAAAGTGACACTGGAATTTACCGTAGAATGGGGAATCGCTGGTATAAAAGTAAGGTGAACATTCTCCGTTTGTGGCTGCTTTTACGAGAAACACCATATGCTGGCGCTGTTTAGTGACTTTTGTTTGTTCCATCATTGTCGCACTGGTCCCTTATTATGCCATTTGACTGTAGTTTCAGGCGAGATCTATCCTCACGATCGACCTGTTGATCAGGAACTATCAAGCCATTTCGTAGGTTTGCTTAATTTTAACCGATTTTTGCTGTGAATCTCAGAGGGTTCATCCCTGCCTGACTAGTCTAGCAGCTGTCATAATTTTTAGGCCCTCAACTTGAAAGACACTGCTGTTATTTTTAGGTCTTCAAAGAAGAACCCTATTTCATCTGCCAATCTTGGAACCCTCTGTATATATAAGCTATCAGCGTTAATTTGCCAATACTTTCTGCTAGGAAAAACAACTGTGAACGGCTTATGAAAGTCTAAGTAGGGTGTTGTGTATAGTCAGTACATACCCTATTTCTCGTGCAGAATCTGCGCATGATCAATGGCCATGTCACTGTGTTTCCAGCTATAGCTTCCAGACCCGCTGTAGCGTTTGTCTTCGTTTCTACAGTAATTCCAATACATGCCATCAGTAGTGGCGTATCCAGTCGAGTATTTGAGCTCCCTTTTAATCTCTAAGATTTACGAAAAAGTTTCATTTAATCATGTACATTATGATGAAATCACCTAAATAATAGCATGATCTTGGAGGCTTGGGGAGGGGGGAGGCTCTTGAGCCCTCTGAGCCCCCCCTCCCCCTTATTTCTCCGCTGGCAATTCCCTTTATATTGGTCATGCTTTTATGGTTGGTAGCGCTTTGTCAGGTGCATTCCACCAGACAGCGTTACCGTATATCAGCACCAGGTCTAACTATGGCTGTGAAAATTCACTTAGTCCCAAGGTTTTATCAAATATTCAGTTGCAGAAATAGAATGCAAACATGGCTTTCTTTGCTCTGTCTTTAATTTTTAGACTTTGCGACTTTCGCGTGACCGGAGATTTTGTGTTGGCTCCCTTCAGTAACTTGAATTCGCGATTTTAAGTGGATTCCGTTTACTGCACCAAGTCGTTCGGTTTAGTTCTTTGCAAGTGGTGCAATAAATTCGACTCATCAAGAACTTCCGCGACCGTTCTTTAGTACTCGATAATTTAAAAACACAGCCTGCATGACTAAACCCCTAATAACGAACTCAGGATAGTTGATTTTGCAGAAGGGCTACATGCCATCATTGCAAGCACTCAATTCCTTTACCTCACTATACACAAGGGGACTTGGTTTAGTGGTCCTGCGATCAAAAAACCCTCAACCAAATTGATCACATTCCGATTGACACCAGATTTGTTTTCAGTATTTTGGATGTTCGAACGTTCCGGGAGCAAACAGTGACTCACACTACTACTTGGGAGTGTCTCGGATATGTATGATATGCGGATATCTGAGATGTAGGGGACATGTGAAGCGAACGGATATCAGTACGAAGAGTCTTTGAAACCAATTCTGATGGTGTGCAACGGAGGAAGACAACGTAACAGGGTGGCACATACAAGTCGAAGATGATCTAAGCCAACATGGCGTGTATAAAAGCAGAAACACAATCACGCTTTGCCGTCGATTTTGACAACTGCGAAAAGTTCAACTATAGGAAATCTGTGTAACCTCACACAATGACGCTTTTCTTGCGTACGCTTTTTTTGACAAACGTAAGGAAACGTAAGAAAACGTAATAAAGCCACCATCGGTCAAAAAAAAGTTCAACTTGGTTGAACTTTTGCGCGCTTTCTGACGTTTCTCATTCATAAATAATTTCATTTGAATTTCAATTTTCAAAAAGTCTGTTTCTGTGTTTCTAAGTTGTGTTTTAATTTGTAATCGGTGCTTTTTAATTCGTAAAATGGAAAATTTAAATGTGGTAAGAAAAATATATTAATTGGTAACAAATTATAATAAATAAGCGACACAGCTTAATTTGGCTATCTTAATAATTTTTTTCCATTTTATTTATTTATTTTATTTTCCTCTTTTTAATTCTTTGAAATTTATCAGGCTTTTTACGCATTTGTCTTTGACGCTTCTCTTTCACACAAAAATAGAAAAAAAAGAAAACGGTAAATCTTGTTCGAAGAATGTAAACAAACAACGCATACCATATTCAGTATTTTTGCAAAAAAGTGTATATTTTTTTTATATTATGTATTATTATGTTAATTTTTAGTTGAAAGCCAACTGATTAAGCACTAAATATTCATTAATATCTATTTGTAAGCTACTGACTTTCTTCGAACTAGAGAGCTGCCATTTTTTTTTGTCATCATTTTTTTTTATTTTTGCGTGACGTCTGGGGTAAAAGCCCAATTGAATGTTTTTTTTGACAACAGATAGAATATTTCAATCAGCTGTTTGTCATTCTGACAGAAGCGCGCTTTGAGGATTTCTCAACGTAACGCAACGAAGCGTCTCCCTAAAGCGTGATTGTGTTTCAGCTTTAAATGGAGGCGGCTATACTCTGTCCAACAAAAATTGTCAGTGAAGGTCTTATGGGAGAGATTTTTTCTTACAAAAGGGACGGTTAGTGGTTATATTCCCAAACCACCTACTGAAAAAATATACGCAACCACTGACTTACCCTTCAATTGTTGTTGTAATTTCGCTTTGAAGATCGTACATCCCCCTATAACCTGCACCGTGCGCAGCCTAAGCCACACTGAGTATGTGACATAATATGTGTTCCCAAACAACCCTCATTATTATCAGAGTTACCATTCCCACGTTAATGCCAATCATGGTGTATTTTTCTTTGAATTGTGCTTGAGAGCTTTCAGAATATGAGCTTTTTTAAAAGCTTATTAGAACAAATATAGCAATGGTGTTGTCGCTTGCCTTTTTTATTGTATTCGTGGTTTAAATGTTCTTTTAATCTATGGAGAAAAAAAAACGCTTAAGTGCAGTTAAGAAGATTTTGGCTGTTTTCTTTAAGGAAAGAAGCTTCTTTGCGCGAATTAAAAATTAGGTGCGGTTTGAAAAGTGAAGTTGATTTAGTATTCTTCGAAATTAAATGAGTTTAAGTGAAAATAATTATGAATTAAAAACAGGATAAAAAATAGTGTTTTTGTTCATACAAAAAAAAATACTCTTGATATTTTATAATTAGTGCCAAGAAAAACTTATGAATTTTGTTAAATTGGATTTTGATATCAACCCATTTTCAATTTTCAAATCTAAATCAATAGTTGGTAACTCTATAAATATCTATCAGAGCTTTTTCGAAATCTATTATGTGCACTACGGAAACCCTGTAATATTTGCGCTCTCTTACAGCTTAATGAAATTTCACTGCAGTCAGAGTGAGAGGTAAACGTCCTATCTTCTCTGTACTGACTATTTTTGTTGGACAGAGTATAGCTAGGGACCGAGTTGTCTAGAGAGACATGATAGTTGGTGCCATAGTCCATCATGGATTCTCCATCTAAGGAAATCAAAAGTAAATTAAAATAAGTCGCATTTATATGCAAATCACCCAGTTTGAAACTATTCTTCCAATGGTCAAGAAAAAACCTTATTTTTTTAAATTCCCTCAGTTCGATGTCAAAATACCATATTTAGCAACCCTTACTAAGAAAAAGCAAAAATAAAAAAAACAGAAGAATACGTAGTATGGGACCAATTGGGAGCCGGTCACAATTTTTATTGCCAGGGATGTTATGAAACAGTTAATCGAAAAAATAAATCACATCTCTCCTTCTTCTTCTCCACATTAACATTTTTTAACTGTTCATCGTAAAAACAAAGCAAACGTACATAAACCTACCTGTCGTATAAGCGGCCGGCAGCTGCTTATGAATTCAAGTAATGTTCGCCGCATGAATACCTATGTTTAGAAAAAAAGTAAAACCAGGAGCAGTGCTTTTGACACATTTTTTCAAAGAAGAGTACATAATTCAGAAAAAAAAATCCTAACGAAACACACAAATTGACTCAGCGGGACAAAGAAAATTAAGAATAAATGAAAAGAAAGTTACCCACGACTTTTTTTTTTTTGTTTTTACCCAAAAATACCAAAGAGTAATAATGAAGCAAGGTACTTCAAACAGGGATCAATAAAATCCACTACCTTACCCTTGTATAAGTTAATGTGACAACATTGCAACATAAAGAAACAAAATAAATAAATTGAGAATTAAGTCTTTTCATCTCCATAGAATTTTCCTTTCACTTTCAAATTTATCTTATAAGTAAAAAATGAGCTTAAATCAAAGGAAGTTTTTTTTTGTACGGTAGAAATTAAAAGCAACTGAATACTGAAGAATTCTTTGTTGAAACACTTTAATAACAAAATTGGAGCCTTTAGGGTTTCACAAAATCAGTCGTATACTTGGTATGTGTTTTTGAACGGAACAGAAGTGGCAAGAACGGTGGGAGTCTGAAAGCAGGGGATAGTATAGCGATGCTTATCGAAGATGTAAACAAATGGAGTAACCGCAAACTAGGCAAAGTGAGCTATTATGCGTCACCTAGTTCCTCCGCGGAAACGTATATTTCAACGCCTTCCTGCATAAAATATGGAAAACAAAATAACATCATCCAGAAGAAGCTTGACAATGAAGATCAATGGGTGCGAATAAGCGTGATCCGATACGCAGAAGCCCGTGTTGAGCTCGTTGAGCGAAGGACGGTCGATGTATGGCGGGATCTTGTAGGTACAACACTGAGAGAACAAATCGATTGTGGAAAACGAAAAATTGCCCAAACGACTTTTGCGTTTGCTGGACAATTTTTCACCTTCGTTTGCAGCAAATTTGTTAATTCGTTTGGGTAAAACACTTTCTGCGAACGATGAAAAAAAAAATAAGCGTAACCCCTATGATTGAATCAGTGACCCTCGCTACTGACTGTATAATTTATGATTGGCGTGGAATGCAAATTCAAACAGAATGAGAGAATAACTCGTTTGCGTCAAACAACTTTTCGTTTGTTGGATTATTATTTTCCGACTTCAACTTCGTTTGCAGCAAGCTCTTAAATTCGTTTTGGTGAAACAATTTATGCGAACGAATATAGAAAAAAAACAAGTTCAGCATAACACCGGTGATTGAACCTGTGACCTCTCGATTTCGAACAAAGGCTGTTGCTATTCCTCCACGAACTAGATATTTTATTTGTGTAACATAGAATGCATATGAACACCACAAACATAGACTAAGTAATTAAGAAAATTTGTTCCCTGCAGTCATTTGTTGTAAATAATTTGTATATTTACACCAAAAGTGAAGTTCTTTGCAATAAATTACTTTTTGGAGAGGTTCTTCGCAAACTTCTCATTTGTTTGCTGCAAACAATAGAATTTTCTAGTAAACGAAAAGGTGCTTAGATGTGGGAAGCATTTTCGTTTGCCGCAATCAATTCATACAAGCGAGCTCCAAACAAATGGGTTGTTTTGCATCATGTTTGATGTAATAGAATTTGGGTCAACTGTAATACAGTTGCTAAAAGTAAAAAACTTTTGAGAGGATTGTATTAACTTTCCAACAAATGATTTTAATTTGATTGAAAGGATATTCATTAGCCACAAACGAAAACAAAAATGTTATTTCTCTGAGTGAATAAGTATGCTCTGTATTCTACAAAGTACTTTCCCGGTCTACGTTCTTCTTTTCTAACAAATTATATTGTTTTTCAATAGAAGCCTCCTTCCTTCAAAACTTCAATTGTTTCCCGTTATTATAACAATTAATTAACTCATAAAATGGCCAACCGATATATCTACTTCTTTTCAATTTCAATGATATGTACGTTATCCAGGATAGAGGGCTAGATACACTGACGTTCGGCAATACAATCTCAATTGCCCAGTTTATTTTTATGAATTTTTTTTTTAAATATTCTACCGAAAGTTTAAGTGGGCATTTTTTTTTTTTTGTTTAAATTGGAGTATACATTTCTCTGTTCTATTGGTTGATGTCACGTGCCCGTGTGCAGTCTTCTTGAGCCACACGTAACGCACGTGTGCACGAGAAAAAAGAGAAACAAAAAAAAATAAATAAAACAAAGAAAGGACTCACATATTTTCTGCTTTTTATTCAAGAGTGGCAAGTAAAAATGGGCAAAAGTTAACCACAAATTATTATCATCGTCATCACAAATAATAGACTACCTACATACTTTTCAAAAAATTAAATTTTTGTTCGAGAGAGAAAACTTTGGTTTTGTTTGTGCAAGGAAACATGGTCTATCAAAAACTACTTGACGTTTAATGCTTTAAGTAATGTTTTGATGTACTTGAAAACATTGGTGAAACTAAAGCTTGCAATATTTTTTTGTATTTAAGAACGGTATTCATCGAACGCTCATGACTAAAGAGCTCTTATAAACCTAAAATTAATGTCTTATGTGCGAAATCGACCACTCCTGAGTTGTGTTCACCGATACTAAAAAAAAAACTCCGAAAAAAGTCACTTAAGCTGTGACTTATTTAGCTTAAAATTTAAATTTGTGCAATTTAAAATGAATAGTTCGTTGCTGATGTTAGTGGCTATATCGTGGTGGCAGTGGCGTATTGAGGGGGGGAGGGGCTCAGGGAGCTCAAGCCCCCTGCCAAGCTTCCAAAATCATGATATTATTTAAGTAATCTCATCATAATGTACATAATTAACTGATTTTTTTATGTAAATCTTAGAGATTTAGAGGGGACTGGTACTATAGCCCCCCTTCCAATTGTTTTTCTGTATACGCCACTGCATGGCGGCAGCGTTTTAAGGTCCTCCTAAACCAACAGATAATTCTAATATGCGCCCAAAGTCAATACCTGAGCACCGGACGTTAAGACTTATACCCAGGTTGGTAGCTCTATCCACGGTAACGAAATTAGAGGACAAGCACTCATTACTTCACCATCATCAGATACCTATGCAAATTGATGTAAAATGTAATTTCAGTTTCCAGTACGACTTCCTAGATTATGTTAAGGCAAAGGCATAATAATCCTGAATGCTGGTTGAGAAGCTGGTAATTATGCCACCACCATATTATGACACCAAGTACCGAAGTACTTGGCAACAGTGCTTTAACGTTAGAATATATGAATTGCTACCACAAGGAGGCCAAATTCAAATAGATAGACTGGACCAAAATCCATATGGGCTCTCTAATTCCCGTGCGCCCAGAATTATCTTCTCTGGTTCGATTAGCTACTACCGAAGCAGCTATAGCCAATGAGTGCCTCAACACCTTGGTCAGGTCATCACCGCACCGGTGCCAATACCACACATCAGTAATCCTCATGATGATCATCAGGCAGATGATAGGAAAGTGTGATGGTCAAACAAAAGGCTTACTCCTTTACACGAATGCAATGACCCAGCATAAAAGTGTCTTCGGTCGAAGAATAGATGACCAAATCGATGAGTGGAATTTGAAAAACTGACTATTGTTTGACAACTAAACATAGCCTTAGCGGAACACCGAAGCTGCGTGAGCTACATCTTAACAGATACACCGGCCACATCGGGATTGGCATAGACGCTGGACGTTGCTTCTTCTGAATTATACAAAAAATTTGGCGTGGGTTAAAGAGTTTTCTATCACCATAAGCATTGAAGATCACTTCCACCAGCATTATTAGGATGCCTGGAACAACATGACTGCCAACACTCCAATTAAGTTTCTCGTTGACGATTTGACTGTTACCACCTCTAAGCGTCTTGTAACTGCTGGTTTGATTACTGGCTATAGTAAGACTGAAGCTCCATGCCATTGTTTGGTCAACTACAACCAAATTCTCTTGGCAATTGGAATATTTATAAAAAAAAAATCCGAATCTTTCTACCTACTCCTTACTTATGGAATATATAGAAAGTCTTAATTTTTCACATTTGAGTGACCTACCTTGTATCAAACAACAATTTCTACATCTATACATACTTAACGTATCCTACGAGCAGTTATACACTGTCTATTTGAAAACCTTGTCAATCTGGTCTCGATATAGGAACAAAAAAGGTTCATAGAACACGCAAATCTTCTTCTTCAAACAAAAAAACTAGATTTTGTGTCCGCAATAAAATTAATGAAAACATACACACTCCCATTGCACACTTCATCTCAAGACTCAAGAGCACAGCGAGCGCATCACCAAAGATATTACATACAACACAAATAAATGAGCAATATTTTTGTTTTCCCTATTTTACCTTTTACATTATTTTCAGCGTTCTCATCATCATAATCTTCATCTGATGTTCCAACCCCCCTCCGCCCTACTCCTGCATCACAACGCACTATTAGATTATCATCAGAAGCGGTTCAAAGCCCGCAATTTAATAGGCAAACTATCTAGGTGCGTATACGCTCTGATGTGCTATGACTCTGACGCCGACGCCGACGAACTTTGAAGACGACAACGAAGACGACGACGACGACGAAGACGAAGACCAACGACTTAACAACCAATATCTAGGGGATTTTGCTTGCATCCGCATTTTGCGTTTCTTGCATTTCGCATGTTAATCAAAAATAAACCAGGCCATTGAAGTGCTATGCTCTTCTCTAATCTGCTCTATACTCCGCGTACCTCCCATGTCACCCCATAATCAACAACAAAATCCGCGCGAGCAGTGCTCCACCAAGAACCTTAGCTAAATTGTATAAACGCGCGCAACAAGTTCTGAAAACACCATTTGCTAGGCTCTGATGCATATCATTTGCAGTGGGCACCTGTTCCATGGATTTCCGGTTGCCCGGTTCAATTTAAAGTTCTTGATTCAAAAATAATAATACAAAAAAAAAAAAACAAACTCATCACAACATAATCAGGGTTGCCTTTGTATGATTTTGTAAAGAAAAAAAAAAATACGTGGAGCTGATGATAGGGCTGCGTGGCGGCTATATTGCCAACAAGAACCTTCTTTAGTCAATGATTATTGGCTCTAAAAGCGCGAAGCACATGTTTTTTTTATATTTTTCATAATCCATCGTTCTATAGGGATTGCCATAAAAACTGTTATCACGTATCGATTGTGGTTGGGTTGGGCACTGCTTGAGGGATCGCTAATTACTGGAACTGCTACACTATTGTTAATAGTTGGTGTGATGAAATAGGGCTCGGCGGCGCGGCGGTACAGGTATTCGGAGCCGGTGGAGATTTCTTTCGCCATTTCTAGTAGTCCGAATTTTTCTATCAAGAGCGTTAAAATCTCGGTTATGACCGATATGGCTTTTTCAGATTGACTGACTGTTGGCTAACTGGCATAGGGTGAATTTTCATGTCTTGCATCGGATATTCTTCCGAAAACAAAAATTTTCCGATCCAGATGAAATCAAAGAATTCGTCGCTACGACTGATACATCGCTAAGACCGATTACGTAGTCCTACGGGTGGCAGTGTACTAGAACTAGCTTTAACAATTAACACCCAGTCCTGAAAAATAGGAACAGGGGCAACTAATGGTTATCGGCATCGATGCCATGTCCAATCCAGGCTTAGGCTATAGTTAACGCTCAACATTAACTTCAGTATAAATTCGGTAAAATTAGTGTATTCGGCCAATTTCCCTAGGGGTAAAAACTCCAGATGTTCCGTTTCCCACGAATATTCTATATCTCAAACCCATTTCGCAAGGGTCAACCTTCCCCAAAACATTTTATCAACCCAAAAGACCTTACAAATCGTTCTCCTTATCTTCATTATATACCGGTAGCCAGGCAGATTTACCGGCTGCAGGTCATGAACCTCGCCTTACATCAAACCGTTATCTGCTGTAGTCCACTGCTGTTTAATCAGGATCTCCAGGCTATCCCAGGTAAACCACCACGCAGTCGTCCTAGTAGTTTACTAAGGACAAATATCGCTGACACAAAATATTTACGCGTACGTTAAAGAGTCATCTGCAAGCATGAGAAGTCTGCATGCATTTTAGCTGTGTCTTGTCTGATGTGTAAATATTGTAAAGGAAATGTCCTTTTTTGCGATCCTTGAGTCAAGGTAATGCAATGGTAATGTAAAAATTGCGTAGGTAGATACACTTTTCACTTCTATGTTTATTTTTATTTGTTGCACTAAGGCAACCCTGTCCTGAATGATACCTTATACAATATATATCTACTTGTTGTTTGGTGTATACTCTTAGAGCTCGAGCAAGGTGCAAGTTAGATGAAAGACCCGGATCTTCCTTGTCCCCCATTAGCCATCTCTTCAACCACTGGCCCATCATACTTTGCGCGTAAATTAGTCGTGATTTTCCTGTTCGTTGTCGTATATACCTGCTTCCTGGGCGACACGATCACGTTGGCTTAAGTCGCTTTGGTGTGTCGATTCGTAACTGCAAAACAAACACAACGAAAAAGCAATAAAACAGCAAAAACAAAAAAAAAGAAGAAAATTAAAAAAGACGGAAACTCACCATCAGAATTTTTCGCGCTTTCGTTGTATACGAGTACATACCATAACGGTTTTATATATTATTTTTCATAAGGTTAATGAAAAATCACGGTGCTTTTATCGTGGCGACCGACAGCCGACGCAAAGTTTGTAGTTTTGAAGTGAATGCTTTTCACTGTATAGAGGTGACAATAGTAGGCGTGTTTTTTTTTAGTCAAGCTGTCTGCAGTAGGAACAGTAGAATATAACACGTATTATACAAACAACGCCAAGTCGACGAATAAAGGCAAAGTTTAATCCAGCTGCCATTAGATTTTTCGAGTAATTCATTTAACAAAAAATACAAAACCATACCTGGAAAAATTAATGTTTATACCCATTATCGATTCTATAGATGAAGACCATGCAAAATTCTAGTCAAATGAAGCTTTTTTTGGCAGTTTTAAAATCTTGAACGCGACATTTTCAGAAATTTCCAGGCTTTTAGTAATTTTGAACTAAAACCCTATAGTTTAAAAAAAGGATGTTTAAGTCAAATAATTTTTTACATATTGAGCCATGAAATGTCTTCGTGAAGCGAGTAGTTTAAAAAAAATATTACTTTTCAAAATTGCTAATTTCATTGGATTCAAATATTTTTTTCAAGTTGTTTAAGCATTTGCCCTTTAATTTTCCAGTCCACGAAATAATTCGATACAAAAATTAATTTTAAAGCTAAAATGAATTTGTTAACTATTTTTCTTAAAGAAAATTCAACACTTCGTTTCTGGCTCTAAGATAGCACTGGTCTGCAAAAATTAAGTTTTTGTGTCCTTCATATAATTTTTTTAATTATGTAAGATTGGAATTTTCTGGATCTAAATCTGGTTTCAGAAAAAATCTATCTCGTTAATTTTTTTTTGATTGATTTAAATTTTTGATTCTTCAATATATAGTCACATTTTAAACCGTAATGTTAAAAAAATCACCATAAATTCCCAAAACTCCGTACTTTTTGGGATGTACACTGCATCCTATTTCTAAACTCTTGATACTGGCCAAGTTAATTATGGTATAAAGAAGGCAGTAATCAGAGAAAATCCAATAAAAAAGGATATTTTGTGCTTTTCAGAAGGACTGATTTCTATGGATTTTTCAAATTTTTTTTTTGAGGAATCCAGAAGTCATACAAAAAATTGGCCAAGACATAAATTTGGTAATTTTGTCTTAATTTGTTCTACATTATCGGTCTTAGCGTTTATATGTTGGCATATGCACCAAAAACAATTAAAAAATTCATACTCAACATCCCAAAACAACATAAAGTTAGCTATAAAAAGTATTACTTCAGAACTTTCCACCTTTAAAAACGCTTGAATTGGACTACAGAGAGTATTTTGGACAAATCCTAAATTTCAATTTGCAATATCTGCATCGAAAGCGAATTTTTGAATGATTTCATTTCCATCCCATTAATAGTTTTGTAATAAAGTATTTATCAGCAAAGAAATTCGACGGTAAATGTACGAGTTTTTAACATCTTCATATTATTTTCAGATTCGTGTTCAGCGGTACAAAATCCTTTAGAAAAGTATAATTTAGTTTGAAGGCAATTTTCGTTGCAGACCAGTGTAATCCATAGTATACATTTCTATGTGTTACCGTTGTCTATTGAATTGTTATTTTTTGTGTGAAATCATTTTTTAGTTCTCCCCCTGCCTGAATGTTTATGACAGGTTTATTCATTTTTTTGGCACAATAACACGTTCTACTAGTTTGAATCATCTAATGAGAAGCATTCTAAATTTCTTAATTTAATGTTTATTTCTTCTACTTGCTGTTATATACATTTTTCTTATTGCTAAATTTTGAAATGCTGTATCTTGGAAACTGTTGGCCCTTCAAAAATGAAACTGAAGTCAAATTAACAAAGTGCGAAACCATACAATAATACAAAGTGAAAAACTAGTCCTTCATTGCTAAAAATGTTAATTACTAAAAAAGAGCACAAATTTCTTTTTTTGGATTTTTAAAAATTTTGCGTTCGGCGCTAGAGCTAAAGAATAAGTAGGTATACTCGAAAACACACTAAAATAGGCTTAAGCAGATGATGTTTCTAGATTTTAGGTGTGTTTTTTTGTACGCCCGGGCTAAGTTGGACGAAAAAAACGCCTCGGGACTTAACGAAAACATTTGGCAGCATTGCGAATGAAATGAAAAAAAAATTAAAAAAATGTTTCCAATATACAAAATTAAATAAACAAAAAATTAATAACAAAAATCTTTTTCAATAACATATTTATAAAGAAATTTCAGAGCAGTAAATGCACACACTTTAAAATTTAAATGAAATAATTTGTAAGAGTTAAGAAAAATAAACAATTAATTTTTTTTTCTACACCAAACGCCATCTTTGTGTTTTTATGTTCATACAATTAATCGATAGTTTTGGTGTTTTCACACAATTTATAGACGATTTAACAGAAAGTGAGTTGGTAGCACAGATTTTAACCCCTTCGAAGTGTATAGCCCCGAGAATTCTCCGGACTTAGTTCCTTAGCTCAAGGGGCTAAGTATGTTGTTGTATTTAACATGTTAAGGGCTTAGCCCCTCAAGCCCCCCCCCCCCCTGGCTACGTGCCTGACGTAGGGGCCCTGACAACAAGGAGGCGGACTCCGGGACGAATGGCTCTTCTAATGCGACCTGAGCCCTATTTTGGAATAGGAGGAGACTGGGCAAGTTACCTATAATCTGTACGAGCACTTTCAATGTCCATAATTTCAACTGGCCTCGACTTCTTTCTCACTTCTCACCCCGAAAAGTATTTCACAAACATCATTGCAGCCTAAGGCACGTTAGACCATTTTGTAATATACATATACTTAAATAAAAAAAAATTCTGCCTAACACCCGTGATTGAACCTTTGACAACTAGCTTTCGAACTACTCGTGCAGCATAGAATCCATAAGAACACCTGTAACATAGAGTCAATTTATTATCTGCTGTAAGTAAATTGCATATTTACACCAGAAGTCAAGTTCTTTGCAGCAAACAACTTTCTGGAAAGGTACTTCGCAAACTATTCATTCGTTTGCTGCAAACAATATAATTTGCTAGTAAAAGAAAAAGTGTTTGGATGTGGAAATCATTTTCCTTTGCCACAATTAACTCATGGCTATGAGATTCTAGATTCTAGATTCGACATACATAAATTCGAAGGCCCAGATGAAATTTTCTCCATTGAAATATTTTTCTACGTGGGAAAAGCACTTCGTAACCTAATTTATCTATCCTGTTCTTCTGCTCGTTTTCCCCGTGGTTGATAAAAGGCATTTGTTAAACTAGTTCCAACTAAATGGCCAATCTTATTCACCATTAATCCTCAGCCTGAAAAATATCTTGAAAAACGAGAGCTTCTCAATGACCGTCAGTACGACTTTCATTGCAACACATCCACAGTAGATTTGATGAATTTTAATTTCGGAAAAATGGAAAGAATCAAAAAATCGTTTTGATGAAAGTAAAGTTGTTGTTTTCCATACTTTATAATATTTCGGTAAAGTTTGCCATCAAGTTGTTTTATCACAGTTTGCTTGCTTTTACTTTGCTGGCTTAGTGATTATGATTATTTTTCTGGGCATGAAGTTCAAAAAATAAATGTTGGTGCGCCCCAAAACTTCGTTCAGTCTCACACATTGTTTCTCATTTTCATTAACGGTTTTTGTCTGAAACTGTTAATCCATATAATAAAGATTTTTACCAAATTGGTCCAATGCCAATTCTCACATGAAAAAATATAAACAAGTTTGATTATTACTGTTGTTAACTAACGTCATTGTGCCAAAGTGTCGATTTGCCGTTAAGAAGCTATGAGCTGGAATGAGACAGAGATGTATTGCTGTTTTTCTAAAAAGCCCTATTGATTTGCTGACACTGACACCCATTTCCTTCGAGCATTTAATTGCCAACGAGAAAGTAGATATCTATGATAAACTCGCCTAATTTCGATTTAAGCAACATTGTTATATGGGGTATCAATAATCCTGTGGAATACAATGCAGCCAAGGCTCATAGATGTTTACTGTCGTAACCATTATCCAAGAAGGTAACATAAATCGAGGAGACTGAAAAACTGTCAATAAACAGGTATGTAGGTACCTACCCCTAAAAATCAATCAGAATAAGTGAGTAGGAGCTCTTAATTTATATGTATCAATAAGCGTATTTTTTTTGGAAAAGTTTTAAGGGGACAACCCATAGAATCCGTCGCGTCCATTTCGTCAACGAATCCGTTGTCGATGAAGTTAAAAGTTCGTTTTTTTTCCGTTGCGTCCGTTTTTATGGGTGGCTTCTCATAAGAACGTGTGTATTTTATCGAGCTGTCAGTTGAAAACGTCGACGTAACGCACGCGACGGATTCTAGGCCCCTTAAAGCCACTTTAATTAATTTTGACGCACAAACAAAAAAGAAGTTAATCATCCTAACTACTCATTTGTCATTTTGTTTTTGTTTGTGTCTTAAAATTTTTATATACTATATTGGTACATACGTACCTACCCCCATGAAATTATGTTTTATTTAAGTAAACAAAAAAAAAAGGTTGGCAGATAACAAAAAAAAAAAAAAACAGAACAATAACTTCCAATGAGAACCACAACAACATGTTCCAATTTTCTGATTCGTTAAATTCGCACTTTAAAACACTCAAAAATATAATACCAACCTACAAACAAAAGAAAATTTAAAAAAAAAACTAACAACAAAATCCAAAAGAAAGCTCTCACACAGCACTGGCTGAAACCGAATAACTCGTGCCAACTACCGCCCCCAATTTAGTTCACACAATTCAATTCACAATAAAAAGACGAAAAAAAATGAGAACTGTTTACCCAGCAAATAACAATGCAATTATTGTTATACTGCCGTTAATCGTTGCCAGAGAATACAACTTCATAGCAACCGCCAATCCGTATACACAAAATAAAATACACTTGCCAACATGATGAGCAGGTACAATTTTTCTCTCTCTCTCTCCTTCTCTTTCGCACATGTTCGCTGCACTTTTCTTCCCTTCTCCTTTCACAGAATACACCCGTTCTTTAAACATTAATCTTATCAAAACTTGCAGCACAGACAGAGAGATACATACTCAACTCTTCGGTAGCAAAAAGAAAAGCTCAAAGCCTCCAAGCCAACACACGGAACACACAGAGCGACAGACAAACAATGAAACCATCGAAACACAAGAGAAAAACCAACAACACTAAAAACCATTCTCTTGTTATAGGTATTGTGAAAATTGAGTTCGAATTTTATCCACACACTAGCACAACCGCCAATCGTTGTAAGTTCTCATTCTTTTTCAACTAAATTGGGGGTGGTAGTTTCTTTTTTGTTTTCTTACCTATTTTGGCGCCAATTGTTCTATTGGAAGTTTTATAACTGATTATACTTTAGGAGAGAAAGAGAAACAGAAAAAAAAACACTGAAACTGAAGAAGGACTTATCATTTTTGGTGTGAGATTTTTGTCAATGAAAAATTCTTTACAAATGATGAGCTTAATCAGTCCCTTACACATTTTTTTTTTTTGTAAAACTGAGAAAGAGGTGAAGTGGAAAAGAGATTGAGATTGCAAATAGAAAATTATTACATTTTGATTAAACAAACGAACTGCAATATAATACAAAACTGGAACACTGAAACCAAATCAATTACGAAGAACCTGCCTCTTCGTTTGTTTCAAGTTGTTTTTGTTGTTATTGGAATTTCTGTTTGTCGATATGAGAAAATTTTGTAAAACAAACGGCTGTTTTTACTCTTTCTCTCTCTCTCTCTCTCTCTCTCTCTCTCCCTCTCTCTTTCTCTCCATTTGTGTTCACCTATATTACTGCCAAACAAAAAAATTCTTTTTTAACAATAGAAGAGCGCCAACAGAAACATTATTTGCATATACCTACCAACCTAACCTCTACACATGAATTAATATTATGGAAACAAAAAAAAAAATATTGAAAGTGGGAGTGGAAATATAAATTTGGAGGCGGTCCAAGAAAACACACTACACAAACACATGCACTCAGCCAACATAGATGTGCTATTTATCCCTTCCATGATTTTGAGGCAATATCCGTTTTCACAAAACAGAAAAATATCCCATTGGTGAGTAGGAAAGGACCATACAATGCAAATCTTTGCGCAGAGATCAAAGAGAGAGAGAGAGAGAGAGAGAGAGTGTTTAATTCAATTTCTCTGTGACTCTGTACGGAGATAGAGCCACGAAGCAATCAAACAAAAACAACGAACAAAATGAACTCTCGAACATGCTGTGGCTGTTGTGCAGATTACGTTTTCATTGTGCCGTCTTCGTGCCGTGAAAAAATGTTGGTAAAATTTATAATGAACTCTCTCTCACAGGCAGTAGTTAATGAAATGAAGTACCTTAACTCTATAAGATGAGTTCATTCTGATGCACCTGTGTATTTGCTGCGTGTATTTTAGCTCATCGGCCGGTGGCGCAGCGTGACTCTTTGTTACAGGGCCGTCTCAGAGAGTGTCCGAAGAAAGATTGAATTGATCACGAAAAACTAATGAATAATGAATGAATGAAAAATTTGATCCGTCGACATCGAAGACATCCTCTAGTAGAATCTGACAGTTTATAGCTTGAAAGATCGAGGATGATCTATACTTAGATGCGAAAAGTATATTTTGTTCCAAATGTCATCAAATTAATCTCAAATCAGACTTTTCCGAAGCAGAAAAGAAAAAAAACCTAATTATATCTGTGGGATCCCCTAGAGGGGGCAACTACTACTTCGTATACAGTTCCTGGAAATGTATCTCAGTAAGTTCCAACTCTGTCCCAACTGTGCAGTTCCCATTCGACTGTGACCGAAAAAAACAAAGGCACCCGCTGTGTGAGCGGGTGCCTTTGTACTCTCAATACGGCTATTGATGTCTTCAGTTTCGCCTTTTGCTTTTGTAAGGACATACCCCTCACCATAGTGGAAAGTTTTTTACTTTCTCTACTGGTTGTCCAGGAATATTAACTTGAACAGATGAGTTAGTTTTCATACCCCCCCCCCCCCCCATTTCTGCTTCTCCCTCCACTCCACCCTTGTTATCGTTTAATGGCGATCCATCATCCTGTGAGAGGGTAAGACAAATAATTGCTCTTTTGATATCACCGAATGCCGAATTCGAGAATTGGTGATCGATATTCGACACACTGCTCAATTTATATACGCAAGGTATTACTGGGGTCTATACAAGATGACACAGCGTGGAAATCAGCGTCAATTTTGTCTTCTATGTATTCTTTTATTCACTCTAAGAAAATTTTTGCTGTTATCTTGGCAAACGCAGACAGCAAGCAAAACCTTCCTCAGTTTTCAAACTGCATCAAATCTCCTTTCTTCAGAAGCTTGGCGGTCATTCCCTTTTTCCACTGCTCAGAAAAGCGTTCGCAGTTGCAAGCTCTCTCTATCTCTCTCTATCAGTGGGTGCAATAGTTCGCTTAATGTCGTTGGCGCTGCACGTAAGAGCTCTGTGGTAATACCACTCGGAGAATGTAGGGTCATACTGGTCATCGATAAGCAATGGAGGGCCATGTCGCAAATCCTTTTCAAGCTGTGGTTCATCCCCTCCCACGATTACCCAGCTTTCACTAGTTCTTCCTTCTATTACTTAAAGCCCTATCAAAATGGTTCTTTATCAATAAGACTGCTTCTTTTGGTAGAGCTATCTGCAGTACAGTAGAATCTTAGACATATTATTATACACAAACAACGCTGAGCTGCCGATGCAAAGAAAAGTTAAATCGATCTGCCGATAGATCTTCGAATTAATGTCAAAAATCTATTGGCAGCTAGATTTTATTTGTTTGTTAATTTATTATTTGTTAATTAAATGTTCCCTTATTTAAAATTACCTTCAAATTATACCTATTCAAATACAAAGTGTGAGTGACAACAACTCACTCCGCCTTATACCCCTCTCTGTCAAATTTGTATATGCGGGCCTGTAGTTCTTCTGGATGCTGATCTCTCTCTCTCGATTGAGAAGGAAATTCCATCGTAGTGCATGGTGTAAAAAAAAACCTTAACAAATCGACAAGAATGCGCCCCTCTGTCTCTCTGTGGTGCCAACAGTGGCAAGCAAGTACCTATACCGAATCAACCAACAGGCGGCCAACGACGATGGCAACAACAGCCAACCAACCAACCAACCAACAAAAACTGACGCATGTCAAATGTGTAACCAAACCGACCTTCATACAACAACAAAATCCAAACATTCCGTCACCTCTCTCCTCTCACTTCTGTTTGATTTTCATCTATTTGCTTATACACAAGAGACGAGAGAGAGAAAAATTAATCTTCTACATCACACAACGCTTAAGTGAAGCAAAAGCATCCCATTGACAGGTACAGCGCAGCGCACCGCTCAAACTGTTTACGGTTCACACTGGCTAAAGGCAGCATCCAGCACCAGCACCAGCTCCACCAACATCCACTTTACCACTGGTACCACTGTTAGACTATCATTGTAACTGTGACTGTGACTCTGTGGCCGTTTGTTGCTTAGTTAAACTTTTTTTTTGAGAGATGAGAGTTTTCTTGAGTTGTTTTGTGAATTGAGGAGTTGAGAAAGATTTGCGATTTTATTGAGATTTTAGAATTGAGATGAGGCTGATAGCGATGGGAGTTCATCGGCCGGCGTATTTTATTTATCTCCCTTGGAACTTGCTATCGTCGTCGTCGTCGGTCGCATACAACTAGGTATGTGCATGCATCGCCTTTTCGATATATGTGATCATCGTCGTCGTCGTCATATCGTCATCGTCATTGTAGAATTAAATAGTAGCTGTTGGACCGCGTTGCGCAGAGGTTGTTGCCTAACACACTCTCACACAGAATTTGTTTTATAATTTTTTCTCAATTTTGTTGGTTGTTTGGGGCTAACAACATTTTAACGCGTGTTACATACAACAACAAAATGTATTTGTTTATTTTTTTGTTTGTTTACTTTTTTTTTTGTTGTTGTGTATGTTTGCTTAAATCTCGTGGCAAGAACTAACTAATCCAATCCAAGACCCTCTCTTAGTGAGAAAGACGTTGTGACACCTGCCTAATAATTTTTGTTATCAATCAATTTTTACAATTAAACAATTCACACATACCTACCTACCTACATAATTGTTCCGTTTATCTTTGTTTTTTTTGTTTTTTTTTTGTGTCATTAAAATTCGCTTTTATTATTGCTGTTGTTGTTTTTGTCCATATAGTTCACATCTACTTCTTTTATTGTTGCTGCTGTTGTCGTTGTTGTTGCGTTGTTGTAACAACAAAAACACGTCTCTGATGAGCGATGCTGTCAAAGAGTGTTAGTGTTAACGCATTGATGAGATTTCATTCGCGGATGAGGAGGACCGCCGAGAACGTCGTCGTCGTTGTCTTGTCGTCGTGAACGGATAAAAAAAAAGAGAAAGATGTGTGAAATCTATGTTTGTTTTTTGTTTTTTTTTTTTTTGTTTAATTGTGTATTTTACAAAAAATGGGAATTTTTGAAAAATAATACAAAAATTGTTTAATCAAAAAATTCCCTCCGAGTGCGAGCACTAAATTTTGATTGTTATTTTTTTTTTTAAACTCTAGTTCATCTTCTTATCTCGTAAAAAAATTGTTTAATCAAAATCAGATCAGAAAACCTTTGATACAAAAATTTAAATACGAAAAAAAAAATTGAAGAAATAGAAAAATGAAAAAAATGTTATTAATCAAAATTGCGCACACCTCTTTACCTACTTAACCTACCTGTAGAAAATGTGTGTAATAGAAATTGTTGTCATTTTAAAATCTCATCAACAATCTCATAAAAAAGTTTTCATCGCAAAACAGAAATTGTCTCTCTTGAAAGAAAAGTATTTATTTAATCAAAATTCAATGTGTAATTCCTTATATAAATTGCAAAGTATAATAATGAATAAATAAAAATAAAAAATTTAATTAAAAAAAAAAAGAAATAAATAAAAGAAATAATTCGTTGAGTGTGAGTGTGTTGTATTGTTTTTTTTTTTTTTTTTTGTGATTTGATAAAACCCGGAAGATGATGAACAAATCTATTTATTGAATCGAATTTTAATTACATAATTGATGCTTCGGTGGAATATATTTATATCGTCGTCATCAACAAATAACATCTACCTAGGTAGTTTGAAAGTGTCAATAATCAATTCCTACCATTTATTTAAAGGTAAGTTAGCCTTTGTCAAGTTTTTTACTTTATCTGTTAGTTTTATGTCTAAACGTAGACCAAATTTGTATTGAGTGTATTTCATGGAATTGAAAATTCAAAAGTGTTTTTGCCGGCGGCGCGGCTAGCAATAATCAGCGACGGGGGTGGGTTAAATTATGAAATATCTAATTCGAATAGGCACTTGACCGAATTAGATTTACATATAAGACAATCAGCTTTTATTTGCTTAAAATATAAAAAGTTATGCCTCAGGTTCCTGCCAAGAAGATAAAGTGAAATTTTATCACCGATAAAAACAAATTTATGAAAAATATTGCAGTTTTCAAAGAATAAAGTTTCCATATTTTTTTTTTTTTTTAATTTAAAATTCAGCTATTAGGCAGCATAAATAAGCTTATTCATCTTTAATCTGAAGTACATAGGTTTTATCACCAGTGTACGACGTTTTTTCTTGAATTAAAACAGGATATCGAAAGGGTTTTACTTTTAAGATACACTCTTTCGATGTTCGGTCCGGCGATAAAACCGCGAGTGTAAATGCAGCTTTTTACATAGGTACTTTTGCTTGATTGATTGATTTTTTTTATGGGAATAGTATTGCACTGCAACCTATTAGATCTATTGTGCCCCCACTTTAACTGAGTGATTTGATTCCGCATGCCACAGTTGCTCTCTTTTGAAAATTCAATATTTAGAGTACTTTAATAGACTGTAGGTAATAATTATCCTTCTTCGACCTGGTAGGTAGTAACGCCAGGTGTTTAAATTTTGGGAACATGGTCTGGTCTCTTCGCATTCACATCAGAATACCGATGCATGTAGCACTATTTACTTGGCCCTTCTCAATTTGCAGTGGCCGGCCGGTGAGAAGACCAAGTGATTATTCAGGGGCTATTTCTACTCAAACTGATACAGGACTTTAACTATTTTGGCCTGCCCCAGTTTATAGGTAGTTTTGCCCAGCCTTGTGTTCTTCTGCTCTCCTCGTCTTGTTTTATTTTGTTTTGTTTTGTTGATGACATTTTCGCCTATTCCTCAAGGCTCGCTTGTCATTACAGAAGCCATTGCTCCAAGGAGCCCAACTCCTCGTTTTTCTGGACCCCTACGTACCCTGGGACTTATGCCCAGTGAAGAGTGATTTTTGTAAATTGCCAAGTTCGTTAAGTTTTTTTATATATTCCAATAATAGCTAGAAGTTAATTGTACCTAACTACATGAGTTAAGTGCAGTCAGACATTCTCTTTTACGCCAACATAAGTAGTTTTTCACTAAGTTATAGTTTTTGATCATGGAGAGATGCTTGTTTTTTTTCTAGAGACCTGGAAACCTGGAGAGAAGATCTCTTTCCCTAAGTTGTTGTAAAATCAGTTCTTTTGTGCCACCATAGGTAATTTTAAACTTTTGTTGGTTTTTGATGTTTATGTTGAATTGAGTGCGTTCAGCACAGTGTTTTTTTTTTTTTTGCTTAAATAAAGAAGATTTCTTTAACATGCGTTTCGCCCAGGTACAACAATGGGCTCATCAGTTAGATGTTGTTGTACCCTTTCTAATACGCAAAAGATTTGGTCGATGTTTACCGACTCATATTAAAATTACAGCTTATATCAACTGTGACTTTAATATTCTAGGGGAATTTGTGTAAATTCAGACACCTAGAAAATGATGTTAAGACCCGCGGTCTGGTTGATAGAATAAAAACGAATCTTTTGTATTAGAAAGGGTACAACAATATCTAACTGATGAGCCCATTGTTGTACCTGGGCGAAACGTTATTTGGAGTAGAGGTCACTTGAACTTTTAAATTGAATTTAATTCAATCACTCCACTTACATAAAATTAAAAATAAAAATAATTTTCATTGAATGTTTTGAACAACAACAACAACTTAAAGGCGCTACCACTCTTGTTTGGCTGGAGATATAGCTATTTCGTGCTTTGCCACTTATGCACTCATCAGTCTCCTTTTTGTGGTGCTGAGCTTTAATCCAATTTTATTATGAAAAACTTTCTATGCACACCATGGGAATCGAACCCACGCATATCAGATCTTAGCTCAGTCTTAGAAGTCGTGTGCACTACGCACTTCACCACTTTAGACCACTGACGTCACAGGTCGAGATGTGTTTCTTGTTTATCCAATGCATTTGGAGTCACAGCATTTTTATTAGCGCCTTTAAATATGCTGTCTTTTTCCGCCTCCATTTTTCTCCATACCTCCATACCTTGTTCAAAACATTCAATGAAATTGACGGAATAAAGAATGGTCAAGTCTAATAAGCTGACATTCTTGTACGAATAGTACAATAATAACAATAAAAATAATTTTCATTATTCATCGTTTTGATTTCATTTACCTTCCTATTTCATACCAAATTATTTTCAATTTTTTGCAAAATCTCGGATAAATTTAACTGTTTCCGCTTTTAAATGAGTGCATTCAGCACACAACGCTTTTAAAGTTAAACAGGATTTTTAACATTACCACTATAAAAAAATAATTTCAATTAATGTTTAAGAAATCTGAGATGAATTTCAAGTTTAACTTTTTCCCATTTTTGTTGGTTTTTGCTAGTTATATTAAAAGTGATTGCGTTCGGTACATTATTGTTGTTTGTTTCTCAAACAAAGATGATTTAATTTAAAATTACCTTCCAAATTATTTTCAATTTTTCGGGATATCATCCTAAAAAATTTTGTTTCCCTCGGAATTCGAAATGCTATTATGAGTTTCGCCTGAATGCAATTGACATTTTGCTCTAAACTGGTTTGTTTTTTCATATTCAAAGTTAATGAAAAAAATTGCTTGTTGCAATTTGAAACCAAAGAATGGCTCAAAATAAATTATAAAGTGAACAACTTTTCGCCTGAAATTCACAAAAGGAGCAATGTGCAATGCAAGTTTTTTGTGTGGAATCTTTTTCACATGAAACTCACAATTGTGCTGTATATAAATTTAATCTTGTTCCAACTTTTTGACAATTTTGTTTGTTATATAAAATGAAAATGAGTGCGTTCAGCACATAACTTATATAAATTTAAAGAAGATTTTTATGTGATCCACTTTCAATTTACTGGTTTTGAAATCAAATCATCAAATTAATCATCATCAAATACATTTTGGAAGGTAACCTTGAGATTTGAAAATCTGTTTGTCATTAATGCCATGTTTCTATTATAATAAATGTTGTAGTGTTTCACAATGGAAATTGAAATTTACGCACATTTTACGTCGAAAGTATATAAAGTCCTTTAAAAATAATGCTAATTTAAATTATTTATTTTCGTGCTATTGTATTTGCTTGCCCAATAGGGCTTTTTAGCAAACAGCAATAAATTGCTCTCTCAATCATCAAACTCTTCACTTTGACGAAGTTGGCTTCGAAAATATAGTATAGAAATTTTTTGTAGTGTTTTATTTATGCGGGAAAATTAATTGAATCATTTTTTTTTTGTAAACAGTTGGTCACTGTGAGATAAAAATTTTATAAAAAAATTACTAAAACATCCGATTTCATTTTCATTTCAACCTTGCAACTGTCAGTTTCGCCAAAGTGGTGGCTGTTATTTTTACCTTTGACAGATTCGGCAGGATCTCTGAATGTAAATTTAAATTTCTGTCTCATCAGTACCTATTTCGTTATTGCCTCTAGATTCGTTTTAAGCTTTTGATTAAAGCAGGGGCAGTATTATGATGAAGAAAAACTTTTAACGCTGATGAAGTGATGACTGAATTTTTTTTTTTGAAAATGTCTTTAGCACTTTTATTTCAAAAGCTTCAATTGTAGTAAGTTTCCTGATGGTAGAGGGAATTGTTTGTAATTAGCGTGAAGTGTGCACATATCATCAAAAACTTGTTTTTTTTTAATGAACGGACTAAAGCCATGCGCCAAAAGAAAGTTAAGTCCAGTTGTTGTATGCGGCACCTGACAAATTTTTGACATCACCTGAACCAGATGAAACGTAACAAAATGTCACTAAACGTAACTAAAAGTCAGCTGAAATTTCAGTGACATCTGACCAATCGGATCCTCGGAAGAGGTAGTAAGACCTGTAAAATTTTGGTGGTTGAACGTACCCAATGTTATCGTCGTCGCTTTTAAAAATATCCATTTTGGATATTTTTATCACACTTGTCAAACTGAGACTAAGTTATGATGCATTATGCTACATTTGTTCGACTGATACTGGTAATCTATTAATTTATCCCATTAATTGTGCCGGAGGAAAGTTTTTCAATTAAAATTGAATAATTACAAGACGTAACGCCAAAAACCATTAAAATGGACGGAATAAAGAGATTGGCAACCGTGAAATAGTTAAAAGTCTAGCCATAGACTGGTAGAGTACCTTCAAGTTGTTGTTGTGTTTTAAATACTAATTTATTCAAAATATTTATTGTTTTATACGCAAAAGAATAAGCTGGTTTCACTCTAGATATTTTTGTAGTTGCATTTGCACTTTGTACTTCAATTTTTTGCAGAAATTGTGACAACTTGTCACTCGGTGTAATTTTAATTCTGACATGAGAGGATAAAAATTACTTTTTTTAATTTTTTTGTATAATATGTTTTTGCCGTCGGCAAATCAAACTTGACAAAAACAAAGTGTAATTTCAATCGCTTATTTATGATAAAATATTATAAAGATTTCAAACGAAATGTTTTGATTTTGGGAACGATGTTGATTTATCTTTTTTCATGGAGCATAACGCAATAAAACAGGGGGTTTGTAGTCAAAATTATGTGTTAAACTAAAAAAAACACGATTCGTAGTCATTTTGTTTGTTTTAAAAGATGACTACAGAGCTTTCTGTCTCACTTTGGCCCAATAATCTACAGAAACAATCAAACTTGTTTTTACTTTTGTATATGCTTTTCATGTTACAACTGTCATCGAGCCAAGGTGTAGGCAACACCTAACCGGTGACGTGAAATAATACCAAATGAAATAACACCAAATCTGAAATTTGGTCTTATTTCGTTTTTCGAAACGAAATAATACCAATTTGGCTTTATTTCAATTACCAAAACGAAATAATGCCAAAAAAGTAATGGAAATAACGCCAAATTTGTAAAAGGATAATAACTAAAAAAATCCAAACTGACGATCAGTTATGGGGAGTGAAACAAATATTAAGCCATTACGAAAGGGTCAATTTGGGGAATCGAAAAATTCGATCGAAATAACACCAAATTGGCTTTATTTCGTTTTCTAAAGCGAAATAAAGCCAAACTGAGAATTTGGGCTTATTTCGTTTTTCAAACTTCGTTTGGTATTATTTCACGTCACCCACCTAACCTTTGTGTCATGGGAGTGACTGTCAATTGTGTTGTTATTGTTTTGGCCGACTTAGTTTATCTGACAAATAATAAACAAGTAATATCTTTCACTCCCGATGACGTAGATACGTCACGAAGCAGTCGCCTGAGCTGTAACGTATGCCTTTGACTGAAAGCATCTTTGTGATATCTGCTTGCAATTGCTTATGTCAAATTGTCACTTTTATTAATGAATTCATCTAATGGAGAATTACGAACATATGTTCTTGTGTTTTCTTTATAATTTGACATTAGGGGGGCTTACACTGACTAACTTACCGAACGACGAGCTGTCAAAATGGAAAAATGACGGTCGGATGGTTTTCAAATGATTTTGATATTTTGATCATCGTTTTGATTTCATTTACCTTCCTATTTCATACCAAATTATTTTCAATTTTTTGCAAAATCTCGGATAAATTTAACTGTTTCCGCTTTTAAATGAGTGCATTCAGCGCACAACGCTTTTAAAGCTAAACAGGATTTTTAACATTACCACTATAAAAAAATAATTTCAATTAATGTTTAAGAAATCTGAGATGAATTTCAAGTTTAACTTTTTCCCATTTTTGTTGGTTTTTGCTAGTTATATTAAAAGTGATTGCGTTCGGTACATTATTGTTGTTTGTTTCTCAAACAAAGATGATTTAATTTAAAATTACCTTCCAAATTATTTTCAATTTTTCGGGATATCATCCTAAAAAATTTTGTTTCCCTCGGAATTCGAAATGCTATTATGAGTTTCGCCTGAATGCAATTGACATTTTGCTCTAAACTCAAATGATTTTGATATTTGCCCAGGGAGAGAGTTGTCATTTGGTCCTCCGGTAAGTTAGTCAGTGTGAATCCGTCTATTCTAAACTTGGCGAAGAAACAAATGCAGTCTTTAAAAAAAAGCTATTTAGCTATACAATAAAGTTTCATTTAAACTCATAATGTTAAAAGGGCTTTTTAGGAAAAAAGCAATATATCTCTATCCTCTGTCTCAAGCTTCTATACGTCAAATCGACATTTTGGCCCAATAAGGCTGCTTTACAGTTTTTTGCACGCTGAAGCTGAACTGTATATATTTATTAGGCTTAAACCAACAGAAATAATTTAACTTGTTTATAGGTAGTTCTGTTTTTGCTTTGTTACAACTGTCGGGAAAAAGTGGGTTGTCAGTTTTTAGTTTGACATTTTAGTAAGAATCCCTATTGACGGAATAAGGCAGCCTTACTTCAAATAAAATAAGATATACGAAATTTCACTTTTACATTGAAATTAATATAAATTTTAAAACTTGAAAAAATATTTTTTTTTGTTTTAATCTTGACAGGCACATTCTAAATATTTTTATCATAAATTATTGTGAAACTATTTTTGTATATCATCTTAATCACTCTAAACAGAACTTGTTATTTATTTCAAGAAAATTTTCGCATTGACTCGTTTGTTTATTTAATTAAAAAAATTCCTTCTTAAAAATCCAGTTAATGGTTTCTGTGTTGGATGGTCACAGTTAGGTAGGTATGTACACTGAAAACATAATCCTAAATAGAAAAAAAATCCGACTTAATTGTACTGTTATACAAAATAATGTATAACTGCACTCTTGATGTTATGATTATGTTATTTTATTTTATTAAGGTAGGTTTTATACAGTTATACATCAGATTTGTACCTGTACACAGTTTCTTCCCAATCCGCTACAACATATGAAATATAGGAATGAATATGCTGATAATAACACTTTTATCACTGGACAAATTAATCAATTAAAAAATCGATTAAAGGTGTCTTACTTACTTTTTCCAATAAAGCTAACCAATACCTTGGTCTTATTTGAAATAAAAAGTTATATAATTGGAAACTTAATATATACACACAGTAAATTTCTTCCCTTGTAAAAAAGCCATGGGGGAACAATTAATACTTGTGTGTTGATGGAAATCAGTACTATACAACGATTTCTTTAGGAATGGCATGGATTAGAAGGAAGAAGAAACAATCTCACACCTTATTTTCTCTCCTCTCTGTCTTTCTCTTACAGATGCAAACGGCATTTAGGGGAATACTTCTATAACGAACCAAGCGATCCGATAAACACTGAAATTAATAATCTCTATCGCTTCATCAGAAGCTGCAAATGGTTTTAATTGAAAGCTAATTTCCTGTTCCCTATATTTAGTTTATGGTATCACAATGGGCCTATTGTTCTAAAACCGGTAATCACCGAGTGCTCGAAGGAATATGAGTGACTTATAAGTTGAGAGTGCTAACTTCGAAAAACACCAATAAGATCCACTTAAGGCTCAACTACCACTTTTTCAAAAGTGCAAAAGTAAAATATTTTTTTTTCTTTGTAGGTCCGGAAAAAATACGGCACTTGTTGGAGAATTAAAAGTCTAAGGTTTTTGACACATTTTTGATTTTTTTCTGAGTTGAATGGTCAGAAAAATGAGTTTGAATATTTTCACTTTTGAACTTTTTGCAAAAAGTGGCCATTGTAGTTAAGTCTTAAAGCTTAGATCACTCGCTAAGTGTGTCAGTTGTTTTTAACACCAGCTACTTTTACACTTACCTTAACCTAACCTTTGGCAGCTGAGTTAATATCGAAATTCTAACCCAGTTCACATTTGTTTACTAAACATCCAATAAGATCCACTTACATCGAACGAACTAAGTAGTTTGACGGTGTTTTTTTAACTGTCAGCTGTCAAAAAGAATACATCGTCAGTATGGATCGCCTTTTTCTGTAATTTTTTTTCATCGTTTTCTTTATCTTAAGTGAAAACTAATAGCTTACAATAGAATTACTAGAAAAAAATGATAATTAACTTTAAAAAGTATAATATTTTAATTTAAATAATTTGGAACATCCGGTTACCAATATGACAAGAGTTGGATGAACCATCTGTCAAAATCAATGCATCTGTTGCCGCATTTCATTCTATGGATTTTATAGATTGGGCCTTTAAGAAGGTTCCAAATTCTTTATGAGCGTTTATTCAGTTAAATCGATTACAATCGGGGAGAATTGATAATAAAGAAAATTAATACACCTTGCCTATAACCTTGTTAAATAAAACATGAATCGATTGTCTTATTTTCTATTTCATACAAGCATGCCAGCCCGCACAACATATCTCACTGAATGAAAACAAACAAACAAAAAAAATTCACACAACAAAAGGCTAAAAGAAGACTCCCCAAAATTTATCTATATGGAATCTGGAATTCGGAATCTTTTCATAAAAGTGTAAATCTCACGTAAATTTTACGTGATCCAACAGACAATACAACCAATAATTATTTATATAATAATATAATGAAAAAGCTCTATCTTGGTCTCTCCATTTCCATCATCTCTTTTTGTTCCATCTCCATATTCTTCATCTTCCATCCCAAAGTCCGATTGTTCGTAATCATTTCATAGAAAACCTCATTTACACCATTGTTCACGTATTAGGATGTATTGTATAAGGATTCATTTGCCACATCATCATACTCGTTGTCGTTCTTGTTGCCATTTGTCCTTGAGGCTTATACAATAATAATATATCCCATAGAACTAAGAGAACACTACGTGTCAATTTATTAGGGACATAATTTACATTTGGTGACTGGTAAATCGGGATGGGTTTAAAATCTTGATTTGGGACAAAAAAAAATGGTTTTTGGACTTTAAGCCATTGCAAAAATTCTAGCTTAGTCGAATTCAAGGACTTTGTAGATTTGTTAGCTATTTTGAAAAGAAGACATTTAGGCCTAGGTTCTAATTAAGTAAGTGGTGATCCCTTATTAAGGGTTTTCAAATCGGGACTTGACAACTTTGGATTTAATTTGTAAACGCACACTTCCACGAATCATCGAACGCAATGTCAATTTATTCAGTAAACTCAACATTTATTTTATTAGCTATGAATTAATAATTTTAAGAAATTTAATAAAAAAAAAAAAAAAAATTCACCATGACAAAGAACACGGTTGAACAATGTCTGCAAATTATAATTTTCGGTCGTAATTCTCGCCCTGTAGACAGACAATAACGAGTTAAGTGCAAAAATTTGAGTCTACATATTCGTTGTGTGATGTTGCCGTGTCATTAAGACAACGGGTTGGTCGAAAATATCGTTGCCGTTCAGGCGTCCGTAGCAAACGGTTCAAACCAGTCAATTCCTCGGCGTTTTCAAGAATTGGGTATCGCTCAGACTATTTTTGGCCCGAATTAGAAGGTATGAACCTGGACTATATGACGTTTCAACCGGATGGTGCCACTTGCTACACAGCACACCTTACAATCGATTTATTGAAGAGAAAAAAAAAAAAGTTGTCAAGTCCTTATTGGAAAACCCTTTAGTACGGGAAATTTAGAAATTCTTGTATGGTGCTCTGGGATACAAATCCGAACCGAATTTGATCTGATAGAACAATTACCGAAAAAATGTACTCAGCATATTTTGCAGGCAATTTGATTTACTACCACTTTGTCATATACTCTATATCCCAGACTCAAAAATACGTGAGTTATATTCAAAAATAAAAATAACGTTTAAAAACAAAATTACGGATACACGACAAAGTGTGCAGTTGTGCAAAATGTGGTTTTTGGCTAGGATTTTTTCCCCAGAGCACCAAATGACGAAATCTAATAGCCCCGGTCTATATTATTCACTAAGAAACGACAACCGTTGTTGGTATTAGAAAATTTATTGAACTATAATTAAAATTTCTACAACTTCTTTATAACAAGTTTTTCAATATAAGTTGCAGAAAAAAAGTTATGACCAATAAAACAAAATGAATCCTTATTACTTGGGATATAGGTACTAAAGAGCAAGTTTAGGATTCGTACAGAAAATCAAACTCGAGATAACAATTAGACATGATGATGGAGAATGCAAAAAAAGTGAGTGCAGCAATTCTGTCTGTCTGTCTGTCTGTCCGTGTATACCTCGATCTACAGCCTAAACTGCTCAACTAATTTTTTTGAAACTTGTTGGTCAAGGTGGTTAAGGTCTAATGGGAAATTGAAATTTTATTTTTATTACCAAAACTAACGGTAGGTACCTGTCATATAATTATTAAGGAAAAGTTAACTTTTTTTTAAGAACGGCTCTAACGATTTTGATTAAAATTTTTGTTTCTGCTTTTATTAGTAGGATCATACTTTTGAAAGGAATGTTATGTTTGTAAAAATTCTACCAACTGTACCTCCCATATAACCGTTTTTTTCATTTTTGACTTTCTCTTAAACGACTGAATCAATTTTGATGATTTTTTTTTATACGGAAGCTCCATAACAATTTCAAAATTATTTCATATCAAAATTTTCAAAAGCCTTCTTCGGAAGCTTGACAGTAATTTTTTTTTCACTTTTCAAAGAAGCACTCGAAGCTCTACGCCCTAATTATAAGTGGATAGAGTAGCTCACTCAATTATCATTGGCATGGCACTCTAAGGTTCTTCATAGATTTTTTTGGGGGAAATGGGGTACTCCCCCTTATTCGGGCATTTGGTAGTTGGGACGAGTCATAAGGTATTGGAATGCGCAAATACGGTATTGGCAAACAAACGGTTTACGAACGAAGCGAAGGGGCCTCCCACCTTCTGGATGTTTAGGCCTAGGTTGTTTTGAGCTTTGTACACATGTCAACTTTGTGGCCTCTTATGATTCTTCAGGTGGTGCGTTGAAGTGGTTTCGCTTATTACGTCAAACACTGCGGTAAATTATTCGCATCTTCATGCGATACGCAGACTCTAGCTGAAAAGCTACCAAGTATTCCCTGTTTCCAACCCACTATTCTTTTAGTACCTGTTATGAAAACATTTTTCTTCAAAGCACACCAATGGTTTTCTATGGAGACAAGTTCAATGCGGCTGATTGTTACCCATTTGGTAAAGATAATCGCCTTGTTGTTGGCGCATTGAAGGATCCTTCAGCCCGTCGCGTCGGTACTAAACATATCCATTCGAGTATTTACTCGAGATCTTCACTTTCCAGAAACCAGTTTTTGTCAACGTTTGATCACTCCTCTTATCTGAGACACAGTGTCAATAAGTTTTGTATGAGTTGTTTGAGCATGCTTCCTATAACTGTCACTGTCAAAATGACAGATTCAATAATCTATCAATCGATTCGGGGTGTTTTTTTACTTCTTTTTGTGAGATAACTTTTCTGTTTTAAGATCATAAAAGGTATCTTGGCAAATGTTTCACAATGCTCTCATCTTCACCCTCTTCGTGTGCCTCCCTTTATTCTTTTCGTCAACACATTTTTGTTCTCCGTTAAGTCAGCACACAATGAAAAATAAGATGAAAAGACTATGAAATCTTTCGAGAACAAGAACACAAGAAAAAAAAAGGAAAGGTGTTGAAGAGATTTTGATTAAATTTACACGCAAAGAATTCAAAAGCGAGTAAAATGGATGATGGCGGGTGGCGAGATGCACTCCATACGCGCTAAGAGTTACCCATCTAACCTAATCAAAACTAATCTATCATCAAAGTCTTGACATAATCGGTTATAAAAAATCACTGCGTAAAACTGGTTGAACATAATTTTCCATTCATCTGTTCTGTCAAATTTGCATTTGAATCCGGATATCCGGAATACGACGAACGAAAATGTATGTATGTAGAGTTTATTTTAAGCATATCAGCTAGGACATCGTACTCTGTGCGCATCGTCGTCGGTCGGCACCGTGCCGATGCTGATGATGCTCTCATGCCGCAAGCAGACGCAACATTTTGTTGTGATTTCCAGAATTTACACAAAAAATAAGTCAAGTGATTTTTCTTAAGTTCTCCGAGAGACCGACCGAGAGTAGATAAAGATATGTGTGTGTATGTACCTTACACGCTCGCTGGCATAAAACTGAACTGATTTATTGATGCATGGCATCGGCATAGTACGCATTAATTCTTCAAAAAAAAAAAAAAAAAAAATTAAAAACATGATTTTAACAGAAAAAAAACTCATAGAGCAAAAGACAAAAAACACATGCGCGAAACATGGTGTTTTGAAAGTGTATATCTTTGAGTGCAACGTTTAGCCACATGCATTTGTAGAAGACATTATACTGAAGAGTGCACAATAGAAAGATTAACTACAAAAAAAAGCAGAACAAAAAATGTCAAGGGTATCAATTTACCACTAAAGTGCTAGGGGTTTAAATTTCTGCCTAGCTACTTGTACTTGGAACAAAACAGCCGGCGCGACGATGTCTTTTTTTGTCTAAAAAAATTTCAACTATCAAATTAAGAATTTTTGAATTTTAATTTTCTTCTGTTGACTTAAGGGTCATGGTTCCTAGTTTGATCTCTATAGTGGTAGTGCAGGTAGACAAACGGTTTTGAGGTTGTATCTATGCATGCATCGAAAGGTTTTGTCCGATTTGACAATGACTTTCTTCGAAACTCCATTTATATTCTTTGTTTCTTTTTCATCTTATCTATTTCAATACTAGCGAATGACAGCTTCAGAAGATGTCAATATCAAAAAGTTTTGACAAAATAACGTCTCTGGTGTTGATTTGTCAGTTGCATGTTCCTTATAACCTCGCGCTTGACATTAAAACATAAGGAAAGAACTTTAAGCTCGCATCGCAGCTACTGGAGCAGCAAAGAGCTAGAGTTTAAGCATCGAAACTTGGAAAAGGATTTGCTCACTGCCTGCGGTTGCCATAATAATCACCCCTATTATAAAGGGTTTTCCAATAAGAGGTGGAAAAATGGCATTTTTGGAGATAAATGATCGGATGTTTATTTCATTATAAAGAGGAAGGTATGCCGTTAATAATGGAATACAACATCAGCCAAATGGCCGCCAAGACCACGCTTACAGGACCATATCCTTTTCATGAAATTTTCCATAACCAAATCGCAAAGTGGCTGCCCTATGTCCTCGATAGCCCCACGAATTTCATCTTTGAGGTCTTGAATCGACGCTGGGCTGTTGGCGTCGCACAGTGTTAAATCACAAGATCTCTGTGGCCAATTGTGATCACCTCTTCGAGAGATAACACGGTCTGGAAACTTTTCCCGTAAAAGATCGATGGTTTCATTGCTTGTGTGGCACGTAGCGCCGTCTTGTTGAAAGTAAACGTTGTCCAGATCAATACCATCCAATTCAGGCCATAAAAAATCATTAATCATCTCTCGATAGCGCAATCCATTGACCGTAGCTGTTGCTCCAGCCTCATTTTCGAAAAAGTAAGGTCCAATGACCCCGCGGGACCATAAACCGCACCAAACAGTCACGCGTTGAGGATGGAGAGGCTTTTCAACAATAACTCTTGGGTTTTCCGAGCCCCAGATGCGACAGTTTTGCTTGTTGACGTAGCCTCCGAGGTGGAAATGAGCCTCATCAGTCAAGATGATTTTTCGATGAAATTCCGGTTCATTTTCATGCATTTCAAGGACCCAATCAGCAAAGACACGACGTTGTTGATGATCAGCCGGCTTGAGTTCTTGTGTTAACTGAACTTTATAAGCCTTAAGACCCAAGTCTTTATGCAAAATACGGTGTAATGACGTTTGTGGAATGCCTAATTCCAAAGAACGACGAGGAATGGACAAACCTGGGTTTTCTTCAACACTTTGGGCTACAACAGCAATATTCTCAGTTGTTCTTGAGCGACGTGCACGAGTTTTATTCTTCACATCACTAACTTGTCCCAACAGCTCGAATTTGTCCACCAATTTCTGTATTGCGGTCCGACAAGGTGCTTCACGACGACCCAAAAATGTTTTAGTTTTACGAACCGTCTCTGCCAAATGTTCACCATTTTTATAGTGAATTTTAATAATTTCAATGCGTTGTTGAAGCGTGTATCATTCCATTTATTAATAGCGTAGTTTCTACTTGTCAAATGTCAAAAAATGACAGCTTCAAAAGTGACAGCTACCGAAATAGCGGGCTATTCAAAATAACACCTCTTATTGGAAAACCCTTTAGAATCCGACGAATGCTTTGCCATATTTTCTCCTGTAGAGCTCGCAGGTGAGGAAGTGTGGTAATGGAAATGGTAAGGTAGTTCCTCGTATTGATAATATAGTTCACCCGATAGGTTCTTAATTGCTTTAAATGCGGGAGTAAAGTATTGCAAATTAAATAATATGCATGAATATCAAGAATTGTTTCAAAGCAAATAAAAGAACACACTCGTCGAAAGCTTAACAAGCAAATTCCTAGCACCTTGCAGCCCTGATGAACGGAAATGGAGGAATTCCTTGTACTCTGAATACCAACCAAAATACCTGAACTACACGGAACGTCCTAATGCTTACTCTTTCATAGGATCATGGGTCCCCATCAAATCACAACAAGGGAGAAGAGGAAGAAGCTGAAAACTAACTCAAGTCAATATTACTCTACAATCAGTAGAAGAAGTAGATAACTTTCCACTGTCGTGAGAGTTTTGTCTCTACGAAAGGCAAAACCGAACAAAAAGTTGCGCTATCGCATATCAACTGATCACTGGGAAAACAAATATATTGCAGCAAACTAAAAAACTGCCCAACCAATTTTTTGTTTGCTCGACAAATTTTCGGTTTCGTTTGCATTAAATTAGTAAATTCGTTTGGGTTTAGCACTTTCTGCAAACGATAAAAAAAAGTTTACCGTAACACCTGTGACTGAACAGGCGATTTCTCGCCTACGAAGCGAGTATCTTGTGATCCGCTACCGACTATATAATTTATGATTAGCGTAGAATGCATATAAACAAAATCGTTTGCGTCAAACGACTTTTCGTTTGTTTTATAGACTTCAACTTCGTTTGCAGCAAACTCTTAAATTCGTTTCGGTGAAACAATTAATGCGAATGAATGAATACAAAAATTAAAAAAAAGTTTAATGTTTCTCCGGTGAATAACCTCTCGATTTCGAACAAAAGCTGTTGCTATTGCGCCACGAATTAGATAACATTCGTTTAGCATAGAATTCATACGAACACCACAAACATAAGAAAATTTGTTTCTTGCAGTTATTTGCTGTAAATGAATTGTATATTTACACTTCCAAAAAGTGAAGTTTTTTCCAACAAATTATTTTGCCGCAAACAACTCATAAAAATGAGCTCCGAACGAATGGGTTGCTTTGCATTATGTTTGCTGTAATAGAATTACAATGATGAATGAAACACTTTTCCAGGGATTGTATTAACTTTCCAGCAATTTTTTTTTTTCATTTAATTCAAAGAATATTCATTAGCCGCAAATGAAAACAAAAATATTATTTCTCTGAGTGATAAATTTTATAGGAGAACTAGTAAAGAATCTATATACAGTACTGTTAAACGAAGACCAAAGTGGCAGTGGACTGGGCACACACGCCATTATAGAACTTAAGGTTCTATAATGAGGAGCTTCTGTCATTCAGAATGCGTTTTCGATGTACCTGTATACCGATGGCCTGTGGGATGGCGTTGATGTCGGTTTTTGGCTTGCCCATCGATAAAAAACGACTAAGTTATGGCGGTACGCATCCCACTACTTATTGTTTCCATCATAAGGAACCATCACAGGGCCGAAATACGTACCCATAGAACAATAATATTATACATATAAAATTGATTCCGAACTCGATCAAAGTAAATACGCGAGTTCATAAGTTAGCAAATATCTACATTTGCTATGAAAACGCATGGCATAGAAAGATGTCAAAGATAGACCTTCAGGTTTAAAAACTGGAGTATGGTCGAGAATTGCACAATTTTTACTTTGATGTTTGATAGTAGGTACAATCAAAAACAAAAAGGCGAGTAGTTAATAAGTAGCCTTTCCCTGATAATACCTACTTAACCACAACTCAATGCTCAAACAAATAACCTGCACCCTGAACGACCTACAAATCTACGAAAGATTGTTAGCTGGCGGTGGGTGTCGGCCGCTGGTAGCAATAAAAAAAAAACATCCCCCTCACGTCAATATATGTTTCAATTTCATCATCATAAAAATTCTTCTATTCTTCATTCCTGATGTCTAAATTTCTCCCAGTTAATCCTTCGAAACTCGATAAAAAAAAAAAAAAAAAACAATCAAAAAGAAAAACTCAAATTTCATTCATAAATATAAATTAATGCTGAAATAGCCCAGTCGAATATTAAACCAATAAAAATCCTTACATCACACCGTGTTGAACATTTACTTTACTTACACTGCCACTGCACCACTACTCTATAGTCTCTCACCATTCAGCCAGAGCAAGCAATCGGAGCGCACCGAAAGAGCAATTTTAGAGCCCTCTGGTGGTAAACGCGTGTCGGTATCGAGTGGTCTTCGTGTTAAGTGAAGTAGTTGCAGTGCGCGCTGACCACAAAAAAAAAAAAAATTCAAAATGCATTGAGTACGTTGTTATGAGTAGTTATGTAAGTATCTTTTGAATTTAAGTTTTTTTCGCATTTTTTTTTATGTTCGACCTCAAGGCACGTGCTTGTGAAGAGCTGCGGTGGCTAACGCCACCAAATTCTCTTCTTAATGTTACTTCGTCGATGATGGTGATGCCCTGTGAATAAATACTCTCCTCGCGTAAAATTCAGATCATGTGCTTGACGTTGAGGTTTTGAGAATTGAGGGGTTGGTTGCACTTTGTAGATTGTAGATAATTATTTTGTTCTCATCTCTGAATGTCTGGTATGGCACAATTTTTTTTTATTGCCCCAGATTATGTATTTATTAATAATGTCTTTTTGTTTGTTGTTTTTTTTTTGCTCTTTTTTGTAATTGATCGGCTTGCGGGAAGCGTTTGTGTCTTTTCTTAAAATTGAAAAAAAAAATCAAGGACAGCTTGGTGGTTAGACAATTTATTATTGGTTGCAGAATTTTGAACTATTACACTGGGACCTAGTTGGTAGTATGTGTTGTGTTGAACATAGTAATACGACATATTTCGTATATTTTGATTCACGTACAAATGTGTTTTCGGTAGGTTGGTGACAAAAAAAAACTGAAATAACTTTATTAGTTCTATTAATACGTTAAATAACATTATAATGAAAAAAAATCGACCTTATTATTGGTATGGCATTTATTTATATACTGTCGACTTCGCTTTACTGCACTCCGTTTCACTGACAAAAATCGGTTAACTGAAACAAGACATTTATTGCGAGGCTTTTTTCAACTGTTTCCATGCAAACTACTTTTAACTGAAACAAACAATCTTGACTCAAATTAATATTTTCACCTATTCAACTCCGCATACACGGTAATATCACTGAACGCTGCCACCAAATTTTCAATTGAACACAGCATTTCAACCCAAAATGTCAAAATGCTTTTTAATTCTTCATCCTCGAACTTTTTTTTATGAAACTCCGCTTTTGTGAAATTAATTTCAGTTATCCGAAGTTCGTTTAAATTCGAACTCCGCTAAAATTAAACAAATTTTCTGCAATTTTAGTGTTCCAGTTAAGTGGAGTCGACTGTTGGTATTATCTTAAATTGCTTTCCAAGGAAAAATATTTGCAACTGTAACTAACAATTTCCACCACAGCTTGTTCAATAATCCTATAATTTGTTATACAAATTTCATGGTCTATTATATATTTCTGCATTCAATGAGCCATTATAATTAAAAATCAAGCAACAAATAACCAAAATATACAAAATTTAACGGAATCAATTTTTGTTAATTTTTTGTTTGAAAGAAATTGAAGAAGAGTTGTTTTAATTCATAAGAGGATTACGCTTATGTTCTTATGTGTACTTTTAATGTCAAGTATAATGCTCATCTAATTATTAGGTAAATGGGACTAACCCGCAAAAGTGGACAGTTTTATACTCGTCTACTGGTTGTTCGAAAAAATTAACTTGAACACTTAGGTATGAACGTACGCTGCCGGTTGTTTAAATAAAGACGTATAGTAGCCTATAGTTCGCGTGACTTGAGTAAGGGCAACGTTAGAAACCACCAGACCTGTTGGCTGATAGTTGATTAAAGCGTAGGGTGAAATGGCTACAGCCATAAAAGTACTGGATCAACCTCATCATCAGAACCCTTATTTTCATTTGTATACAAAATTGCTGATCTTTTTATAAAATATATGTATTTTAAAAAAAACATTAATTTATGTATTTTTTTTTTCATTTCAGATATGCCGTTATTTTATTAAATAAATAAAAAAAGCAACACATACTACAAAAGCTTAATTACTTAATAAATATTAACGTGTGACTATTATGTGCCATTTTCGTAAAGTCGGAAAAATAATTCAACTAGTCAGACCAGTGCATTTAACTGTAAAAAAATATATATATTTTATAATAAAATTATTAAATGAAAAATAAAAAAAAAATAAAAAAATTATTAAATAAGTGAAAACATCGAAAGACAAGTGTTAAGTGTTTTGGTTATACAAAAAAAAAAAACAAATCTTTTCAAGAAAAATTAAATTTTTATGTTGTATCTTGTGGAAACGGGCTTGGATTTAAGGTAAGATTGAATGTTTTTTATAAATAGATATATATTTTGTTTTAATAACAATATTTGCTGTAAAATGGAAATTATTAACTAGAACAGCAATTATTACTTATGTAACTTTTCACGTTTAACATTTGAACATATTTGTTTGATTCTAAGATTTCTTTTCTGCTGAATGTCTTATATAACTGAATAATGATAAAACTTGTTATAAGAGCTTCTCGGTTAAAAAAAACCATGCTGAATCTCTAAATTTGTTGCGCTGAATAGCATAAACAAAATGTTTTCTGTTGTTTAACTAACACACAAGAATACCCTAGACAACTCTTGATAGGAAAAAAAAGTGCGAAGTCACTTGTTGTGCTGAATATATTATAAGAAAATGTGTTCTTGCTTAATTAACACACAAGACTACCCTAGACAACTGTTGATAAAAAAAATGCGCTGAATCACAACATTTTCAAGCTTATACAAAATGTTTTCTTTTGTTGAACTAACATACAGGTCCCTACACAACTCTTGGTAGGAAAAAACCGAAGTCACTTAACTTGTTGTGCTGAATAGCAACTGTTGATAAGAAAATAAACCGTGCTGAAATCACAATATTTTCAAGCTTATAAAAAATGTTTTTCAGTTCTAGGCAGCTGTGTACTGAATTATTACTTTTGCTGAATAGTTAAATAAAAAAAGTAATGCAAAAAAAGAAATACAAGAAACGGATTACGAACTTGATTCATATGCTGAATATCTGATTAAATATGGTTTTAATGGCAGTAGTTGTAGTTTTGAAGAGTGATATGAGCTAAACCACCGCGTAAGGTTGTCTATCACGTCTATTGCGATTGTCAACTATCAATTCATAATTGATAAATACAGAAATTTTGTATTTTGACACCAAATTAATTTAAAAGTTCAACAAGGGGAGGTCTTGAGCTGTTTTGTTTGTTTCGTGGGGAAGTCAAGAGAATCCTACCGGTCTTAAGGAGATTTGGTCGGCTCTTCATCTTTTCGCTTTGAACAAACAGATGGCGTTGGCGATACCATAATGAAGAGGTAGGTTTCATTGTGTCTTGGGATTCCCTACCTTCTACTTAGTTCTACATATTATTTGAAATTGTTCAAAGCACTTTTATTGACCTTCGTTCGAAGATAAAGAAGAAAGATGCAAAAACGATCTCAAGCCCAAACTCAACTTTTTAAAGTCTCCAATTAGAAAAATTATCAAAACAATTCTAAACATCACAAAAATATTAAAAGGAAAGTGTCTACTTTGGTGTCTTTTCTTTCAAATGACAAAAAAAAAACACGAATCTTAAGTTCAGTATCCTCGAAAGACGACGACGACGACGATGACGACGGTCTTCTATAGGTCCTATAAAAATATCTTTCCACAAATGAGCCTTCAAATGATTAAATCAAAACAAAAAAAATTAAAAAAAAAAAAATAAAAGATCTTTCGCAGTCTTAAGCTAAAAGAAACAAAACTACAGATTCAGATTTTAATGTGTTCCTTGTGCTCAAATGTATTTGCAAACTACTCTCTAAGCCATAGCAACGAGAGCGTGGGGCAAGGCGGGGAAGTCAACATTCAACAACAGGCAACTTAAAGACATGGAATCTTTTGGTTAGAGTTGTAAAGTCAAAACAAGTCACAGACCGTTCAATTAAAGAGAAATTAAAAAAAACAGACACACACACACATATGAAACATACAAAAATCATGGAGTATAATGGATAAAATATGTGTTTAAGAAAATTAAAAAAAAAAAAATTAAATCCTCCTCCGGTTTGCAGGTTCTTCAGGTTGCAAGTTGCAGGTTGCACAAATTGCAAAACGAACAAACCAAAAAAGTTTTCTTTAATTTGTTTATGCTTTTGTTTCTGTACCTACACTTTTAACTGGGCACAACGAGTGAGCGAGGGACACGAGACACATACGCTCTCACCCCAAAGAAAAACACTAGCGCGAGGCGCAACCATCAGGAGTATCATTCTACTTGATTCATTCCTAACTCCCTTCAGATTCTTCAGGCCAGCTCCTTCAGACTCTTCGTGGCTACTCAGGGGTGGATTAATTTTTTTGAGCCCCTCTAGGTATCATAACAGCAATTCGAAGTATGCAATTAGTACGAACTGCACCGTTTTCGAGTCAAAACTCATGAGAACCAATGCCTTACGCTCTGAGTGCTTCCTATTTGCATGGAGTTATAGTTTGACAGAATGGAAGGGACCTACAATTTTGTGCTGAATCCGAATGGCTAAGGTGTGATTTACTTCTGTATATGCATACCTACCCCTGAAAAAGTATCATAAGCTGTGACTTCAACCCAGACCTCCGGCATGATAGTCCAGGGCACTAACTATTTCGGCAAGGGGTGCTCGGAGACATATGACGTCAAATCATTGAAGTGCCTTTATGGGTACCCACATTAGATAATGGGTCTCTATATTAGGTTCCGCTTACCATTCAGCAACTCAGAGTCTATACAAACGAATCCGTCTAACAAGCCTAAGTTCTTTGTTTGATAGTTAGCAATGGTAAAAGTAAATCAACGCATTATGACAGCAGCCGTTCAGCAAGCCGCTAGCTTAAGTTCCAGCTCCCTTTAAGCACCACACAGCTTGAAGCGGGTTCGTCCAGCAGAATATCCGACGTTGGCAAGTGTCTTGCTTAAAAAAGTAGCTGTGAAAGAAAGTTTCTCGCTTCTGCCCTTTTCGTCAGAGCCTGATCAAAGTTAGTGACCCTATTATTCCAACTGTTGGTATCATTGACATTTAGGGCGGGTGTCCTGCGTACTAGGTTGAGCTCTGGCTCATATTCAGCATCACCCGAAGCGAGTTCTTTTAGTAGAAGACCTGAGGTGCAATTCTTAAAAGGGTAACTGTGGATACGGCTGGATGGTAGCCTTACTTTTTAAAGCACCTGAGACGATATAGGTAACGTAACATTTAGAGATGCTGAATTTCTACATGACAGACTGCAAGCTTAAGCTCAAGTTACTGTTCAGCATCTCAGGGCCTGAAGCTAGCTTATAGTTTTTAGTTTTTGTTAATTCATGCATTTATAATGGCGCCTTTAAGTAATTCCTAATTGACCTCATTCTTGATTTGGACCTGAGCACATATCGAGAGTTAAGAAAAAAAAAAGAAACCTAAAACGACTGTAACCGAGTAGTCATCCTCATCCTCGTCATCGTCACACAGTGCGCTAGCGCTAGAGAGCGATTGAAACACTTTTCTTAAATTATGAGAATACTTAAGAAAGAGAAATAACTGAGAGAAAAAAAGGATATAGTAATGGTGATGGAACAAACAATAAAATAAAATAAAAATGGACAAAAAACAAAAAAAAAAAAAAATAAAAACCGGACAAACAGAAATGCAAATCTATAAAATGATGTTCCTGAACCTGAGAGCCACCACACCATCTGTGTAGAGATGGGCTGTAAAATACTTTCGCGATCGTCGTCGTCTCCATCGTCGTCGTCGTCGACCCCGACGGATGTCTTTGGAATAAGGAAAACAAGTCAAAGACATAGAAAATCCCCCATTGGAGCTTGGCGAGAGAGGAGTTGGACAACGCAGCGCAGCGGGCAGGTGGCAAGGGGTTGGGCAACAGGCGTGTGTACAACGAAATGATTACGAAAGATGTGTGGTGTTGTATGCCGGGCTTGTTCAATGCACTTGTTCTTTTGTTTCGCTGAGGTTGTGTGTAAAATGTTGCAGCATCAGCATCAGCAGCAGCTTCATCTTCAGCAGCAATAGCACAGAGGAAGTTGCAAGAAAAATTAACAAAACAACGAAAACAAGTTAAAAAAAAAACAAGGAACGAAGAGGACGACAACGCATGATGATGATGACGACGACGACGTTCAACAGAACGTAGTATCGGTAAGAGTCTCATCTTAGCACTGATCAAAATCGGTACAATTCTCTAAGTTTTTTTGGTTTTGAATGCCAAATGTAATTACTTGAATGGACATTTAACTAAATGATTTTTTTGAGAGGGCAAACCGAGACTTTAAGAGGGAAAAGCTGTTGATTTCCAGCCGTTTTAGGTTACCAATGGTATCACTCAAAATATTAACTTCAGCGCTGGAAGCTACACGCTCTTCTAGGAACTCTGCGGGGATAGCAATTCTTCCACCTTGTTGTTTTAACCACGGTAATGACCCTTCTCTGCAGGGAGGTATGGAGCGTATTAGGCCATTTGTTATTGTGAACAAGTCAGAAAGTATTGGATGCGCATCGCTGACGAACACAAGGATTAACATAGAAGCAAAGTGTTCCTTCCAACTTCTGAGTTGGTCCTCACCGCCGAATTGAGCAGAGAACCATCTACATCTCTTTCACCGGATGATGTTTTGAACTTTGTACACCTGTTAGCTTCGTAGTGGTCGTATAAGCAGTTCTGCTGTCGCACCGATTACGGCCTCTTCTGCTTTCATTTTTCAGCTAATGCGTTAGTATAGTTATAAGTTTGCCACGTCGCTCATCGTGCTTTGCGGAAAACTTTCGTCATCTTCGTGACTCGCTAGCTCATGTCACTCTTCTGCTCGAGAAGCTTCGTGCGAGCTTTCAGATATTTTCTTTCGTTGATCTTTACCCTCTTAGTTTCTTCGGACAGTTTTACACTGTTTCATCCCTGTGCCCAACCGATTTCTTTCAGGACCAGTTATGAAAAGATTATTCACAGCGCACCATTGGTTTTCTATTGTGACAGGTTCAGTGCTGCTGGTTGTTCTTAGTCGTTGAGATAAGCGGTCCCCTAGGTTTTGGCGCACTGATTGATTCTTAAGCCTGTCGGTATTAAACTTGGGCATTCCGGTGTTTGCTTGGGATCTCTGAACTGTAGCTTTGCGTAATATTACGGTAGCTACCATCGCATATGGTGGTCCCAGGCCTTCTTAAATATCAACTGATCACAAAGTGCTTTATTTAGTTGGATGTTCCTCGCCTATCTGTGGACACCCAGCTATTTTTTGACACGTCTTGTGTTCAAACATAGCGCCACCAATGAAAAGACGGTTAACATTGCAGAAATCCGCTTAACGGTCACAATTATCGTTGCTGACACCAACGCAATGTTTTCTCCTTACATGCCTGAGCCTATTGTTCCTATTGTCTACCTTGGCATTCAAATCTCCGATAACTATTATGATGTCTCCGTGCACCCAACGGATTATAAAAAAGTCTCCTTGTAGTCATGATCCAAGGTATTCATTTTGGGCGTATCACTGTATAATGAAGACGTAACGTACTTTAGTCCGAAACCTTGCCATCAGCAATCATCACGTTTTCAGTTATTTTTTTTAACTCTGTCCCTCCCACCTTAACGAAAGGCAATTAATAAACCTCCCCTGTTGTTGTTGTTGTTTGTTGTCCCAACCCAATTATCAACTTTTTTTAAGAAATGACGGACGGCCTTGGCCACCTTTTTTATATATGCAGCCGCGACCTCGTCAGTTGCTTTAAAAGTGCGTAAGGTCTTGACCTGTTTTTTTGGAACTGACAAACATTCGTGGGTGAAAAATGTTTCCCTTACTTCCTTTGCCCCCTTCTTGCAAACTCTATTCAACTAGGATATCTTCAAATTTTGATTCTTCTAATACCGATCATCTCCAAATATTGAGTTAAAAAATTAATATTGATTGATTAAAAGCTTATTTGCTTGCCGGAACAGCATGAGTAGCAAAAAACATACACGAGGCAGAAAAAAAAATCAAAAACAAAAAAAAAAAACACAAAGACAAAGACAAAGGCAAAGATACTAAAAATATGCAAACACGAAACTGGAAAAATATAATAAATCCTACAAAAAACTAAGATAAATAGCATATTATCCTGTAGGGCAACCTCTTAGCAGGTAACACTCTTCTGCCTTCGCGCTACAACTACTCCGCGCGTCTCATCATCTGCCTGTGTCTGCGAGGAGTTCGAATATACATATTCTGCCAGGATGAATATCATCATATCTTCGTTTTCATTGCAGTCGTCCTCACCTCATATAGTCTTCCTTCATCGTCATCATCATCATCATCATCATCATCATCTTCTTGAGTCTCTCTCTGGGATCTCTCTGTGTGAGTCTCAGTCGAGAACTTCGGAATAGAATCTTGAGTCCCTTGTTGGTTGGGTCTGTCGCGTCGCGTTGCCTCGTTGGTCATCGCTTCTTCTATCCTTCTTATAAAAAGAGTCATGTGAGCATGCGTGCAATAATTTAAAATCTTTGAGTGTAATAAATTCCAATTGAACATGAGATGTCCATCTGATCCCATTCATCACTTTGTTTCTTCTGAGAAGTTTTTTTATTTTTTTTTTTGTTTTCTTAGTGAAACCAGTCTTTTCTATGTTTCCAGGCGCCTCGCCTGTTCCATCATAGGTTGAGGTATTCTTTCTCCTTGCCAGTTGTGAGTTTAATAGCAGAATAAATAATTACAGATCTCATTTTTTGTGCAGACAGAAATTGATTTGATTTAACCAAAATTTTCTTCGCAATTCAAAAACATTATACACCAAATGCCAGAAATATCGTTTACCCAAAATCTGACTTACTTCCTTTTGATGCAGTTAACAATGCAGGATGGACTAACTCCTAAATAAACATGCCTCTCTAGCTAGCTGCATCCAGTTACGCACTTCCCAGCAGTCTTCCCCCTTCTGGCCTTGTAGCCTTGGGCATATCTTTTTACCCCTTAGTAGAATTTTCGAAATACAACCTTCAATAGATTTGACCGATCTTCTTCCTGAGATGTTGGCGTTCCTCTTTTCCTATTTGCTCGTAGAGCTCTCGGGTTGCTCTTCAGCGGCTACGGTTCTAATTTGCAGAATTGCATGGTAATCCTTGATCTTAGCTGTGCCGGCATTCTTCGTCGAATGCTTTGTGGTCGCCCAGTGAAACTTAGCACATCCATTGGAGGCACTTCTAATGGCTTGTTTACAATGTTGGGTCGTCTGATATGCTTACAGCTGATGGAGTGCCTGGCTGGTTGAGTGATTAAGAAAAACGCGGTCAGCTAAATGTCTCTTATGCTTCAAGTTTCGTGACATTATCCGGCATCTGTCCCCGAGGCACTACCAAGTAATAGTCGGATTCGATGTTTGCTCAGACATCTAAAATTCTAAAATAATGTCTAGCTTCAATTTTGTTGACGGTTGTTTGATCACGAGACCGTCAAGTCCCCTGTTGAATATTGTGGTGTGGGAATTGAGTTCTTGTTACAATCACATTTCGTCCCTCCGCAAAGTCTATCAGGCTGTGTTTTTTTCCGTCGCGGCCATTCTTCTAGGTCGCTTCTGATAAGCACGTGACCCCTATAAAATTTGGCAATGAAGTGGCAAAGAATAATCTTGGTGTGCTGTTCTTTAGGCACTTATCATACGTGCAATGGAAATTGTCGTAAAACGCGTCCTTGATTGGGTCATCCGTCTCTTCATGAGGGAACAGATCAGTGTTTCGTTATTGAATCTAGCTTTGATGCGGATTGTGATCAGGCGATCGCTTACCGCATTATAGCCCAATGCTTTCTGCCTGAGTCTTCCCCTTACAACAAAACGGCACCCACAAAATCCACTGACCCTATTCATCGAAGCTTTTCCGTAGTAGATGTCACACGATTTCAACCTTAGTTCCGTATGCCTTGATTCATGGTGTCCTTGGTTTCGAGTATTCTTAATTTTGTTGTCTCGTATTCTAAGGATTTCGGGACTCTGATCCCAGCAACAAATACGGGTGAATCTATGTGCCTGTACCTATTCTAAAAATCCTAGTTGAAGTCAGTTGAGGTTTAAAGACTTGAAGCCAACAAATTTTGAATGCAAGTTAATTTGGAAGTTCCGCCCGCACTCTCAAGAAATTGGTGTCATCATCAGAGTAACTAACAACCCTAATTAGAATTACACAATGAAACCAACCAAACACGCTTTAGAGGAATTTATAGTTTGTTGTTGTTGTTGTTGTTGTTGTTGTTGTTGTTGTTGTTGTTGTTGTTGTTGTGTATAGACACAAGCTACCCAATGAACCTGTATACCTATACGAGCACCTAGCAGCTACGCCTTTTGAGTCTTTGGTTTGTGTGTCTGTCCATATGTCAACATGAGCCTGAGAATATCTTGATGTTCCATTGTTTGAGGTAGCCCGTCCAGTCATTGTCCATTTTAACATGTGTCCATCTGTCAACAATTGAAACATAAGCCATAACCTCTCCCCAGGCTATTTGAAGGTAAAGTTGTGTAGTTGATCGCTTCCTTTGAATTAATCCTGCAATGCGCTAGCTAGCTACAGCGAATGAGACTTTTCCCGCTGTAGTAGGTAAGTACTTGAAGCTGTTACGCTCGCTGTGCAGTTATAGTGTTTAAATTGATTTCAGTTTCAGCGCATTTTCGTATAGATCTTCAACAGAAGCGGCATCTGTATCGGAGATGGGGTAATGTTTACTGGGCTTGTGCACTCTTTTGGGCAGATTCACTTTGTCGTCGTTATAATGTAAAGGTACGACAACAACGATGCCGCTTTGTCGTTGTGCCTAGTACAGTGCAATTTCCACTTGGACAGCAAGACAGACAAACAGGCATCGAATACAAAAGAAACACAACAAATAGTTACAGGCTCACAAAGACAGAAAAACACACATCAAATGATCAAATAGACAATCACCGAGACGGGAAGTCCACATATAGCTAAGTAGTGATTGTGATTTGATGACTATGATGACGACGATGCGATCTGAAACGTGTGATGTATACCGGGAAAGATGAAAAATATTGCTCTTCGGCTTTTGTTTTACATAAAAGTCGTTCTCGTTTGCCCTTTCCTTTCTTCACCTTCCCTTTCCTCTCTGTTATTGTTTTAGTTTTTGATCCGGTATCAACTTCTTAGGTATAGGGTCTTAGTAACTAGGGTCTTCCTTACAACCAAGTTCAATTGTTCCAACCTCAGTAATGAAATAATATTTCAATGCGTGTTGTCTTTTGAAGTGCTGTTTCTTCGGTACAACTAGTAATAAGTTTTTTTTATTTGAAGAATTTAGAGTTTTGCCCCCCGGAAATAAAACATTGATTAAGTCTATTGGTGCAGTTCGGAGCATCTCTTTTCTTGTAAACTGGAAACACTATGCCGAATTTTCATTCATTGGGCATAGTTACTTTCTTCCGACCAAATTCTTGAAATGAGTTGATGAATGCTCCTGAATATTTCGGTCGCGGCAGACTGTGGAAAACCTTCCCCTTATCCGAAAACCTCACCCAAAACAACCGCTGAACCTGCTCCTTGAAGCTCTTCCCATGGTAGATGTCTTACGATTTCATCGTTCGCAGTCAGCTCTTACCCAATCCAGGTTCTCCACTAATTGTTCGGTTGAACGTGGCCTTATAAGGACACGTACAGATTCGAAATTCGGTGTCTTGTTTCGTGAACATTTACAACCGGCTTCCATAAGGGACGAGCCCTCATATTCAGCTGAGGTGTAAAACGTTTAAATGCGATTACGTATAACGAGAATCGTTTTTCCTTACGACTACTATCGTTAGGCTTTCGGTTTTGAATTTTCCAAGTAGGCGAGGCAATGTTTGCGACCAAGATAAAATGCTTCTTTATTTTTGTATTATTTGGCAGAATATTGAAAACGCCTTTCTCGTTTTACTTGATCGCTCTTTGTCGTGACTATGATTTACCTACTGAAGTATCGTTAACTTGCCGCACGTTTCGTAATACGTAATAGACCCCCTGTGTCCTCTTGGTTGTCTTTATTAAAAATACCCATGGAACATCATACCGATATGACAAAATGGTCAGATGTGTCTAGCGAAGATGATAATGAACTCTGTATTTATCGGGATGAGAAGTCGAAAATTGGTCAAATTGGCCGCCGCATGACTTGGAATATCTGAAAACAAGGTGGGTTCATCAATAAGCTCTGCATTAAATGTTTAAGGTCGGCAAAGATCTCAACAACCATTATTCTTCATCGGGTGAACTGTGAATTTTTAAATAAATGAATCGAACAAGCACCGGGCGCCTATTAATACCAATACCGACCGTGTGTTAGTTATCACACAGATTTTATTGCTGTTTACGCGATAACACTTGTTTAGTACGCAATGCACTTAGAAACTTGATTTGTAAGCGCAATTAAAAGCGCAACAAAAAAAAATTAAATATTACAAAGTTACTATGCAAGTATATCAATTAATTATTATTATCTCTCTCTCTCTCTCTTTCTCGTATAAGAAAAAAAAAATAAAACAAAAAATTCACTCTCCGTTCGATTGGGACTCAGATTCACATCATGGTGCTGACGCTGCGCTGCTCTGAGGCTGAGACCTAAGACTCTTGAATCGAATTTGTTTATTTTGTGTAAGTTTAGTTTTTTTATTTCTTTTTAATCACACATTAACACACATACACACAATTTGTATTTACAAATTATTATGGAATATAATGGAGACGTTTTACACTGACAAATGCATTTTCACCCTCATCTCCCTCAAACCTCCCCCCTGCCTGTTTTCATACCTATACATATGTTTGCATGTAGACGTTGTGTAATTACGCGACCATGTTTTTGCGACGTGCATACAATTTTGTTTCAAATTGAAAAATCAAACGAAATAGAATAAAAATGATTAAATTAAAAAGAAAAACAAAAAAAAATTAGGAGATTTAAATAATGTTTTTTTTTTTTTCGTGAGAGGAAATGCTATTTTTTTCTGTCGATTTAGCTCTCAAAAACTGGTGGTCGGTTGGAAATGACCTGAAATATTTGTAATGTTTTCCCCCGCTAAACAATATTAAAGTATTTAGGAAAATTTCGTGTTGGAATTTTTTCCGATTTAAGTAAGATTTATGGTGACATGTTTTTTTTTTTTTTTGAGAAAATTTCAAATATTGGTTCAAAGTTTCTCCCATTTTTTTTATAAATGTCTTGTTAATAATAGACATGTTTTTACATCTACATGTCTATTTGGTAGGGGCTTTTGTTGGTCCTTGAATTAATAATGCTTAGTTTTCAGTATTTAAAATTTTATGTGACAAATTAATCTTTTTAATATTTTCTCATAATAAACAATGTGGTACGCGGGTATTCGGAAACATTAATAAAATATATTTGAAAAATGTTTGAAAGCATTAAGAATAATTTCAGGCATACCCAATGCTAAGTAAACATTTTGGAATTCGTATTTTAAGGTTTTTGTTTTTTTTTCAGGAAATGGAATTATTCAAAAGACTCCTGGCAGTATATTCGACACCAAGTCGTGTGGGACTTTTATCTCAGTAAAACTAACTAGTAATCTAAACCAATCTTAGAAAGATCGACAGCTGATTTTTCTTTGCCGATTTTGCAATTGGAAATCCAGAAGAGTCATTTTTGCGCTAATAAAACAGTTTCAGAAGACTTCTGCATGATTTTGGACTCTTCTGGATTTCAAATAGAAAACGATATTAGAAAAAGGAGGAGGTTATCAATTCGTCTGTATTTTTTTTTTTTTTTTAATGTGGAACAAAGAACTTTTGACTGGGTGGTTAGATTTTGATGATTTTGTTTGTATTTGAAAGCTGGTGGTTTCGATTGGGTCCCAATAAAAATTTGGTTTAGTTTTGACAATGGCATCCATTAGAAAATATAAAAAGTCTTAAATTTGAAGTCGGATGTTTTTCTTTTGAAAGGTATTATTTGTATTTAAGGCGGACTCCATTTTAGAGTTAAAATGATGACTGTGCAGTTACTGATTGTGTGATTCAGCGCATTTTTCCAAGAACATTGGTTACCATTTTTTTGTGTAGGTCACGACGTAAATAGTTTTTTTTTCTTATATACCATGGTGCATTAACTATTCCACGGTGGTTTTGACACTTTTGGATGATTTCGGTATTTGTTGTCTTTGTAGAACTCCATAATTGGTTTCCATAGGTAATTCCAAACAAGCTTTATTACTTGTTTACAAAGCCTTCGCGACTCGGCTACCAAAATTGCAGTATCACCCTCAAACAAAGCCTATTGAATTATGCCTTTTATATAGCAAATACAGGGTAGGGCCTAGGACACTTCCTTGTGGCACACCAGCTTCTATTTTCGTTAGTTCTGAATATTCTTCACCGTGCCGTACTCTGAAGAGTCGGTCTGAGACTAAGACCCTCATGTCATACCTTGTCAAAGAATTAAGCAACATCGAACAAAAAAGAAAATATTGTAAAGTTCGGTCTTCTTAGATTCAAAATACTGCCTCAAGCACTCTCTTGTTTTCTAATATTAATTTCGTAAATATTTTTTTTTTTGTCTTTGCTGACGAAATATTAATGCAAATACTTTCTATATTTCAGGTAAATCATAATGGAAGAAGTTTTTTGGTAAGGTATAATTATTTATTCTTCTTTAAGTTTAATACATGCTCGAGTTCGCTTAGGTTATTCTTTTAATTTCAAATTTAAAGTAGGTCAAATATTGTACATTTTAGTGTTCTTTGGGCCTTCTTAGCTGGTCGTCATCCAAATGGAGCAGAGAGCCATCTAAATCTTTCACCGGATGTTGTTTTTAGATTTGTACAGTTCTGCTATCGCACCTATCGTACCGATTTGCAGCCTCTTCTGTTTCTTCAGCTAATGCTACATGCATGGTTATGTTTCACGCCGCATCGTACGCTGCAATAAAATTCTCTCATCTTCATGCGGTTTGCATAGCTCGTTCCGTTTTTTGTCGGATAGTTAAGCACTAATTCTGCCTTGTGACCGATGCAATGTTCTCCCAAAACATGCATAAGCCCATAGTTGTAATTTCCTACTCTGACATTCAAAACTTCCCAAACTATAATTATGGATTCGCGTAGGGTTTTGTTGTAAGCGATTTTATTAAGCCTCATTTACTTTTATGTTTGCCGAGGCCCAACCATCGAACTTCGCCTAATCCTTAGATGTCTAGTAACATGAACTCGCGTTCCATTGCGTTGAAGAAATCTAGCGTTTTGAGATGTTAACATTCCAGAAACCAATCTTTGTTCGAGTATTTTGTTGGTAAAGTGTATAGCCAGTTTAGCAAATTTTTAACACATAAACAAGAACTAAATCACAAGTGAGTTTGATGATTGTGTGTCAAAATTTGTTAAAGTGGCTATATACACTTTTCCAAAAAAACGCTTATTACCGTGTTGTCAGAGGGAAAAAAATTAAATATTAATATGTACGCTTAATACCATATAAATAAGCAAGTACAAACAAAAACAAAAAAACAAAAAAAACACAAAGTAAAAACAAAACAAAAACAGAAAGAATGACAACCCGCAACATGAACAAAGTTGCATCATGTAGTGCAACCGGTTCATTACCTTATGTGCAGTAGTAGTGTAGCATCAATGCATACTTGATAGTTAGTATATCTAAAGTCGGTAGCAAAATAGCAACAAATAAACAAACGCCAAAGCACACACAACATATGATATTTATATTTTTTTTTCTTATAAAACAAGAGAGTTATTATTAATGACAATAAAAGTAATAAATATGACGAAGTAAACCAGTTGTTGTACTCGTCGTTGTCGTCGTTGCTGTCGATACTCGTAGATACTCACTTACTTCGTAGAGATACACTTTTTATATTATATTTTTTTAAGATTACTTAAAAAACAAAAAAAAATCTATGATTATCAGCTTCACCGACAAAGATATGATGTAATTTATTCGCGTACACTGCTGTGGTTACACTTGTTGTATTCACTTGATTATCGGACAACAAGAAGTAAACCAAAAAGCAGAAAAAAGAAGAAGAAGAAGGAAAAGGAAAAAGTCTCAATAGATAATTCAACTGGTTTCTTTTTTTCGCACATTTTGTCTACTTTGCGCTGCGCTGTGCTATCCGTATCTTGTTTTTTTTTTTAACTAAACAAACAAATTAAATGAAATAGAAAAAACGCGTAGGAAATATTTGTAACATTGCAAAAGAGCATTACCTTTAGGACACCTTAGTGTCATTTTGACATTTTTTCAGTCACTGGGACACCAGTACATCTCTTTATAATAAAAATTGCTTTAAGACAGCTTTTTAAAATGTAACAAGTTTGTGAAAGACACTTTTTGAAATAAGCAAGAAATTTGTTTGAAAAATTATCTCAACCTGGAACGCAACCCTTTTAAAATGTCATAAAAACGTCATTGGGCCAAAGTGTCGATTTGACGTTTAGAAGTTATGAGACAGAATGAGACAGAGATTTATTGTTTTTTTTTTTCTAAAAAGCCCTATTGTATTTGTTGTTTATAAGGGGGGGTTTCACATTGACTAACTTGCCGGACGACCAATTTACAGCGCTCGCATTCGCAAATCAAAATCATTTGAAAACCATTCGGCCACTTTGACACATAGAACTGTATGCCTACTTCTAATTCAAAGGTTTGAATTCAATATGCATAGGATTCTATTGTTTTGTTATAATAGGGTTTTTGCGACAGCTATCATTGTTTTTTGAAACGCGAATGAACGTTTTGAAACCCCGGACGTTTTGTAGAAAATTTCAAAATGTACATATATAGGTAAAGTGTAATAGCTCATAGTTCTTGTTTTGGAAATATTTTCGAATTAAAAAAAATAAAAAATATAATATAACAGCTTTGGTTCAAAGTGGTTAACTAAAAAAAAAACCCACGAATTTCTTTATTAAAACTTTTACGATTTTTTTTGATGAATATTGACTAGGCGGTTACACTTTGTTCTTGTCAAAAACTTTAGTCTATCTCATTTAAGTCTATACATTAAAAATTCAAAAAAACTTAAAACTTTAACTATTTTTTGTCATTCTTTAGATTGTTGACAATATTACGTTCGAAATCTTGTAAAATTGAGTTATTCAGCTAACCAAAAGTCATCTCATGACTATTAGACAAAATCCTGGCTGCAGTCGTCAGAAATGAAACTGGATAACAGTAAATACTCCTAGCCCATGAATTATTTTTCAGTCAGTTCAGAAATATATACTAGTTCCTACATTGATGTTTCCAAATCAAATTTGTTTTTGTGTACAAACAATGAGGGTTATCGTGAATAAAAATTTCCCTGGGTTTTTCGAAATTTGGGAACGTTAACGACTAGTAATTTTTTTTCTCAGAAATTTTCGATATCGTTAATAAGATTCCCAGGGAAATTTACCTGTCATGTTTTCATACATTTTTGAGGAGATTCACGATCGCTAGAAGAATTCCGGGGGAACAAAAATTTCCAGGGAAACTAAATTTTCCTAGAGATCCGCAATAGTGGGTTCTATTAATCGTGTTTTTTTTTGAAAAAGTGTATAGCCACTGTAGAAAATTTGGATAAACAAAAAAACAAAAAGCTAATCATATTCACTTGTGATTTTTTTTACACTTTACCAAAAAAACACGCCTAATAACTTCTTTCTTTGCATAATTATTTTTGTGGTCATTATTAGAAGCTATATATACCGTTTTATTGTCCCAAAACGCGAGGTTGCACTCTACAAGCTCAACATGTGCTTATTTGTATTTGTTCCTGTCATACTCTTTTGCTGATTTGGTTATGGGTGTTGTTGCAGTCTTCCTATAACCTGCACATCCCTTCAAAGGTAACGTGTACAAAAAGTACTCAGACCGGACCCTTGTTAAACATGACTCAGTCCCGGATCATTCTTGCTTATTTCTTTAATCTAAATCTAAGTTCTTTTCCACTTCTTTATTGAAGGGAATTCTGAATCACACGAAGAATCTTCTAATACATCCTTTAATAACCTTTTCATAGAGATCGCTGTACAACTTATATGCCCCTCTTACTATAGCGTTACCTATTCGAAATTTTGTTCCTAAGAAAGCTATACACAATCTTCAGCGTTCATTGATTTCAAAGATATCACACGATCGCAAACCCAAAAAAAAAAAAAACAATACAAAATACTCACTCACTCATATCGTGTTATAGGAGGTTTTTTACCTTTATCGCTCTTGGAGTCGCTCTCAAAATATGTCTGCAAACAACACAAACCAGAGACATTACGCAATCGCTTATTTGTATTTTTATGTAGTTTCATCGACTATTCGCACAATTAAAAGAGGAATACAACAAAAAAAAAAAAAATGTGAAATGTGTGTGCACATGGCACGGATTAATAGCTTATTGTGTGTTTTTTTGTCTTTCTTTCAAACTAGACAACAAGACAAGACAGTAAGCTATAAAAGCATCATTGTGCCCTGAAATGTGCGCGAACACCAACCATATCAAAAGAATGAAGCAAAAAAAAAAAACAAAAACAAATTGACAACGCTTCGCATCCTAATTCAAACAAGAAAGCAAGCATTGTTGTATGAAAAGAGTAGGTAGGGTTGCCAATGCTTTTGTATGAATTCAGATCTTTTATTATTTGTTCCAATAAAATTTTTAGGGTTGAAAATTACATCCATTTTTTTTGGTCAAGGACGGCACCTACGCAACGGCTGGCGACTTCATGAGTCCTTCTCTTTTTGTTCAGATTTTACGATTGCGTCGGGTCGTGCGTCGGTCACCCGGCAGATGTTCCCATGCTCTAATATTCAGCGATGGTTCTCCACCCAAATGTTCTTTAAGACTTCCTTATTTTTTACGCCGTTTACATTTACACGTTTGCACATTTTTAAGTATAGACAGGACTGTCTGAAATAAAATGGTCGCTCACACAAACTCAACCGTTTCCGGTGTGCGTCTTATTGGAATTGGGGGACCTACAAACAACAATTTTTTCCGTTTCCGAACGGCTAGTCCTAGTTGAGATGCATTTTTAATAACAAACAGTACTTTGGAGGGTTTTTTCAATTCCTCGTAGGCTTGGAATCAAAGTCAGACCACTCCGACGGGCGTGATAAGGCATCGCACTTAACACATTGCGCCAAGAAGGGTACTTTCCGCCTCCCTGGTGAATTCAATAATCGTTTTAGAATTTAAAGCAAAAAAAAAAAAATATATTAATAACAATCTGATGGCAACTCAGAGACTGTGAGATTAAAGACACGATTAACTATCAGTCTCGTCGAATCCACCACGAAGACTCTACTCGACTCGAGTCAACTCGTCAATGAATTTTTGCTGTTCTTAAGTTTGTGTGTTCCAATTTTTTTTTTTTTGTTTTTTGTTTCTTTATACTTTTCTCAATGAAAATCAAAACCATCAAAGCGTAACGCACGCCACCGTCACCACCGCACCGCTGCAATTGCTGGTCGCGTTGAACTGCCTCATAGAGCTGCATTGTAGGTAATACCATAGGAGTGCACAGGGCAGTAGGTATAGGCGTTTGCAGAGGGAATAACCGCATATTAAAAGTACGGAATCTATATTATGGCTTGTGGTTTATCATTTTGCTCCGATCGATATCGATAGTAGTTGTCTGCTTGACTTTTATAAGCGTTTTTATTTTTTTTTTTACTTGGAGAAGAGTACTTGTATAGAAATATGCGATTGCTTGCTTGTTGCTGTAAGTTTATTGTTCGCTAAACAGAGGTTTGGAATAATATAGATGATCAATTGTTTTTTTTTTTTTTTTAAGAGGATGAAACATTATAACTGGGAAACCGAGAGATCATCCTTAAACATTTTAACAACACTGTTTACCCTATAGATCTTATCGACATTTAATCCTTCTCCATACTCAATCGATACACACAGGATAAAAAAAAAAACATTCGAAGAATCTTGCTCTCAAAGCGACCAATAAAATGTTTATCTGAATTTAGAATTACAGGGATAGTAAAGGTCTTGTATAGCGTTTTCTTGGTTCTATGAATGAAGGTTTTTCTACTGATGAACCGGAAGAAACAGTGACTTGCAGGAGTTACTCTCCATTTGGTCTGTGACCTGATTTCGTTATTGGTGTTGATAGTGAATCCTAGGCAGACTAAAATCCTTAGCAATTTCGAAGTTTTATTTAACCATCATCGTGACGTTTAGTTGATAGCATATTCTCTTGTCTCCAAATTAATACTGGCAAATGCATCACCATAATGTTTCTTTCTTTTTTGAACACCCTTTCCTGCCAGTACAGCGTGCTGCTCGTGCTCACTCTTTTTCTTCCTGAAAAGTCGGCTTTCCTATCTCTAATTTTCCATCTAAAGCTCTCGGGCTGCTCTCTCAACGGCTTTGATTCGTGATTGCAGCATTTTTTGTTAGGCCTCGTTCCTCGTTCAGCGTGAGCCAGGATTTTCGTTGTTGTTGCTTAGTGAAACCCTGCACATCAGTAGCACTTCTGATGACTTGTTGACAATTCCTCTACTGGTCGTCTGTGCTTGCTGCTCGTGGATTTTAATTTTGTGACATTAAATGTTTTCACAGATGTTCAGCGATCCAGCTTGAAAGGTATTCGCATTCGTACTCGAGACACTACCAAGTAGTGGTCCGAGTCAATGTTTGCTTCTCGGAACGTCCTGACATAAAAATACTGGAAGCATATCTAGTGTCAATCGCTATGTGATTAATTTGGTTGACTGTTTTTTTTATCACAAGACTGACGCCAGGTCCACTTGTCTATATTGAAGTGTGGGAATTGTGTGCGTGCTTCGATAATGTGCTAGGTACCAGTTTTTTTTCCACGGGGAGGTGTGAGTAGGAGTTGGAAGTCAATAGCGGAACTACCTCATGCTCTCTTTGCTTGAGGAACATAACCTTTTTCAACAAAAATGTATGTACTTTCCTTTAAGATCTCCATAAACTATAATAAACTGATCGCTTGTAAAGTTTTTTTCATGTAAATCTAAACAAAACATTGTATTATGTGTCAGCGAATGATTATAGAATAATTATATCAGCGGAAGTTTTAAATAATTTTTCGTTTTGTTTTTGATGAATCAAACCTTAACTTCATGGCACAGAAAAAACAAGACAATAGTGATTGTCTGTATGAAATCTTCATAGAGAGGAATAATGGCGATTTTTTTTATGAAAAGACCGATTGTGTTCTTACGTCGCGTCGCGTCGTCATCAACATCGTCATTGCGTTGTCTGCTGCGCATTGTTTTAAAACCAATTTTTTTGTTTCTTGAGTGATTTTTTTTTTTTTTTTTTGTAATATCATCGACGACAATGGGCTTTTTTCTATTGAATGTTCTGGATGTTCTTTATTTCTCAAAGACATCTCTCTCTCTCGCGTATTTTATGTCCATGATGGGACGACAACAAACGATCGCGAACTTAAACGTATACATAAATGCAAAGTCTTATTATTGTCGAGTCGACATCGACAATGAAGAATGCTCGCATTTAAGACTCAAGAACAAAAGAACTTTTATTCTAACACACCAGTTGAGTAGTATTGTGTATTTTGTAGGTTTTTCTTTAAACACGCGTTAACAAATACAACAACAGCAAAACGAAAATTTCTGCCAGAGTGGTAAGAATTTAAAATAGATTCCGCATATTCAATTGAAAGAAAATATTTGTCGATGGAAAACTCTTTTTTGGCTCGAATACGTACTTACCTACATATGACTTCAGACCTTTTTATGTCCGGGCAATTTTTCGACACACTGTTCAATAATAAATCCATAATGTGTTAATTTACTCAACATAGGACTATCTAAAGCGGAAACTTGCTTCTTCAGAATCGTAGAGTGTATCTTAAATTTTTTTTTCTTGGCGACCGGAGGCAGCACGCATATCCCTCTCCAGTTTTAACACTTCATCAAATCTCTTTTCTTCGGGAGATTCACAATCATTTCCTTTTTCAACACGTCGGGGAAGCACTCGATAACTAAGAGTTTCAAGCTCTCTCTATGAGTGGATGCTGCAGTAAGTCACTCAAGCTGTACGGAAATACCGTCGAGCTCTACCGCATTGTTGTCCTTCAGTGATTTAATAGCGAAAATGATCTCTTCTCTACTGGGGGACATGGTGTGTACCTGGGTATGTGTTACTTCGGACGAGTCATCTCATAAGATATAAAATGCGCATTGCTAGCGAACACACTGTGGCTTAAGACCGAAGCGGATTAGTTTTCCTTCTACCTTCTGAGCCTGTCTTCCTGTGAGTTCCTTAGTGATCCTTCAGCTAATTCGTTTATGTGGTTTCGCTAACCTTGCTGCAAGCTGCAAAACATTGGTTTTCTCTGATATAGTTAAGATGATCCCCTAGTTGTGGGTCACTGAGAGATCTCTTAACGTATCGGTATTTAACCTGGGCATTCTTATCTACCATCAGATGGTTGTCCCGGGCTATCCCCATAAATGCTTCACTTCTGTTCCCGACGCGTGCAGAAAAATGGTTTTAAAGCGTCTTCGCTGATCTTAAAGTGGTGAATTGGGATGTTGAGGAACAATATTTTGGAAGAAATTTTGCAAACTTATTCACACACAAATAATGCGATCCAATAAGCGAAGCATCCCTTAGAACAAAATGGTATGAAAACTCATCTCCTTTTAAACAAAATTATTAATTATTTATATTTCCAAACGTGTGTTACTGCTTAAGTTAAAGTTAAAACAGACAAGGCTCTGATCACTGATGTTTTTGCTCAAATAAAAATAGAACTAAAAAATAATATAAAATTCTTTTTTTCTTATTTGAATTGTGAGACAGTTAGTACAGGGAAAACGTACATTACACAACGCAACGCAAAGGAACGGATCTGATCTCACATCTCACACTTTTCGCACATAAGTCTTATCTTCAACCTGTACAAAGTTATTTACACCATCATACCATAACCTCCCTCTACGCCACCGCCCAAATGCTGCTGCTTCTGCTGCTGTTGTTGCAATTCTTTTTTCTTCTGTTTCTGTGATATTGAATAGTTACCTCATTTCCATTCCCATCAGACTGATCTTAATGTTTTTTTTTTTGTTCAAGTCTTCAAGGCACCTCGTACAAAACAGAAAAAAAGAAACAAAACCTCAACAAATGAATTGGGCGTATAGATTGCAACTTGAAAACATCATCTCTAGAAGATACTTTGCAGAGCTACACTCTGACTCTGCTTATAAACTAACAAACAAGTTAGGTTTAATGGTGTGTCTATTCGTTTTTCTTTCACTTTGCACTTTGTTTCCCAGGTAAATTTCTTTGATTATCTTTAGGAAGTTTGAAAAAAAAGCCTTTGAAAATTAAAAATTTGTTCATACGTGACATTAAAGCTATTTATTCTAGTATTTTTAAACAATAACGAAAAATTTGTACTAGAACAAGAGCACATCAACGAAACTGAAGGCCACACACAATTGAATGAAAAAAATCTTAGTTTCAGGTCCAGATTCACAAATGTAACTAACTGCCCTTACAAGAACCGATATGTTGTTTCGATCTACATTATCATATGCATTGCATTCAACTGGTGTCCCTCAAAGCAGTCACCTAGGGCCTAGTATTTTTTGTTTCCTGTCAAACAAAGTTGTAGAAACATTGATTCAAATTTGATTCGAAAATCTCGGACTATCATCGATTAAAATCTTATTCAATATTTTTGTATCAAAGTCTAGATAGAAAAAAGAAAACATCATCTCAAGTAAAAATTACATATATTTTAAAGAGTAAACGGAAGTAAAGATGTTCTGTAAATGTTCGCGTGAGCGAATTCTTCTTTTGCATGAAAATAATCCAAAGAAAAATCAAACCCAGGTAACTACATTAAAAAAAGATAGAAAATCTAGTTGCTTCACAGCAGTTCCTGGGGAGAGGCACGTTTTCCCATCTCGCCGCCACTCCCTCACCACGAGGCGGCAACGACTGATGGACGGGACATCTCCAGAGAGAGATTCTGATTACATACCATAGATCCGCGTCACATTCGCATCGCATTGCATCGCACCAAAAAAAAAAGCACACACAAATCCATAAACGAAGATAGAGGTACATACGAGAGAGTATAACACTTTTTGTTTTGTTTGTCTATTGCTTAGGTTTGGCTGTGTTATGAGTATTTTGCCCATAAGAATTGCACCTTGCTAGATGGACTCAACAATTGACTTAAAACATACAACCAGGGATTTCCTGCTCTGCTCTGCTTTGCTTCGCCTTGCTTCTTCTTCGTCTTCTTCTTCAAATGCTGCAACTTCTTCAACTGCATCTTCTTGTTTTCTTCTTCTTGTTCGGCATCGCGCATCGGGGCATCCATCAGTTGTGCACCTACTTTTCCTATTCGCATTAATATGGCATGTCTGCCCACTGCTGCATTGTCTGTGCAACTTCACATACAGCCAAGCCGAAGTCGAAATCGAAGCAGCCAGCCGATACGTTTAGAATGGAGTCGATCGACTTTGATTCAGTCGGATTGTACCTACTTTGTCCGTTTCACCGCACTGACAACCGACCGAAGACCGACGACGGAGTATCCGTCTATTGCAGATTTTATATAGTATAGTTAGTTATTGCAGTTTGTGCGGCTTAAGTCTTAAGCAACGAAGAGCCACTCTATGGCTTGAATAGGTACCAACTCGTCGGATGATACGACAAAACAACAACAACAAAAACAAAAGAAAAGAAACCAAACCAAAAGAAAGACATTTGTAAAGCTGGCATAGCAAGCCTACAAGTGATTACATCGAATAAAGAGAAGTATGACAGGTTTTCATCCAGTTTTTAAAGATAATGCCTGATTTTGGTGGTAGTTATTATTAGTTAGTGCTAGTACTTTTTTTTTTATTTCTATTTGCATAAATCTACACATACTCTTGACGTTCGGGATTTTGGCCATTGACTGTTGTTCTAATAAAATTACTTGATAGCAAAAGAACGGAACGGATTAAGAGCACATCGGCGTTATTGAGGAATTTTTTTTTTTTTGTAAGTTAAGACGAAACGGCCGGCCTTACCCCACTTGGGAATTTTCGATGGGTTGAGGTATGTAATGGGAAAGCACTGGGTTAGCGACTGCCACGATAATGGCGAGCGTTTTACGGATTTCTGCAATGCTAACCGTCTTTTAATCGGTGGTACCTTGTTGGAACACAAGACGCGCTACAAAATTAACTGGGTGCCCAGAGATATGCAATAACATCAAACCAAATTGAGCACTTTGCTACTAGCCGTCGTTTGAAATTAGTCACCTCGATGTCAAAAACAGAGGGCGTGGTTATGGGGATGACCCGGGACCACCATTCAGACCATTCAGTTCTTCTATCCCAAACAAAAACCCGAATGTCCAGGTTTGATATCGACAGGCTAGAGGATCCCTCAGTGCACCATTTTTTCCCAAGGACTGAAAACAAACAGCAGGACTGAACATATCTCCATACAAAACAAATGGTGTGCTGTAAAAAATATTTGTATTACTGGTGCTAAAAGAATCGTCCTCGTTCGGTTACCCAAGGCAGAAATAGTACTTGGTTTTCCGCATAAACCTGAGCATATTTACATCGACGAAAAAAAACTCAAAGCTCGCATCGCAGCTACTCGAGCAGGAGGGAGCAACGCGCAACGAGAAAATAAGAGCGTTCGGCGTTAGCTGAAAATGTTGCAAGAAAATCAGAGCGTTCGGCGTTAGTTGAAAAAGCAGACAAGACCGCAAATCGGTGTGACAGCAGAACAAAGTTTTAAAAACTGCAGTCTTTTCGGTACTGCAGTTAATTGACTAAAAAGACAAAATTTCTCAAGTCTTTCAACTTACAAAAGTACTTTTGACTGTAAAACAACAGTCAGCAGTCATTACTAAAATACTGACTGAACAGTTAATGAAAGCAGTTAATTACCTAAAAGTTAATTGACTGCAGTACTTTTCACTTGTTTTAGTCTTCTAGTCAGTAGAAAGTTTTTGTACTGTTTTGGTTATAATTTTATTTAGGCGTACTGCCAATTTTCTATGACACTTTTTTTTGTAGTAATATAAAGCTCTGAAAGTAACTTTAAGTTAAAAAAACACAAAAAAAAGAACAGTACAAAATCTTCCTGCTGACTAGAAGACTAAAACCAGTCAAAAAGTAATGGAGTTGACTAACTTTTAGTGAATTAACTGCTTTCATTAACTGTACAGTTGGGATATTAGTTCTTACTGCAAACTGCTTATTTTTGCAGTTAAAGTACTTAGTAGCAGTACTAACTTGCAGTTAAAATTAAAGTCAATTAACTTCGACTGAATTGACTGCATTACCAATTGACTGTAGTCTTTTACAGCTCTTCTAGAGCAGAATTGATTATAAGATCACTAAGGAGCTTACCGGTGTACAGAGCTCAAAACGACATTCTTTGAAAGATGCTCCATTCGAATGAGGAACAGCTCAGAATTTGGAAGGAACTCTTCGATTCGGTCTTAAACTGTGTGTTCGCCAGTGACAGGCACCCGATATCTGATAATCTTTCGAAGGCACAAATGCCTGTATGCTCACCGTAAACCCCAGTAGAGACGAGATCATTTCCGCGCTCAAATCACTGAAGAACAACAAGGGGGTATGACTCGGTATTCCTGTAGTGCTTAAGCAAGCTGATGCATCCACTCATAAAGAGAGCTTAGAACTCCTAAGGATCGAGTGCTTTTCCAGGGAGTGGAAAGAAGGAATGATCGAAGAAAAGAGATAACCTTTCAAAACATTAGGTTTACAACAATTTATGTAAATTTCTCAATATCTAGTCGGTTAAGGAATGTTCCATTAAAAAAATAAAACGGATTAAAAGCTTTGTGCATATTGAAGAAGCAATACTCCGGAACGTACGCATACATATAATTATTCGAAACAGAAGATCCTCATATGGAAACGCATTTAACAAAAAAAAATATTCTGCAAGGGGGAAACAGAAAAATCACTTCATGTTATTTACGTATAGGCGTAAAATAAAGCATATAAATAAATCTCGATATTTGTCTCTTTCTCTCACACTCTTTTCCTTTTTTTTTTTTTGATTTTCTTAAGTATCTTTCTTTGTCCTTCGCAGTCTTTGATCTTTGGTAGTTATTCGTTAATATTCATAATTCACCTGATACCTGGCTTAAGAGCAGGCAGGAGAGGACGAAAACCGCCCGCCCCCGCCTTCCGCTGCGCCGCCGACCACCGCTAAAAAACCGAAACTAAAATCCCATTTTATAGTTCTATAACTATCTGACAGTATGGATTTAGTTGTTTTTCTTGTTGCATGGTGGAGCTGGTGTAGCTGATGTGGTGCAAAGCTGGTGCATGCTAACATGATGGTGCGAGGCAAAGAGCTTGCTGCCTTGTATTTGGCTTTCCACTGATTTCCAGTTTCTGCATTAGGCAACTACGCTACGCATATATGCATCGTCATCATCATCGTCCGTTGCGTCGTCGTCGTCAGTCAGTTCGTTTAGAGTCCGAGATTTGGTAAAGCAGCAGGTCGATGCGTGTCACTCTCTGTAGGAAGTGTGTGTAAGCTGCATGCCTCACAAATTCAGGAGGGAGGGCTATCAAATAAGAAAATGAGCAAAGAGCAAAAAAAAAAATAACAAATGAAATAATACTAGAAATTCAAGAAAACACACAAGAAACAAAAAAAAAAAGACAAAACACCTTGCAAAGCGATAAAACTACCAACGAACAGACCTACAGACGACTACGAAGACGACGTTGCCGCCACCATCACCGCCGCCGCCGCCACCGACGGACGTACGTACATCGCTGGGATACGGACTGACAAACGATTGGATTACGATATACATATGTGTATTGTGTACCTACTATACCTCTGTGTTGCGAATGGAGCTAGTGTTTTTCTTTGCTTCCTTGTCGCAGGTTGTTTAATCGGTGGACGACCGAATTTACGGTGGCGCGGCATGGTGCGGAAGATCGACGACTTTGCGACAAACTGCGGACGACTGCGCGAAAACCTGCAACAAGCACATTGGGATATTTTACATGAATATAAAAACAAAAACAAAAAAATTAGAATTCTGATAGGCATATTTAAGGATTAACTTCTAACCTTACCTACTTAGAATTTTAAAGATATTTTGATTTCTTCTATATAGCCCAGGAAGAAAATATTTTTTAGGGAACAAATTTATTGGAGTGGTTTATAATCAGAGAAATTTCCTGAAATCTCCCATGACCACTTAGTCCATTAAAGGGGCCAAAGTACACAAAAATTGTGTGTATAAGCGAATATTATATCTCAAAAACAGTAGGTGTTGGGGAAAATAATGTTCTACAATCTTAAGCCTAAGTTTATTTTACATATACGTTCAAAGCTTACAGATATCACTAACCGTTTAGAAGTTGCAGCACTTTGAAATTTCATATGGGTCCTAAAAATATGCAATGTTTATGTTTTAATTTTGTAACACTCCTAATATTGTTAGGAGAGATTGGCATTTATTTTATGTGTATAATTCAAGTAATAAAGAAAAGTGCATACATTTGGGACCCATATGACACTTTAAATTGCTATTACTTCTAAACAGTAAGTGAGATCTTAAAATTTCAGAGATCAAATTTACCTTAATTTAATCTTACCAAACTTACAATAGTTTGGTAAGTACTATTTTTCTCGAAAACCTACTGTTTCTCAGATAAAGCTTTCATTGGACAGTGTAGGACTTTCCTTTCTTTCACTTCGCGTTTAAAAGTTACAACGCTTCAAAATTTCACATGTAGCCCAAACATATGCAATTTTTCTAAATAGATTTTTAACATTCCTAATGCTAATAAGCTGAGATGTCAGTTATTTTATATGTATAAATCAAGTAATAAAGCACAACAAAAATTGCATACTTTTTGGACCCATATGAAATATTTAATGGATATAACGTTACGGCAAGTGATGCCTTCGAACTTTAAAGGACAAATTTATGTTAAATCAGCTCAGCTATAAGATTGTTGAACATTTTTTTTTTCTAAAACCTACTTTTTTTGAGATGTAAGCAAAAACACTTTTTGTGGACTACAACATAAAAAATTGCATACTTTTGTCATCCATTTATGATATTTTAAAGTGGTAAGTGATATCGTCAAACTTTAAGGATCAAAAAAATTTGATTTGTTTCTAAAAATCTGTTAAATTTTTACTTCAACTGCCCCAGTGTGTGTCGATGATGTGTGTTTTGTTTTATACTTGTCTCTTTGTTTTTTTTTTTTTTTGTTTGTACTATTGCGAAATGGAAACGCAAATTATAGTTTTTTAAGAGAGTTTTTTACGCAATCGTTGTTATAAGTAGAATATCCTGACTTTTAAGATCTCTTTTTTTTTTTTGGTTTAAAGTCTCGATGTTGTGCTGACTTCTTTTATACATGATTTGTTTTTTTTTTTATTCATCTGGTGTATAAGCATAAGCGTTAGTATGGGGTAAGGTGGCTTGAAAAACAGGTTGTCTATCTGGTTTTTATGTTAAAGATATTACTGGGCACATAATGCATTTGATGTTGAAGTTAATTGATGAGAATATTTATAGAGAAAAATATAAAAAAAAATAATTAAATTAACTTTAAATTCTTCTTCTCTTTGGCTTAGTGAATAAAATCATATTTGCAGAGCGAAGATATCTTTTTTTTTGTAATGTGTGTGTCGTCTAGGTGTTTTCTTTTTTCATCATGAAGCACCACCACTAATGATGATAATTGCCATTCTATAGAAGAGTTGCACTAGTGTGCTCAGGAAAGTTGAAGATATTTTTTTGAGTTCATTGTATCTTTGGAGTTCACATCCGTCGTCCCTCTTCATACTCCCCTCATTTGTCTTATTTTGAATTTAAAACAGTTCATTTGATAAATCATCCTTTTTTCCTTGTAAGTCGTGTTTTTTTTCTAAAATGACGGCAATCAGGTTTGCAAATTCATGTTTTTGGTAATAGGAAACAATGTCTAGTCAAATTCATGTGACCGTATAGATGATCAGTAGTACGTCAGGATTTCTCAAGCAGCTTGTTTTTTTAATATCAGAGTTGGTACATCTTTTGTTGGTAGCAACTGTGAACTATAAGAATAAATTTCAACAGTGTAAATATAAATGTAGGCTCAGTGAAAGAAGAAAAAGGTTGGCATAGGTTCTTAGAGTTCAAATAGGTGTACGTTCTAGTCTTTTCAACATAACCTGTAAGATGGTCAGATCTTCAGGTACCATCGCAGCTAATATATCCCTCGGAGTAATAAAATTAGAGCTATCACCCCAAAGTTCTGGTTTCGATTTTGCACTTTGTATTTTTCTGGACGGGGAGTACATGTTGCGAGATATTAACAAAACCTTCGGGAGAAGGTACTGGCTATCAAAAAAATGTATCTCAATTAGACGTTCATAACCGGCAGAAAATTGGAGAAAGACAAGAAAAGGAGAGTCGATGATTCCCATATCCTATCATAGACTTGGTCAGAAGGTAAAAACTTGGCAATCCACATCAGCACAAACAGCCAACGTAGACCAATTTAGTAATCAAGGCAAGACCTATCGCAGAGAACAATGGCATGAACTCTCTTTGTCGTTCTCTCTCTCTCTTCCTCTGACGGATGAACACTTTTTCTACGTATCAGAAAAGAAGATTGTACGTATGTACGTACGATCTGTGTTGTCGGCTTTGCGTTTATTAGCATAATAACATCTATACTCTGCCCAACAAAAATATTCAGCACAGAGAAGATAGGACGTTTACCTCTCACTCTGACTGCAGTGAAATTTCATTTAGCTGTAAGAGAGCGCAAATATTACAGGGTTTCCGTAGTGCACATTATAGATTTCGAAAAAGCTCTGATAAATATTTATAGAGTTACCAACTATTGATTTGATTTGAAAATTGAAAATGGGTTGATATCAAAATCCAATTTAACAAAATTCATAAGTTTTTCTTGGCACTGATTATAAAATATCAAGACTATTTTTTTTTTTGTATGAACAAAAACACTATTTTTTATCCTGTTTTTAATTCATAATTATTTTCACTTAAACTCATTTAATTTCGAAGAATACTAAATCAACTTCAATTTTCAAACCGCACCTACATAATTTTAAATTCACGCAAAGAAGCTTGTTTCCTTAAAGAAAACAGCCAAAATCTTCTTAACTGCACTTAAGCGTTTTTTTTGCTCCATAGATTAAAAGAACATTTAAACCACGAATACAATAAAAAAGGCAAGCGATAACACCATTCCTATTTTTGTTCTAATAAGCTTTTAAAAAAGCTCACATTCTGAAAGCTCTCAAGCACAATTCAAAGAAAAATACACCATGATTTGCATTAACGTGGGAATGGTAACTCTGATAATAATGAGGGTTGTTTGGGAACACATATTATGTCACATACTCAGTGTGGCTTAGGCTGCACACGGTGCGGGTTATGGGGGGATGTACGATCGTCAAAGCGAAATTCAACAACAATTGAAGGGTTAGTCAGTGGTTGCGTATATTTTTTCAGTAGGTGATTTGGGAATATAACCACTAACCGTCACCTTTTGTAAGAAAAAAAGCTCCCCATAAGACCTGCACTGACAATTTTTGTTGGACAGAGTATAGTAAAGAACATAAAATGATGTAACTACTATTCGATTTGTTTAACGAGCCACGTCAGGAAGCTACGTTAAGGCTCACTCAAAGCAACGTGGACAACGCGTTGCAACAGACAGAGAGTAACGAAATCAAAATGTGACAAAACAACTAAGTATTTTGCTTTGAAAGAAATTCCTTGTGTCGGATTGTCGAGCCGTGTTGGTTTGGAAGAGTCTCAAATATTTGTAAAAGCTGGGACATTTTGGGCTTAAGGGGTGTAAGGTCCTTAACGCCAGACAAGAGTGTACGCAGAAATGAAGAAGCCTCATCTCCAATAAGTTGAGGTGCGAATACGGAAATGACTGACTGGATATCGAGCTGAGTTGAATAGACTGACTATCTCTTTGAGCACTGTTGTGCCATCAAAGTTCAAGTAAAAAAGTAAGTTGTTCGTTTGGGGAGCGTATCGGAATCCGGTTTTTTTTAAATCCCGTTTTACATAAGTCCCGAAAAAAAGTTTTAAAATCCCGTCCTCTAAAATACTGTTTTTTTTTTTTAAATCATGTCTTCTTAAATCCCGCTTATTCAAAATCCCGAACTGTTATAATCCCGCTTTTTAAAAATCCCAAATTAACAAAACATGGTTATTAAACTAAATAAGAAAAGATGTTGGTTAAAAAAAAATTAAAATTACCTGACTAAAAGAAAATTTATCTAAAATTCTAAATGGTAATATTTAAGCATTGCAAAAATACACAAAAATTTTTACCTTTGTTTTTTCCGAATATCTTTTACAGGCTTTTCACTTTAAATTTGATTTGCAAAAGTGTGAATTTAATTTGCAAGGGTTGAAATTGAATTGCAAATAAATGAATTTGATTTGCAAAAGTGGAAAACCTGTATGTTCCTCTATACTTTATTTTGATATTTATAATAATTTGTAAAGGTTACAATAAAAAGCATTAGAAAAATAATTAATTATTTAATTTTATTTAATTTTCTTATTTTCCTACTAGTTGTTTTAGTTAAAAAAAATCGGTAAAAATAAAACAACTAGTTGTGATTGCAAATGCGGAAACGGGATTATAGAAACCGGGATTTAAAAAAAAGCGGGATTAAAAAAAACAGGATTTTAAAAAGTTTGATTTTAAAAATTGAATTTTACAAAACGGGAATATAAAAAGGGGGATATCGAACCCAACCCGTTCGTTTGACATAAAATGGTTGAAAGCTCCAAGCATCGAGTTGGATAAGACTCGATTAATTTTTGGTTTGTTACATTTAAGACTTTCATAGATCTGACACCTGACATTTTATCTTAATATTATAACGAAACGTATACATTAGCTAATGATGAGTTAACCAACAAACTTTAAACTTTATACTTATCAATTTCTCAATCATTTCTGCGACTCTCGATTGATTGTTATATTGTGCCCTACTCGTTTGTGTGCTCTTAATGTCTATGTAAATCAATGAAAAGAAAAAAAACTTCATCTTACCCAAAAATTCAGATTAAAAACAAAAAAAACAAAGTTAACGTGATAAGCGAACTATTTTTTATTGCTTTTTGTTCTTTGTATCTTTTTTTTTATAGACAACTTTGCCATTAGACAATACAACAATACGAAATCCTTATGTCATCCAAAAATGAGTTATAACAGTCATGGCTGTGTTGGTGCTTAAATGCATGATCATTGATCACCTAGGTACACTGAGGGACGTTGTGAATTAGAACGAAACTCATATTTTTTTTTAGGTTTCTTGCCAATTTTATCAAAGATTTTGTTGTCGCCTGTTTGTTGCATATTTGTAATTTTTTAAAGAAGAAAAAAGCCTTAAAAATTAACACTTTTTTGTAAGTAAAACTTTTCTTCCAAATAAAACCAAAAAGTTAGCGATTGGAAAAAATTGTATTTCAAAAAACAAGTTAAATATTTCAAAAAGAAGCCAAAAGTGAATGCGCTTATAATTAAAATAAGCATGGAAACAAACAAGTTGACCAAGAAACAAAAATTTGAGTAAATTTTTCTCATTGGTTTTGGTCTGTCTTTTTTTTTTTTTTTTTAAGTTTTATGATGGTCGTTTATCACTTCATCCAGACTTTATTTTTATTCAAGGAAAATTAATATTTAAATTCGATCTAGATATAAAAGTTATAAAATAAAACAAAGAAGGTACCTACACAATAATGTGTTTGTAGCAGATCGGTCTAATAGATATGGTTTAGAGTGTGATGATAAAATTTGGCGCTAATTGGCTAGTTTTTGACACTATTGCTTCTCTTTTTTAAGTGCCCACATATTAGGAACATTGTATCTAAATGGAATATTTTAGTAGCCATAGAAGAATTGATTGATTTGACAAGTTGGTCAGTTATAGGAGTGAGTTGGTCGATAAATCAGTAAAAAAAAATTGAGATAAAGATAGGTGATTGATTTTATGTCCGCTAAAGTTCATTAAACTTGTACCAGTTATTTTTCTTGAGTTATTAAATTGATTAACGCTTCCATAATCCCGGTGAGAATCGATGCGTGCAATCGGTCAATGGATTGACTGTCAATGGTTTGACGCATTGATCCCATTAAAGGACATAGTGCCTCCACAAATTCTTCCATATTGTACTGTTTCTGAAAATATACTTCAGTTTTCTTCAACTCTTCCCCAATTGAGCTTGATTTTAAGCAGCATTGCGAACGCAGCCTTTGCCTACTTGTTCAGTTCCACTTTGGGTGAAGACAAAACTCTTAAGATATCTTCTGTTTCGGGATCTTTTTCTACTCCTCGTGGAAGCCTGTGAAGTTCCAAACTCTCTATATGAGTGGATGCAGTAACTCACTCGATGTCAAATCCTACCGCCTTGTTGTTTTTCAGTGACTTAGGCGGATAAATGACTTCTTCTCTACTGAGAGGTTCGGTGCAATTTCTGGGCATTTGTTACTTCGGAAGAGTCATTGGGTATCGAATGCTCATTGCAGGAAAACAATCGTTTCAAGAAGGTAAGTGATCCTTTCACCTTTTGAGCTGGTGCTGATCCGAATGAAGCAGAGAATCATCTACATCTTTCATCGGATGTTGTTTAGTCTGCTGTCGCACCTTCTGCTTCTTCAGCTAATACGTTGATGTAGTAAAGCTTGCCGTAGACTCAAGCTCGTTGCTCTCTGATGCTTGAGTAGCTGCAATGTGAGCTTTAAGTTGTTTTCTTCTGTCGATCTTTTTCTAAGTTTCTTTGGACAGCTAAGCACTGTTTCTTGCTTGTTCTCGACCGACTTTTCTTTCCGCACCGGTTATGAAAACCGGTGGTAGTAGATTTAGTGCTGCTGTTTGTCCCAAGTTCTGAAGAAAGTTTGTCTTCTATTTTGAAGGCGCACTGAGAGACTGCATCTTTTTGTAATCTGACGGTAGTTTGCATCAGATGGTGATTCCGGGCCATGCTCAACTCATATCCACATGTTTCTAAAACGTCAAAATGATAATCATCAATACTTGAAACTAATCCATACAAGCCATGTTGAAGGTATTGAGGGTAATTTTGAAGAGTCTTCTACAAATCTTCGTTTCGTTAACTTCAGGCCCAAGTAAAAGATCAAAAAAAAAAATATGAAAAAAGAAAAGTGTTACCCTATTTTTAATTAAAATATGAAAAAAGAAAAGTGTTACCCTATTTTTAATTGATCCCAAAAAAAAACTAAATGTAGAGCAAAACTTGTGCAGTCACAAGGCACTTGTGGGGCACAAGTAGTGACAGACATCGGCACATCGCTTAGTATATTTTTCAATTTATAGAGTCGTGGGTAAAGAGGTGATGAAGGGGGGGGGGGTGAGGCTGTAAAGGAAGGGTGAGAGATCTCTAACAACCAAGATGATCGCAATAAATTTTCCTTCATTGAATGCGTATTTGTTTTCTTAACAATTTGCTTTGATTTAAGAAGAAAAAAAAAAATCCTAAAAAAGTATTTAGATTGAGATTCAAGATATTATATTGAAGAGGATCGAATGCAACTTATTTGTGTCCTTGAAGAGTAGGTATAGCATCATTTCCCAAACAAAAAAGAAGTGCGTGCTAGAAAATATTGCCTCGTTTTTAAAGAAATGCCAAGAATGTGTGATTTGATATGGGTTCTATTTTGTTTTTTTTTTTAATTCTTTTGTAAAAGAATTAAAGTTCTTAAGGGCACGCACCACATACTCGTAGCACACAATCAAACTTCACCCAACCAAAGATTATATATTTTCTAACATTGTGGAATGATGAAAAACAGATGGAAGTGATTTTCCCTGGCTTCTTCGACTTCTTGCGAGAAAGAAAAAAAAAAAAAACAATTAAATCACAAAACAAAATAAAGATAAACTCATATTCGTTCACACATGTTGTGAATTAAAGTTCTCTGGAGGAGGAAGGAAAACGAAGTAATATTTACACTTAATTTGCGTGTGTCGGATGAGTTTTTTTTTTTTTTTTATTGGAAATTATTGGCTGCTTTGATCCGCGATCCTCTTATAATAATTTAAGAAGAGTCAATAAAGCAATCATTTACGAGACTTGAGATGTATGGTTATTTGCTTTGGCGAGGCGAATGAGTGTTTGATTGATTATAGCCAAGTTTTTTTTGTTGATAAAATCCATAAAAAAAAATATTTTTATTTTTGCTTACTAGCAACACTGATACTTCTTTTCTGGAATCTTTTACTTTTTCATTTCCCCTAAAAAAAGAAAGGAAGCCCTTAATGTTTCCATGACAGGGGGAGTCAACATTCTTCTAGGTCGTGAAGTGCAAAATATATGAGCACAGCCTATCTCAATCAAACAGGTAAATAATATAATATTAGGTAAATCCAGGCTTGATATAGACAGGGTAGTTTCTATTGTATGCATCACAGGGCACTGGTCGATAAGTGCAAGCAAACACACCAAGGTTAAAAAACTGATACTAGAGCTAAAGTCCACTCCTCTTTGCTTGGAATATCTGGTGTCTATATTTCATGTTTTGAGTGTGGTTCTCTTAAGTGCCCTTATAGAGAAATACGTTCCACAAAATCCACAATGCATTTTGGTCATGAATTAGTTGGGCTTAAATTTTTGATGTGCACTTTTTTATGAAGGTGAGGAGTAGGCCTTTAATTTTCTACCAATTTGTTCACTACGTAATCATTTCCGATCGACTTGGATTAAAAAAAAAATACAATTTTTAAAGCCATTTTAGTTAAACAGAAGATTTTGCCAATTTTAAACCGTTTTAGCATCTTAATATCCCTTAACATATTTTACTAAAGTTAGGACATCGCTCTTGCAATGTGAACTCCAATCGGCATTAACAAAAAAATGATCGCTTCTTTTTATTTTGGTTCCGTTGTTGTGTAGGATCTGGTTTCGTTTACCAATGGGTTATTCAATGTGTTGGTTTTCAACCGGGCTTTTTTTTTGGTTCCGTTGTTGTGTAGGATCTGGTTTCGTTTACCAATGGGTTATTCAATGTGTTGGTTTTCAACCGGGCGCAAATTAACTATTAAATTAAATTATCTTTGTTATTTCTGCACGAAAAAAACATTCAAATTGACCCTTTGACGTAATGGTTAGTGCCTTGAGCTTTTTTAAACTCTGTAAAACCAAGGATCCATTGCGTAATGTCGTTAAAAGGGTAAACGTGGTGAAAAAGGCTTGAATTTGTGCGAATAATTGCATTCACCATGTACACTTGCTAGAAAGCGACCGCACCGTCTCCACTTTCTCTTGTGGATCTTGGATTATAAAGAGGTTATCTTCTAAGCTGAATGACAGGTGGCGCCACCGCCACTAAAACACCATTCTGTTCCAGGTTCCTCACCTGGGTAAATTTAAATCAATAGTCTTTTGACAGCCCCACTGTCCAGCCATCGTACACTTCTTATCTCCCTTGGCCAGAACAAAACTTAACCATTCCACATAAAATTTAGCTATAATATATTAATATGATGCTTAGCAGCTCTAATTGGGCTTGCTGAGCAGTAAGTGCTTTAAAAGCCGGCATTTCTACCAACCTACCCAAGCAAAAAATAAGTTTTTACTATCATTTTTGTTAATTTGTTTAATGTCATTTTAAGTTTCTTGAACTGGAGACATCTTCACCGCGTTTATCGTTCGAAAGTTATATGCTAAGAACCTATGCATAATTTTGACATTTGACCTTGAATGACTTATGTCTTTTAAAACCCTGTGCGTTTTGCCTGGGTTAAACCTTCTTACACTTATTCTTTAGACAAATTAGAAACTAAAAAAAATTGAATAAACATTGTTTAAGGAAACACCATGAACTCCCAAAAGCAAAACAAATAATATACTTCTGCATTGACTGACTGATGCTGCAACACTTAATTACAGAGATCCACGCATAAACAAAAAAGACTCACCCTTACCCTGCTGCCTGTGCCTGTATGGTGATCAAACAATAAACCATCAAATCTACACAAACGGGCTTTTCTTTACAACTTTTCCCTAAAGAAGTAGAAACAGAAAAACAATAATTAACCAGAAAAGTGCGTTTGATTTGGTGTGTGGTTTGTGTGTACAGAAGTTTTTTTTTATTTTTATCCCGCTTCCCGCCAAAAAAATGCTGCATTTCTATTGTTTTTCTGTTGAAAGACACAACCCAATCCACCCATCGACCGATCAAGCGTCGTCGTCGTCGGTCGCCCATCTATTCAGATACTCTTCTCGCACCGACATACACCATCGCACCGCACTGCCTGCCACCACCGCTTCTAGAGACGAAGAAGCAAAACACTGCAGGGAGCTTATTCGAAATACTTTGGTGGTAATATGTTCACCCATTTAATCATCAAACGTTCAAATTCAGAAGAAAAAAAAATGAAGATGAAGAAAACAAACAGAAGAAACTATGACGAGAGATAATACAATGAACGACTTCTAAGACACACAAGTAGGGAGGGAGTAATACATTCTCTAGACTTTGGCTCTGATGCTCTGTTGCTTCAAAGTCAAATAGAGTGATCGAGCGATGGTGTTGTTTTTTGTGTTTTGTTTGTTTCCATTTGCTTCTTTTGACTCTGCAGTTTTTGTTTTGTTTGTTTTAATAATTGTTTTTGTTTTTTTTTTCTTTTTTTTATATTTTCATTCCATCAATATTGTTAAGAGAAGTGAATTGTATGGACGAGAGCGGGGGCGTTTCATTAACAATGGCTTATTCAATATGTTGGTTTTCACCAGGGCGCCAATCAACTATTATCATTTTAAGAGAACTAATCATTTTATTGCAATTTTTGTTTTTGCGATTCTATAACTCGAATTGACAAATCAACTTATCACTTTTTATTTCTTCATGAAAAAAAAAAACATTCAAATTGACCCTTTGGCTTTGAATTAATGGTTAGTGCCTTAGACTGTGACGACACCGCAGGAAAGGCCCACTTTTGTTTGTTGTTGTTGTGGTCTGTTTCAGGAGTACTGCTCAGGAAAAAGTGATAACCTGCATCACATCTTACTTCTTCTAGGTTTTCACCAGGGCGCCAATTAACGAGTTCAAGACCCACTTTGGGCTCGAGAGGCTTGCACATTGAGGCTTCTGCTGGACGAATTAGTTTCAGGCCCTTGGATTCTGAATAGAAACCCGAGCTTAAGCGTCTATCTAGGACGATGGAATATATTCAACATCCCTACATGTCAACGCTTTCAATAGTAGGCTTGGTTTCTTTAAAATCAGTTTAATCTTCATTCTCTAAAAGGAGCTTAAACCAGCGTAGTCACGTAGGCGCCTTTTATCTTGGGCGATAAATAACATTCACCATCCCTATAAATGTCAGTGACAAAAAGGGCACAAGCGACCTTTTCAAGTAAGAGACTTCCACATTGGATACTCTGCTGGGACGAACCTTCTTTAAGCTGTGTGGTTCTGAAAGAGAGCTGGAACTTAAGCTACTACATTTGTATAAAATCAAAATAGTCGGAATCCAAGATAGGAGCCATCGGCGTCATAGGTCGTTACACGCCGCGCCGCGCAGCCCCGACAACTACTTTCTACCTACCTACCTAGAAAAGGCGGAAAGAAAAGGCCACAAAGAGCCTATTGGGGACTCATGCTTTGTCAATTGGCAATGGCGCCCCTGATCAATGATGCAAACAAACGTAAGTAATCCAAGGAAATGAAACAAGTCGTTTTAAAGATTACCAGAAACAATCGATTGGATTGTTTGTGGCTCTCGTCAATAACAACAAAAAACAAATAAAAATAAAAAAAAAACATCATAAAAAGGACAAGAGTGAAACAATGAGATGATTATCCTTACTCCTTTACATATTATCCTCTCGCCTCGACGGGACCGGGTATCGGGAACATGGAGACCAAAGCCATCAGAGAGATCATCGGGATCATAAACTGATTTTCATTAAACACTGTGATGTACTTCCACTCTTTGGTCGTTAATTGAGTTCAAATATGCTGTGTGTGTGTGTGTTATGGGTATTTTAATGAGTTCTGCATCCTGAGCTCCCTCCGCTCTGGCTACATATTTAGAGTTTGAAATAGAATTATCCATATTTTCTAAAAATAGTCGTGTTTTTATAGTTGATTTTCAAAAATAACAAAAAAAACCCATTTAAGTGACAAAGAAGAGGAAAGAAAACAAAAAAAAAAAGAAAAAGAAACACGCATCTCAAAATGCCAGTAAATGGCAGCATTCAGTATGCACTCAGTAGCATGAATCGATGACTCTGGTGTCTTAAACTTAACTAACGCCCGAAGGTAACTTGTTAAACTTTTAAACAAGTTCCATCACAGATATTAATAAATAAAAAAAAAAACATATATGTATGTAAAACTAACTACGAGTACAACGAACGTAAAAAACACGTCAACAGGTGAATAGAAACAACAAACAGCAAACAGGTAACCCAGCCAAACTGACACTATCGAAACAGGTAGTGAGTATAGAGTTGCGTTACACTAAAGGCATAACGAATGCACCTTAGAGATACATACTTGCAGTCTGCACATAACGTTTGTTATATATTTATGCAGCGCAATTGAAATATTAATCTTAGAAAAATATAATTAAATAAATAGAATATATTCATATTCTGGGCTTCTCTGATTGGTCAGATGTCAAAAAAGTAAATTAAATGTCAACTTAAGTTTGAAATTGACAACTGGCCAATCAGGATTTTGTTCTGTGTGTTTAGAAGAGAGACATCAGTTTCTATCGCCGCCGCCGCGCAGACAACGTAATTAGAATCTAAGGCTGATTCAATGATTTCACCGAAATGGATTTGGATTCTGGATATTGTTGCATTATTCTCCGAAAAATGCATTGGGGAGCAAAGACTTTCGATTAGAGCTTTAAAATAATAATAGTTAAAACTCCAAGTACCAGTCCGGGTCCTGATAGGTACATGTGTTTCAATGAATTCTACAAAAGTACTCAAACATACTTTCCTACTTAAGCCTGCTTGTTTGGCGTCAAATTTTTCTTATTCAAGGGCCTACAACACAGAACTATTTACAACTACTTGTATTACAAGTGAATGTACTCTTAAAACAAGAACTTGCAACACAAGTACTTGTAGTTTTGTAGGTACTCTTTGACTTGGTCTTAAACTATTTATGCTATAATCTTGGCTATCCCTCACCAGTTTTCTAACTTTCAAATCTCCTTTCTTCGGAAGCTTGACGATCATTCCCGTACCCCGTTTATTCACTCCTTGGGGAAACACTGCTCGGAGTTCCAAGCTTTATAAGTAAATTTTAAGACCGAATCGGAGTGTTTCTTCCAACTTCTAAGCTGGTTCTAAGATAAAACCTCATTAATCACCAGGATTTTCGTGTTTCAAGCAGAAATCCTAGAGATCAATGAGGTCCTATCTTGGCTTAAAGAAAACTTGATATCCACGTTGAATATTCGTATCTTCTCAGATAGTCAAGTAGTCCTCATATTACTCGGTTCAGCTGCCACAAACTGTGTAACTGCCCCAAACTGTCTTTCGTCTCTCTTGGAGAAGGTAGAACAGTTCAACATTCAACTTTTCAGGGTGCCGGGATACAGAGACATTCCGAGTTACTGCAAAGCCGACGAACTCACCAGGAAAGGAACTATAAGTCCAATTTTATCTAACAAGGTGAATATTGGAATACCAATCGCTCCACAATAGGTGTCACTGGACACTGCCTAAGGTATACACGCTAGAAGATAAGTAGTCTTTTCAAATGATTTCTGCAGAAGATGCATGGACGAAGAGGAAGAAGTAATAATCCCACACCTTCTCTGTTCATGACCCGCTCTTTCCCAACGACTCAAAATTCACTTAGGAAAATATTCGTTTGGTGATACAAGAGACGTAATGAAGACTGACATTCACAGTCTCCATTTTTTTATCAATATCTGCAACTGGTTTAATTAGAGGAACTTTCTTACTTGTTATGTGCTATCACAATGGGCCTATTGTTGGCCAAAGTGTGTCAGTAGTTATCCTGACAGTCACCTTAACTTAATCTAACCTTACCTTGTCATGCTTTACGCAGATTCTAGCTCTTAACTCTCTGCTGCTCGAGTAGCTGCTATGTTCTTTCGTCGATCTTTGCCCAGATTTCTATGGACAGCCAAACACTGTTTCTACCCAATACCCAACTTCAGCACCAGTTATCAAAACATTTTTGCACAGCACAGCATTGGTTTTCTATGGAGGCAGGATTGTTGTCAATCCTTGTGAAAGATGGTGACCTAGTTTTTTGCGCTTTGATAGAACCATTAGCCTGCCGCTATTAAATCTGAGAATTTGGATGATTTGCATTACATTTGATCCAAATTGTAATTCTATTACAACAAACATAATGCAAAACAACCCATTCGTTTGATAATCATTTTCATAAGTTGATTGCGGCAAACAAAAAAGCTTCCGAAATCTAAACACCTTTTCGTTTACTAGAAAATACTATTATTTGCAGCAAACGAATGCAAAATTGTGATGAACCTCTCCAGAAAGTAGTTTGCTGCAAAGAATTACAGTTTTGGTGTAAATATACAATTCATTTACAACAAATGACTGCAGATAACAAATTTTCTTAATAATTGACTGTGGCGCAATAACAACAGCCTTGTTCGTAATCGAGAGGCTGCAGGTTCAATCGCCGGTGTTATGCTGAGCTTTTTTTTATATAGTCGTTCGCATGAATTGTTTCACCGAAATGAATTTGAGAGTTTGCTGCAAACGGAGTTGCAGCCGAAAAGTCGTTTCACGCAAACGATTCATTCTCTCATTTTGTGTATATGCATTCTACTCTAATCACAAATTATACAGTCCGTAGCGTAATGACAAGATACGAGGGCATCGATTCAATCACAGGTGTTAAGCTAAACTCTTAGAAGCCGAAAAATTGTCCAGCAAACGAAAAAGTCGTTTGGACAATCGGTCTGTTCTCTCAGTGTAACCATCAGATGGTGGTCCCATACCATCCCCTTAACGGATCCACCCGCTTCTGTTCCTGATGTCTCGGGGATTTTATTAGAAAAAAAGCTTTTCTCACCTGGATCCCCCCTCCTATAAGTTTTTTTCTGGTTCCGATCCAATCCGCTTTAGTTTTTTGTGACATGTCATAATATAACAAATGTACAGGGGTAAGGGCACACCAAAGATAGCCGTTTTCTTCCTTGTTAAATGATGTTCATACTAACGATGTACCTACCCTTGTTGTAAAATCTGTTTTTTTTTAAGAAAATCCAATGAATTAAGTGACACTCTGTACACATTAAGCATCGTCCGTATTTACACCCATGTAGATCGCAAGTAACCCCATAACATATATCATTTGCCTTTAAAATCGTTTTGGCTTTTGTTAGAGTCAATTGTAATATTCATTTTCTAAAATACACACAAGATCACACAAAGTAATCGCCTTTAGAGCCGGTGCCGTATAGTGGTAGTGACGAGAATAAAACAAAACAATAAATACAAAAAAAAAAAAAAAAAAAACATTTAAAACGACACAAAAAGATGCCACATCTGGTTAGCATGTGTCTCATTTAAAATCTCTTTTACAAAAATGATGAAACCACAATATGGCAACTACAACATCAGTGAACTAAAATGAACGAGGCAGGACGAGCCACGAATGACGCGACGACTACGAAACAATGAAATTTAAAGAAGGAAGCGCACAAAACAAACAAAATCATAATAAAAATAATAAAAATTAAGTAATAACTTATTGTTTGGTGGTATTTTTGAATTAAAACAAAAACAATCTTGGGTGGGTCATATGGTTAATAGCCCAATCGGCAAAAATGTTTTTTTTTTTTTAATTTTTTTTTTGCAAAACGAGACCGCTTACATTTGATTATTGAAATCTGAGTATTTGAAAGAAAATAGGGGATTGTAGATGAAGATCCAGCGCATAAAAAGTAATCGTCATCAGTATTTCAGTATTAACTATTAAGCCTCCAGCGGTGGGTGTGGGTGCCAGAGAGGCAGAGACCCCTAAAGGGGCAAAAATAACTAAGTGAAGTTACGTCATTGTGTAACGAAAATTTTAACACTTTTTGCACTCCCCTAATGCCCCTGAGTAAAACTTTTGCAAGCCTACCAAACCTCAGCAAGTGGGTGTGGGGGCCAGTGACCTTCAAAATTGCAAGAACAAAAAACGCAATTTTGAAAATTTAATCGATAATGAATAATTTTAGCTTATCATACTCACTTTAGGCTTTTGAGTTAAACTCTGTAAGTCTGTCAAGTGCCAGGTGGAGTCCCTGGCATACACACACCCCAACTGGAGCATAACAGACTTCCGGCATTTTACTCAGAAAACTTAATAGAGTGAAAAAAGCAAATATTAGCTGTTTTTTATTGGTAGATAAGTAGAAAGCACAGCCTTTCTTTTTTAAATAAAAGGCGAATAAGCAAATATGTATATTTTTCTTATTCTGCACGGTGATGAAGATATAAATTAATTTTTTAATTAAAGCCTAATTTACAGTCCAGCGCAAAAACAAAAAAAAAAAATAAATTTACAAAACTGTTTTCTGTCATTTCTATCCATCATTTTTATTTTATAAAAAAGCAAACTTGTTTGCCATTCCCTAAAAATACTAGGATACTTTTTTTTCTGTAACCAATCAAAACAAAGGGCTAAGAATGCAATTTGTTGTTTTTTTGCATGCAAAAATTTGTTTGCATGTAAAAAAATATGATATAGGAAAAAAAGGTAATTTATGTATAGGAAAAGAGGTAATCGCAGGAGTGGAATGGTTTTCTGGAAATTCAAACTGCATGTTGCAGAATTTGTTGTTGGTGTGGCAAAACTTCTTGAGTGCCCGGAGAATCAGTCAGATTATAATAGCCAGATATCGTACTCCCCTCACCTTTTCTATTCCTGTAGTTGGTGTAACTTTTTTTAGTCAATTTCGCAATTGTTGTTGGTGATCGTAGAGTTTTACAATTCCTTCCGGTAGATGCTAATATCGGTACCTCGAGGCCATTGCCCTCTTCTGTGCCATCCAGGGCGTTCGTAATAGTCAAACTGTTGTAGAATCCTCGTGTATAAACTACAAATATTCAACAAAATAAATTGCATAAGAAGTTAGAAGAGACACCATAATAAAGTTCAAGTGATATGTGTTTAACATGAAAACACCTTATAGAAAAGTGTAAATAATGATTAATAAGGTGAAAGCTGTAAAGCACTTTAAAAATGAAAGAATCATAAGTACTTCAAGAGTCGTAACATTCGTTGAGGGGGTGGGTTGGGGAGTCAAGTTAAGAAAATGAGAAAAAAAAACTTCAGTTACAATAAGTTGAAGAGAAATGAACCCCAAAACAGAATGAGGTTCTTGAAAACCCCTTGATCCATAATCAATCAATATCTTCATAGAAACAAACAATAAATATACAATACACTAAACACATTAGACAAGGGAATACTATTAAGGATATGTATGAATGTACAAAGGAAAAGGACAGACACCACGAAGCTGAGCTGTCAATTGCCTGCTCTGCATGTGGCCAAAGAGGAAATTGCTATACTAAAGGAGCTAATATAAATTCTATAGGTTTTTGAACACATAATAAAGGGTTTTCCAATAAGAGGTGTTATTTTGATATTCAAAGAAAAATGGCATTTTTGGAAATAAATGATCGGATGTTTATTTCATTATAAAGAGGAAGGTATGCCGTTAATAATGAAACACAATATCAGCCAAATGGCCGCCAAGACCACGCTTACAGGACCATATCCTTATCATGAAATTTTCCATAACCAAATCGCAAAGTGGCTGCCCTATGTCCTCGATAGCCTCACGAATTTCATCTTTGAGGTCTTGAGTCGACGCTGGGCTGTTGGCGTAGACCTTATCTTTCACGTGGCCCCAAAGGAAGAAGTCGCAAGGTGTTAAATCACAAGATCTCGGTGGCCAATTGTGATCACCTCTTCGAGAGATAACACGGTCCGGAAACTTTTCCCGTAAAAGATCGATGGTTTCATTGCTTGTGTGGCACGTAGCGCCGTCTTGTTGAAAGTAAACGTTGTCCAGATCAATACCATCCAATTCAGGCCATAAAAAATCATTAATCATCTCTCGATAGCGCAATCCATTGACCGTAACTGTTGCTCCAGCCTCATTTTCGAAAAAGTAAGGTCCAATGACCCCGCGGGACCATAAACCGCACCAAACAGTCACGCGTTGAGGGTTTTCCGAGCCCCAGATGCTACAGTTTTGCTTGTTGACGTAGCCTCCAAGGTGGAAATGGGCCTCATCAGTGAAGATGATTTTTCGATGAAATTCCGGTTCATTTTCATGCATTTCAAGGACCCAATCAGCAAAGACACGACGTTGTTGATGATCAGCCGGCTTGAGTTCTTGTGTTAACTGAACTTTATAAGCCTTAAGACCCAAGTCTTTATGCAAAATACGGTGTAATGACGTTTGTGGAATGCCTAATTCCAAAGAACGACGAGGCATGGACAAACCTGGGTTTTCTTCAACACTTTGGGCTACAACAGCAATATTCTCAGTTGTTCTTGAGCGACGTGCACGAGTTTTATTCTTCACATCACTAACTTGTCCCAACAGCTCGAATTTGTCCACCAATTTCTGTATTGCGGTCCGACAAGGTGCTTCACGATGACCCAAAAATGTTTTAGTTTTACGAACCGTCTCTGCCAAATTTTCACCATTTTTAAAGTGAATTTTAATAATTTCAATGCGTTGTTGAAGCGTGTATCGTTCCATTTATTAATAGCGTAGTTTCTACTTGTCAAATGTCAAAAAATGACAGCTTCAAAAGTGACAGCTACCGAAATAGCGGGCTATTCAAAATAACACCTTTTTTTTATGTATTAGACTGGCTGAAACTGAATTGGAACTATTACTTATTGGTACAACTTTTATACTTGCTTTATACATATATCGTTAGGAAGGAATCAATGTTTTTTTTCAAAACCAACCAACCAAAACTAAAATGGCTCAAACATTGACGAGACTAGTTTTGAAAAAAACTTCAATTTAAGAATACTGTTGTTTACAAATAATGTATCACACCCGAAACGATAAGGAATATAATATAAAATTCACACACCAAATTCGCAAACCTTAAAAAAGTATAACCAAGGGGACTTGGCGGTCCTGTGATAAAAAAAAACCGCAAACCAAATTGATCACATAGGGGTTTTCGCCAGACATTCTTCTAGTAGGTATCTTGCTAAGAAAGAGCCCTATTAGGAAAGCCTGCAAACAAGAACCAGAGCCGCTTAAAGAGAACAGCCCGAGAGCTCTACTACTTCTCAGGAAGAAAAAGAGGAAAATCGAGAAGCCGGGTGGTCGATTCTATTGAGGGCTGTTACCGGCAGTGAGGATGTTCGAAAATTCTACCAAAGGGTAACAAGATCTACCTGAAGTTAAAAGGCCTGCACACATCTTCGCAATGAGATGTTTAAGTTTTGATGGGACAACGCACAACTAGGAATCAAGGCCGATTACACTGGTCTGCAATAAATAAAGTTTTTTTTTTGTCCTTCATATAATTTTTTGAAATTATTTAAGATTGCACTTTTCTGAATCTAAATCTTGTTTCTAAAAAAATCTATCACGTACTTATTTTTTTTTAATCTTTTTTTAAAAAATGTGATTGCTTTGTAGAACAGAGCTCTCTTAGATGTTTGATCTGGTATTATATTCAAAACTATTGAGCAGATTTGGCAGAAATTTGGAGGACTTATTCCACATAGCTAAGACCTGAAGCCTGATTTTGATTCATAAATGTAAAGTCACATTTTAAACCGTTATTTAAAAATAATCACCATAAATTTCAAAATTCCGTAGTTTTTGGGATGTACACTGCGAAAAAAACTCTAATTTACAGGAAAGTATGGAATTTCTATACTCTTGATACTGACCAAGTTAATTATGGTGTAAAGAAGTCAAAAATCAGAGGAAAACTAATAAAATAGGACTGATTTTTATGGATTTGTCAAATATTTTTTCTGAAGAATCCAGAAGTCGAAAAATAAAATTGATCACAAAAATTTGTTCTGCATAAACGGTTTTAACGAAAAAAACATGAGAAATAATTGAAATTCTCATGTTTTCCGTGATAATTTTCATTGCATAACTTCAGATTCGTGCTCAGTATCCCAAAAAACATAAAGTTAGCCATTGAAAATTATTACTTCAGAACTTTTTACATCTAAAAATGCTTTAATTGGACTAAAGATAGTATTTTGGACAAATCATGAATTTCACTTTGCAATTTCTTTGCGCTGAAAGCGAATTTTTAAATGATTAAAAATGATTTACACAGATGGAATGCGCTTTATTCACATCCCATTAATAGTTTTGTAATAAATAATTTACCAGTAAGGAAATTCGACTTTAAATGTACCAAAAAAAAAACGGGGTTTTGACATGTTCATATTAACATATGTCGAAAACGTGACGTAGTTTTGACTTCAGATTCGGGTTAAATTCACTCGTTAAGTTTACCAAAAAGAGCTACTAATCGTAAGAGCAATAAGGTATGACTCAGTCGTGTAGGAGATTGATAAATTCGTCTTTGAAATCCCTTTAAAGTACGCATAAATTCCAAAACTTAAAAAAAAAAAAAATAACAAACACATCTCAACTTAGTTAAATGAAACCAAGACTATCTTCATTTCCCCATCATCATACCTACTTAAATTTTTATTCCTTCACAAAGAGACCATAAACTTTAACCCTATTCAGGATATACAACACATTATCGACATCCGACGACGACGACGATGCCAACCAGGGGGATTGATGGTATTCTCGTATTTTATTCTCAATGTGCTGGGAATATATTTGTAAGAAAAAAAAATACAACACAACAAAAAGGCAAACAATCAAACCCATTTGTCAACAAAAACTGCTTCCTCCCATTCCACATGTGAATCCTTAAAATAAGCAACCATTTCTAAGGTCCTTATCTTTTTTTTCTATTGTCCGTAATTTCTTCCGAATGATTTGAAAACCATATGCGTGATGTTCTATAGAGTGTAAGTGGTGTCCACTTTGTCGGTGTCGTTTTTTTGGAATGAGTTTTTGGGTAGTTGGGTTGGAGTTCGCTTTTTTTGAGTGGGTGATGGTGGTGGTGGCTACCAATGCCAACATTGCGACACACATGCTTTGCTTCTTTTAGTATGGCTATAAAGTCAACTCCATGTGGGACATACACATAAGAAGTCAAGTAGTCAAAAATAAAGTGATGTTTAAATTATTAATCTTGTCTTGGTATACATATGGTCAACCTCAAGCCTCAATGAAGCGAAGGAGCTTATCTCAGGCGAATCAAATTATAATAATAAAAAAAGGACAAAGAAGAAGTCCTATCGATTTCCGTTCCGAAGCCATATTCAATGACAATGTTTTATCATTAAGTCTTTGATTTTATTTTTTCCTTTTTTTTTTTTAACTCAGGATACACGTACAAAAAAAAATCTCAAGGACTTTTCTCTTTTATCATATAATCATATAATCATGAAACAAATTATGTTCAATTTTATTCATTGCATATTTTATTCATACATTTTTGGAACAGTAAGTACTCTAGTGGACAAAGTAACAAGTAGACAGAAAATTCACAGCAAATAAAAAAAAACTCACCTTAAAATAGCACACAATGAGGGTTAATTTTAGAGGACTAGAGTGGGGATGGCCATTCTCAGTAACATAACATAAAGTTAGATGCGATGTTTTATTGTGTAGTTGTCCTTTTGACTAAACTCGACTCGGCTCGAATAGAAGAATTTTGTCTGAAAAGGACATTACTTTTTTGTTCTCTCTGTTTTTTTTTTTTTTTTTTTTTTTTATTATTATTGAAATGAGCACTCATCCGTCATTCTATCAACATTCCGTCGACACGGGAGGGACCTTAACCAATGCTGTCGTTTTTGATATTCTCAAAGAGTATTTAGTAGCATTTAGTAAGTAAAATTGAAAAGTTGGTATTGCCATGCGATTTTACACTTAGCTCTTTCTCAATTCGCACTTACTTACTTTTTTAAACGCCCATGTTTCTTTCCTCATACAGTAGGACTGGGTAATTGAGGTCTTGTATAGCGTTTTCTTGGGTTCTGGGTATTAAAGAGTAGTTGACTACTTAAATGCGTGCAACCGAATGAAAGCGAATGGCAACATTAATTCGCCGTTTCATTTATGAACTGATGTCTTTGTTTGTGTTTATAGTAGATCACAGGAGTTGGCACTCATCAGAGCGTCTTTCTTGTGGATGGCGCTCACTACGCCGAGGTTCCTTTCATTGGGCATGCTTTGTTCGGAATAGATTTTACAGATGAGATTGTGCATACTTCCTACCAAAACATGTCCCGCACCAGCAGCCTAATTCGATTTAGGTTTGGCAATCGCAGAACTTACTTCATCTAGCTCAGGTGGTCAAAATTATTGGTTATCGTCGTCCAGGTTAAATGGAATAACAGCCATTTAGCAGTCTAGAAAAATGTTCTTTCCAGTTTCTCAGCACTGTCTGTGTAGTATTAAATTCTTCCCCTCATCTCAGCAGACTTCCGTTCTAGCCTTGCAGTCTTGGGTAGATCTTTTTACCCTTTGGTAGCATTTTCGAACATCATCTTTGCCGGTATTAGCCTCATTAGACTCCACCGACCGCTCCTTGCGCTTTTTCTTCCTGAAAAATCAGCGTTCCTCTCTTTTTTTAACCCGTATTGCTTTCGGGCTGCTCTCTTGTTTGCCGCATTGCCTGATAGGCCTTGTTCTCATCTGGATGCTCCAGCCCACCGTCATCATCGAAAAGAGAGTTTCTTAATGGTCGCATGTGGAAACCCAACACATATGATGGCTTGTTGATAGTATCACCACTATAGTCGTCTGTGCTTGCTGCTAAGATCCGAAACTCGTGGTCCTTGTTTCATTTCCTGAAGACGTCAAAATTAAGATCAGTCGTATCCGAGACTTGCTGGAGTTTCTTGTTCACAATTTTTGCGCGATGATGCACCATTCGTGGGGTCTCAAAAACAAAATTTGCGATCATATTTGAAGATTGAAGATCCAGCATAATAGAAAGACCCCTAATGACCCTCTCCATGGAATTATATATTCGATAGCCGATACTGACCAGACCACTGACTCTGACATGTAAGTTGTCATTAAGTTGGGACCGTGCTGCAATTCCTATCAGGGCAGTAGTTAAGACTTTATTATTAGTTCAAAACAACTTTGTTGATGAAAGCCAAGTCCCACTTGGTATTTATTTGCCAAGACAACAACACTGTCAACAGCCAGCTAGCTGCAGCAGCTGCGACTGGACTTTGTCTCACACGAACTCAAGCGCAAGGACTTTTTTGCTTTTATTTCTCTTTAATTTGTTTGTTCTTTTCCTTCTTCAGACCAACTTTCACTATAATTTTTCTTTGGGGCTTTTTATTTACTATTTTTCCACTTCCACCATATAACCACCACTACTGTACAAAAACATTATAATATTATAATAAATAATACAAAAACCGTAAAGGACATCAATAGGCAATCCATCTCGGTGTCGGTGTTTTGTATCCCTTGTCTGTATGGACCCACGAAGGTATCCATATATATATTTGTTTTTTTTTTTCTTTTTTTGCATTAGATGACCCCTTTGACCAAAGCAAGGATTATACGTTTGTTTTGTATTTTTATTTTCTAGTCCATAAGGCGAAACATATGTACAATGGAGGTCCTTTGAAAAGACAAGTGAGTTGCAGTTGGGGTTCTTAACTCTTAAATAAATGATTTGGAAAACTGTTAAAAGCCCTTGCATTCTTTTTTTTTTTGTTCTCTTTCTCTTTTGGCGGGGTATTGAATGTGGTAGCGAGCGAGCGAGCTCTTCGTCGTCATCAGCATCCTAGGTCGTAGTTTTAGTCGTTTGTCCGCTCCGCATCGTTGTGATGCGGGGCAGAATGATGTATTCATTTCAGCTGGACTTGGCTTTTCTTCCAACTCTTGTTACCGTTGCTCCCCACCCCCTGACTCTCGTTTCTATTTTTTCTTTCTTTCTTTCTCTTGCTTTAGTAGTCTGTGTATATTAAAATATATACATGAATGTGTGTGTGTCGGGGTATACGATGCTTTTGTTTGCTATTCACAAGTCCAACCATCAAAGAGAAATTCTTCAACATAAAAGAAAAAAAAAAGAAAATATAAAAGGACTCTATTAGCGGGGTCTATTCATCTTCTAAAAACGAATTTGAAAACAATGGGGACACAAACGACCTTATGTAATTATTTAAGAGTAGGTATAATGTATACTGTTCTGGTTGGTTTTGTATATGCATTCAGCTCGAAATGGTCAAAGGAACAAAAAAAAAAAAAACAGCACGACAAAAATCCACCTATAATAGTCCTACAGTTGCATGTCTTCAAAAATATCCATCAACATAAACCTCAGGTCAAGCTTTTGATGAATTAAATAATGGAACAAAAAGAAGAATGACAAAAAAAATATAATAAACAAAAAAAGGCCAATGAACGTGTATCATGTTCAAGAATGACCAAGGGACAATGTACAGGATCATTCACAAAGTTAAATAAACACACAAAATGTAAATTTCAAAATAGAGAATTCTGTGACGGAGGGACATAAATCCCAAATGGACTTGTGTTCCACTTCAGTATGAATCTACATAGGTAAATGATAAATGTACATGATTTTAGTCTTGAAGATATGGGATGTCCTTTATTACACTAAGAGAACCAATCAATTGCGCAAACGAAAAAATTGCCCAAATGACTTTTTCGTTTGCAGCAAACTGATAAATTGATTTAAAAAAAGTTAATCTTAAAACTTGAGATTGAAGCGGCAACCTCTCGCTTGGGAAGCGAGTATCTTGTCATTTCGCTACGGACTGTATAATTTATGATTGGCGTAGAATGCATATGAACAAAATGAGACCACGAATCGTTTGCGTCAAACGCCTTTGTTGAATAGTAATTTTTCGACTTCAAATTCGTTTGCAGCAAACACTTGAATTCGTTTCGGTGAAACAATTTATGCAAACGAATAATAATATAAAAAGTTCAGTGTTGCTATTGCGCCATGACCTAGATAAGTTTTGTGTAGCATAGAATGCATACGAACACCACAAACATAGAGACAATTGCTACGCAAATTTATTTCCCGCGGTCATTTTTGCTGCCAATGAATTGTATATTTACACCAAAAGTAAAGTTCTTTGCAACAAACTACTTTCTGGAGAGGTTCTTGCAAACTAAACGAAAAGGTGTTTACATGTGGAAAGCATATTCATTTGCTGAAAATCAAATCACGAAAATGAGCTCTCAACGAAAGGGTTGTTTTGCATTATGTTTGCTTTACTAGAATTACAATTTGGGTCACATGTAATACAGTTGCTTCGAATGAAAAACTTTTGAGGGGATTGTTTTAACATACCAGCAAATCATTTTCATTTAATTCAAACGAAAACAAAAACATTTTTTTTCTGAGTGTAGGGGAAGTTTTCTTATTTGCGAGTCGCAGTGCTTTGAGATCATCAACTTTTGAGCAGTGTGACCCATAAGGCACTTCTCCATTCATGAAGGTGGCACGGCAGTGGATGAATTCCCCCGATAGAATCAACGGTGGCATCTATAATTCCAGTTAGGCTGAACTTCTTTGTGAACACCTTATACCTGGATTTTAGGCCAATTAGGGTATTTGACGGTCTTCTGACAAAAAAAATACGGCCCAACAAATTGATCACAACTCGTTTTACGCCAGACATAATTCTAGTATTTTGGATGTCCGAACGTTCCAAATATTGACTTGGACCACTACTTGGTAATGCCTCGAGTACGGATGGAAGTGTCTGTGACACCAAAACGTCGAGCAGATGCTATGAAAAAAATTTGATGTCTCGAAACTAAAATTGCAAGGGATCGCCAAAAATTTTGCTGACCGCATTTTTTTAATCTCTCGGCCAGCCACCAGCAGCAAGCTGAGAATACAAGTGGAGACATTGTCAACAAGCTATCAGCCACCACTGATGTGCTGGGATTCACAAGGCGGCCACAAAGAAACACCTGGTTCAATGAAGAATGCCCGCTGGTGCATGCAGCTGAGAACGAATTGCAAAAAAGAACAAGAGCCAATGAGGGAGTAATCCAAATGAGCAAATGAGCAAAATGAATGAGTATGAAAAGATTTGGATGAAAATTACAAAGCTCGGTTGCTTCTAATGAAAGCAACGACCAACTTTACGGGCTGTACAGTAACGTTAACCTGGCTGGAACACGTCGTGGAGCGTATGGACATCAACGCACCAGCCCGTTGAGTCTTCGAATCTAAGCCTGATGGTCTATATAGCAGAGGAAGACAACGAAACAGGTGGCGCCATCTTGCTGTGCGAAACTAGAGCTGGCCAGTTAGGGACAGAGCTGCCTGGAAAGGCATGTTGGTTGAGCCCGTAGTCCATTATGGATTTTTGATTCAATAAATCTGTCCAATTGGGAGAGACCTCTTAGTTGGTGACCTATGACTCAATGTCGATTACTTTTGCCTTTTTTCTTTTGCTTTTGCTTTACTCACCCCTTAATGTGACGCTTCGCAAGACCCGTCTTTGATGATGAAAGTGTTTGTGTCCAAAAAGGGTCGTAAAAGAGATCACTTGTACTCAATTGCCTTCTGGGTAAGATTATGAGTCGTTTGATTTCAGCCTCTACAAACTGTCTAAGTGTTTCTCGGGTCACCCAAACTCATTTCTGATTCTTGTTTTTTTTTTTGGAAATATGTAAATACTTAAGCCATTTCGATCCTTACGGATGTGCAGTGTTATCATCAGAACCTCGCCTAATAACGCTTTCACCACCTCTTTTGCTACCATGTTTGCTTGCAGTGGCTATTCGTCGCGTCGCGTTGTCCCATTTGCACAAGACCCTTTGTCTCGCTCTTTTTTTTAATCTATGTGTGTATAGATATATGCTATAAATAATTCATGTATTCCTTTATTGTTATTATCTCTTTTAATTTACGCTTAAATCTCTGGACAGGTTACAGCAAAAAGCGTGCGCGCAAACTGAAGCGAAAGAGGACCGACGAACGAACGATGGTGGTGGCGCGGAGGGGCGGCGCGGCGCACCGGACAAGCTCTTATATAGTTGAGCTGGCGCATCTCCTCCATCAATGAGGTATCCCAGCATCCAGAATTTCCACTGACCAAATCTCTCGGACAAATATTATAGTTCATCTTCATGTCCAGTGTGTGTTCGTAAAAGAGTGCATTCATTGCATGTTGGCATGCTAAGTCAGTTAACACGCGAAAGAAGACAAACCTGCTGCGCTAAAGAAAAAAAAAGAAGGAGCAAAAAAAGCAATACACAAATGAAAAGAACAAAAAATAAAAAAAAACAATAGAAAGGCTGTGTGATCCAGGTTCAGGTCCAGGGCTTATGATGATGGAGTAGTTAAAACACACACAGGCACCGGAACGACCGACGCGACGCGACGGACTAGGACGATGCGACTTGTGACGGGGATAAAAGAAGGGAATAATATAACTCGGGTTAATAATCTAATTTGAGAATTGCATTGTCTCCCTGCTCGACGCACGAACGAACGAACGGAACGGAGCGGACCAACGACGAGCCGGAAGATTTTTCTTGTTTTGTCATTTTTTTGTGTGTCTTTTTAAGTCCCGCGTTAACAACAGGTTCTTCTGCTTGTTTTGTCTCTGCAAGAAGATTGTCTTTTATTTTGTTTTGCTTCTCACGCTTAAAGAATTCGTTCTTCGCGATATCTCAGGAGCCTAATGAATTTTCTGTTTTTTTTTTTTTCATTGTTTTGTTTGCCCTGTGTATTTGTCAAATTTATTTATTTGTACAAATTTTGCTGCTGTTATCATTTGGAACCATTGTTAATCAAATGTTATTGGTCCTAGAAAGGAGTATTTCGGGCTTTGGTCATTCTTAAAACGACCAAATCACGCGAAGTGGTGTGTCAAAAAAACGACAAAACCCTTTGCAGTTCAATGAAACGGCAAAGAACCTTCTTTTTTTTTGTGTGGCCTCTTTTTTTGTGGTCAGTTCGGCTCATGCCATTTCATTGCTCCACTTAGGGTATGTAAAGTTACCACAGACAGGCACCTGTCATTGTCAGTTTTCCTGAACAAATAGGACCGTGGGTGGTCCGCTTCACTGGTTCTCTAAATTTAACTCCTTTTTTTGGGGGTCAGTCTCGTTCACGAAACTTTGTTGCTCCGCTCAGAGTACCTAGGTTCGTTAAGTTATTATATACACTCCAATTCTACAAGAGCAGCTGGAAGATACTTGAGGAATGTCCTATTGGCCCCCAAAATCTTGTACCTATTCCCTATGCTGTCCCCGATCCATCCCCGATGAACTGCTTTTGAACTTCTGGTTTTGATGTCACTAGAGGTATCTCAGACAAATAGGTGGAAGATAAGATAAAAGAGAACACCTGCCGTGGCTTTTTTATTTGGTGGGCCTGCCCACGTTAACAGGGCCTTTTATCTCCCGCGCTCCCAGACTTTTCATATCCGGAAGAATGCCTCACCGTTTCTGTTACCGGTGCCAACTCCGTGATAGTCTATCGCACTTACCATCGCGCCATGGGGTAGGTACTGTTGAACTTCATACTACTGCTGGTGGAATTTGATACCCAGGTATTTGATAGTAGCCTTGGTTGCAGTATTTGTGTTCTTCGGCAGACCGATGATGGTTATGTTCTGATTTCTTTCAGTAATCTTTCAATAGGACTTCGTTCTTCTTTGTGGTATTCAGAAGCACATAAGTTTGGTCCTACTGGCGTTGATATAATGTTCCCATTTCAGGTGATAAGTTTGTTACATGCTCTTGAACTCTACGAGATAGTGATGTTGTCAGAGGTACTACATGTTGCTGGGAACTGACAAAACCTCCAAGAGTGCTCGTTATCATGATAAAGTGCATCTCAGGGAGCTCTTCCGAGCCGGAAGAAAATTGTAGGTACACTTCATTTGTGCTAAGTACAGCCACATAGGAAATGGTTGAAAGTGTCAGTCAATACGCCTTGGTTCTTCGTGAGCTAGTCTTGGCATTTCGCTAGAAACCTGTAAAAATATGAGATTTAATGAGATCTCTTTAAAATATCTTTTCCAAATATCCTAGAATGCCAAATACTGTAATCAAGCAAATAAGTCCTTTGTTACAATAGCTGTGTTTTATTGGTAATGTTTGGAAGTTGGAACCGTGTTGATCTTTCCTGGTGCAATTGATGACAGAAGAAGACCAGTTTAGGGATGTGTTCGCAAACTTTATCGAGCGTCATTTTTCTTTTTTAAATAAAATACGAATAAAAAAATGTTTTTTTCTTACCCTACGCGATGGTAAAGATTTAAATTAACTTCTTAATTGAATCAAATTCAGATTAATTTTCGTTGTGTAATTTTTTTTGTAGTCAAAACGTGTTTTATTAAAAAAAAAAAAAAACAAAAATCAACGAACGCATACTTTGGGCGTGAAACTGCCAATACGACTCTGCGCCCTCTGCACTTCACTATTTCAAAGCCCTATAACCAGCATCGACATCTTACTTTTTACTGCCTCATTATTCGGCAGCATTCGTTTTGTTTTTGTTTTCCATATAGGAAGTTTTACTGCGCTGCTTACCCAACAACCAATAAAACACGGCAAATATAAAAATTTGAAAGCCTATTGCGCTAACTATCAATCTCTGCAGTGATTTTCTTTTTGTGGTGATGTCACTGTGTTCTATTCTCGGATGCTCTTAGGTCTCCAATTTCCATAAGTTCTATTCCGTTTCGGTTATTAAGGAAGTTTCTTTAAAGCTTTCACGAAAAATGACCTTGTCTTGTTATTCTGGAGCAATTAGAACTGAACAATTGTACGGCTTATTGTGTAAGCTTTAGCACTCATTTTACTTCTACAAGTTTTAACTGATTCCATAATATCACCAACAAGTGCATCAAAATAATAAAGAGAATTTTTAATTCATGATTCATGCATTTTCGTAAAGTATACTTCGCATCCAGCCGGCCGTTAGTCATCGTCGCGTCCGTCGTCGTCGTCGTCATCGGCCCTAAGTCCTCGTTTTATTGCAATTTCGATTTGTATTTTGGATTTGCTCATCTTCTTGTATCGCGGGCACTCAATAATCTTTCTCACCAACCCAAGGCCAGTCTGTGTCTGTTCTGTGAAACAAAATTTATACAATTGACTGGGACAAGAGGCTAACATCAACATTAGCAGGCGCATTTGGCATCAGGGTTTTTATTGTAGTGGTAGAGGGGGGGATAGGGAAGAAACAATCTAACGTGGTAAATTGTTTCTCCTAGTTTTTGTTGTTGTGATGTTTATGTTGTTTTTTTTTTGCCGTAAAAATAGACTGTCCGCTCGCGATTTGCAATCGCAGAACTCAAGAGATGTTAAATGCGGTGAACAACCTGTCCCTTAGTCGTTAGTCCCCATCTACACCTACACAGCTCCATCGCCATCTATCGAGTATCGGTAGGGTTCTTAAGCATTATTGCCACTTTAGTAGAATTTTTCTACAACATAGTAGATCTAAATGAACTTGGACTTGGTTGAATAACGCCTCAACCAACATGACTCTCCAGCTAACTGCATCCAGTTACGCACATCAAGCTGGCTGATGTGGTCCTCAACTTGTGTGTGCCACCTGTTACTTTGTCTTCCTCAGCTGCGAGTACACCAACAGGCTTAAATTCGAAGAAGATCCAAATAAATTGCAGGCCGTCCCATTTTGCCACTTCCAATTAAACACTGGCAAATGTACGAACCATAAGCTCGCTTTGTTCTTCCATAATCGGTTTTGTCATCTGCGAAAGCAAGTAGGTGCGAATTGTTGACTTTCGATCTGCGTGGAACTGCTTGAAGAACGATTTGAAATAAATTGCATTATAACACGTGTCGCCTTGTCTTAACCTTTCTCAACATCAAAACTATTAAGTGGTGTTCCTCCTAGCAACCTTATTCAATTTAAGTATGGCAATCGCTAAGCGTATTTTATTGAAGTCAGGCGGACAAAATTGTCGGCCATAGTCCGGAATGGAATAACATCGGAAGGGTCGGCTATCTTCGCCGTTCAGCAGTTTCGAAAGCACTGACTTCTTGTATCTACTACCCCCTCTCATCTATCTTGACAGGTAGAATTATCGAACATCTGCCTTGCCGATACAGCCCTCAATTTATTCGACAGCCCGCTTCTAATACTCTGTCTTTTTCTCCCTGAGAAGCCGGCGCGCGTTCCTCTCTTCTTTTTTTTTTCCGTAGATCCCTCGGGCTGTTCTCTCAGGGGCTCTAGTTCTTCGGTGCTTGCAGCTGGTGCTAGCTGACCTTACTCGTTCGTACCTACTCGTGACACTACCTAGCCATGGTCTGTGTCAATGTTTGCTCCCAAAATGTTTTGGTATCCAATATGCTGGAAGCATGTTTGGCGTCAATAGCGATGTGGTCAATTTTGTTGACGGTTTTTTCCTCTTCTGTGTTTTAAAGTGTGTGGGAATTGGGTGCTTGCTACGGTGACATACTATTCTGAATCCGGTATTGCACGCTCTCTACCTAGATGTTAAAACAAATCTTAGAAATTTCCTAAAAAAATATGCCTACTATTTGTCAGCAAGCAAATTTTTGCAATCCAAAAAAATGTACTTAAATGGGAAAAAATGTGCAAAATGTGTGCATTAGAACAAATAAGACTAGCTACCAGAAAAAGTAAAAAATTAAGCCTTAGACAGATTTGGAACACTAAGATATTCCCATTAGAAACTCCCAAAAAAACCTTTTTTACTGTTTTCGAAGTAATGTTTTGACGGGAATATCTCCTATTTGAAAATTCCAACTTCAGATACAGCGTTTAGAAAGTTACGGCAACAAAACATTTTGCTGAAGTGTGTAATTAACACCTGTGGCAACCATACGAATTCGAAATTTCCAAAGTTCCAAGTTTTAAATTCGTGTTCTTCTTTTCTTGATATTTTCCTTGTTTCACATTTTGAAAATTGTGTTGTTTTTTGTTGTTGTTGTTGTTGTTGTAGGTATTCTCTGTACATTTAACGTTGGTTTGGTCCTATGGTTCTGTCCGCGCGCCGGCCGTGTCGCCGTCGTCGTCATCGAATCTTCGCGTATCGCCTTCGCTCGTAGACAGACGCGGCACGTTCGGGCATTGGAACATGAAAAGATGTAGAGATTCTCGAACTCAGAGATGGCAAACGATATGACGATGATAAAAAATTAATTAATTAAGTTCGCGACTCCATGAGAAAGAGAATAAAATAATGTAAATTTATATTTTCCTTTTTTTTGTTTTTTTTTTTTTTGTTTGTTGTTGTTTTTAGTTTTTGTTTTTTCTTATCTTTTTGAATACTTGGTTATTTATTTTGTTTCTATGTATAGAGGAGGTATAGGAGTATGTTTTCATTGATCTTCTCTCGTGAACTGTGGCTTCTTTTCCTTTTCCACTTGTTTTATTATTTTGTTTTGTTTTGTTTTGTTTTTTTTCAAGAAAAAGTCAAGAATTCTGTTTTAGAGGAGTTTGTCTTTGATGCTTTTACGTGTTTAGTTTCTTTTGCATTCCTCTTGCAACAGAAGCAAGCAGTGAGGTTGGATGGTGGGTTTTGTTTGATGGCTGCTGATGGACGAAAAATAAACCAAATTAAACCTCCCCTACCCCCAAGATAATGGGCAAACAAAAGGAAATAGAATTGTGGAGTGAGAATATGCAGAAACTATTTGCACCTTTTTCCTTTTTGGAACTAGGTGTCGCAGTAACGTTTGAAGATCCAGTCCGGAATAAGAGCATTTGAAATGGAAACACTTTATTGGCATAGTTTTGTTTTAAGGAACATGAAAGGGCTGCTCATCATTAGGAACATAAGTGGTTCTTTTTATTAAATAGCTCGGCTTTTTTAAGCTTTAAACATTTAATACAAAACTAAGCTCAGCTTCGAGAAAATGGAAGCAATCAAAAGAGAACTAGATGTGTAAAAATTAGTTGACAGCTGTCAGTTATGCGAAGTTATATCACCATTAAAGCACTTCTCCCTTTATGAAGAAGACGGCGGGGGAATTCCTTAGATGGAATCGACTGTGTCGTTTATAGAGTTTTAGTCAGGCTGAATTACTTAGTGAACATGAGTGCGAAATTTCGCAAATCAAAATGGAATTAGTTTGTTATTTTGTTGCTAATTTGTTGCTAGTTAGTTACGGCAATTTTAATTGTTTTGCTTCTTTATTTCTTGAGTTATCCTGAATTTTCGCCAATTCCATGTGAAATTAGCGAGGCCACTTCCTTGAATCAGATTGAAATGTGGTTGCTTATTTGTTGCTTACTGGTAACAGCAATTTTAATTTTTGTGCTATGATATTTCATGTTATTTTTAGTTTACTTCACTTAGTTCATATTAATACAGCGAAGTTTATATTTTCGGTTTAGTAGTGTGTTTTTTCGCTAAGTTCAAACGAAATTAGCGAAAATTCAAGATAACTCAAGATGTAAAGGAGCAAAAAAATCAAAATTGCAGTAACTAATTAGCAACAAAATAACAAACTAATTCCATTTTGATTTTGTTTCGCTAACTCATTTAGTAAACATCTTATACGGTCAACTAAGACATTATTCGGATATTAGGCTTATAATGAGCAGTTTTATCAGGATCTTCACTCTTGGAGCTTATTACGGCTCTGGTCATCCTGGATGGGGTTGTGGGTAACATGGTAACAACGAATTTCGGATCGTTGTACATAGAGTTTACTGTTTTTTCTTATAAAGACCACGTGCAAATGAATAATAAATGGAAAACCTGGTTATTCTAAGGGCTGTAGTATAAGTTATCCAAAGCGTGTGATGGATTGAAGAGGGAATATATACGGAGATGGAAATGCTTCAAAGGGAAATCTTACTGCTCTGTCAAAGTCTGAAAGAACACAACTGAACCGTTTGATGTTAAGGAAGGTCTATAAAGTCTTCAAGAACATCGTTCTTGAAGCAGTTGTAGGAAGATCGAAAGTTCGCTATCAAGTACTTGCTTGTATGCAGAGGACACAAATATAATTGACAGAAGAAAGTGCGTTGTGGTTGAGTATTATCTAAAAAAAAATTTTGTGGTCTTCAAAAATACGGAATGCTATTTCTGTGGATCATGAATTTCTCCTCAAAATAATTCTTTTTGTTATTCATTGAAATGCCTTTCAAAAAACTTCTGTGTATTGAACATTTTATTGTGTTCAGTTGCATGGCAGTGGCAGTAAAGGACCACGATCATGGCCACGACATAGATAGATATCAGAGCTATTTAATCTACAGAAAAAAAATAATTACTCCTAAATATTTCATCAATATTAAAAAAGAAGACACACACACATAAAATTTAAAAATTTCAAAAATGTATATTCTAATTATCTATGTTTCAAAAAATATAAAAAAAAATGATTTTATATCAAAAGAATTTTTATTATTTTTTTGTTTTCGTTTTTACGCTTTGATTGAGCTCCATGATGGAGCTTACAACTACACCTATAGAGCGAAAGCTATATGGAGAGCACACATCTTCAGAGCGGAAATCATTTTTTTTTTTTTTTTTTTTTTTTTATTTGTATCTCGAGCTCGATCTCCAAAAATGAAAATGCTTATCGTGTCGTTTGTCTGTCAACAATATCGGTAATAAATTATAAACTTTTTGTTATAAAAGATATTTTATTATTTTTATTTTTAATTTTTACTGTTTTCTTTGTTTTTCCTTTTTGTTTTTCTGAAAAATCGATTGTGACTATCATCATCTGTGTAAAAGCCGAAAGAGATTTGTTGCATGTTTTAATTTTTGACAGTTGTCTAATTCTGTCAAAAAAAACCAAGATCTCATTATTGTTTTGACTGTGTATCTTCTATTGTTTTTTTTTTTTTTTTGTTTTTGTTGTGTTCCCTTTTTTAACTGATTTTTTTCTAAAAATAAACAACAAAAAAAAAAACAAAAACGAAAATGAGGGATGCCCATTATTTGTTCAGAGGAAAATGTATTCATAAATCACACAATTGAATTGTGATCGCTGCTGGCTGGATATGAGGGGCGAAGACAACGATTTGGTTTGAAATTGAAACGTCAAGTGTCATGTTGGGAGAATTGTAAAAGTTGTCATATAACAATCAAAATGACCCTGTTTATAGTTTATGTGAAAAATTGTCTTTGTTTTTTTTTTGTTGGTTGTTTTTAGTGATATAGAAAATTTGATTGTTAAAATGTGTCAAAATGATTCTAAAAATATCATCATTTTATTATTCTTTATGTTGTTTTTTTTTTATTTAAGCAATCTTTGACAAGGAAGTAGGTATAAATATTTTAGTTTTTTTCGTTTTGTTTTTTTTTTGTTTCTTTTTGTGTTTTTGTGAGAACATCAATCTCAATTATTGTTTTTAAGGTTCTGGCTGTCAAATAATGCTTCACACTTTTCAATTCATTGTCTCATCATCGCGCACTGGGGTAACTATTTTAATGCACTCCAGAAAGTATTGATCATTTTCCTCGTTTCATTCCATTTCATTCTACTTCATTCCAAAATCCTCACTTTAAATTCTCCGCATCAATTCCACTTATTAAGTCCAAACAACTGTTAAGGAGGCTAATTCTCTGTAGTTGGCACATGTCAGAGCGCCTTATTTTTTGTGGATAAGACACACTATGCCAAGGATAAATTCATCAAGCATGCTATTAAACCATCCCTTTGCTGCTTCGATGTGTGTTTGGTAATCGAAGAGCGTAGTTCATCGAGGTCAGAGGAACGGAATTGTTGGCCATCGTCGCCGTCTTCCAAATTAAATGGAATAACGTATTTTTGACACGAAGGCTTCTGGTGCTTAGATCAATTTTGTCACTTCTGTTTCGTCATGCGAAGGATCTTCATCTTAGCTGACGTCTTCTTGATTTCTCTTGTACATTTTGTAGACTAGGCTTGTTCCTTTTGGTAAAGTGTATAGCAAGCTTAGCAAATTTTAATGCACAAACACAAACAACATTTGGAATTGGGGCCTAGACGTGTGGCGCCACCAGTGGAAAGTTTCTGCAGGACAAGACAATAGTTATACTAACCGGCACACACATACAAAAAATCTGGCGTGGGAGTAGTTAAATCCCAAATTCTGATTTCATCCACGGGTCCCAACTTTACCAATCCTTAATACCTTTAACAAATTTCTCAGATTTGACAACGAAGACGACAACGACACATCATTCAAATCAAAAATAGAATATTTCTCAATTATCGACTTTGTCATGTTGACTTGGTCGATAAATTCGATTGGCAATCCTTGTTTTAACTTTTTTTTTTGTTTGAAATATTTTTTTCTTGTATACACCAAAAACCACGATATCACAAATTGAGATCGATCAATCAAACAACAAGTGAAATGTATAGGTTTACGTTTAACGCAGATCGATGATCAATGGTGAGATGGCGTGGAGCGGACGGTGCGGCCGGTGCGGCGGGCGGCGAGCGATCATCTGCGATCTTTAAACTAAGATATCCCGAAGAGAAGGGAATTATAACGGCAGCAGCACCAAATGCACAGTGATGGAAGGATAAAACAATCGAAAGTTGGACGAAGACGTCGTCGAGGACGGACGAAAATGAAGACTTGCCACCGCTTTACCTTCGAGGTTTTAATCCTTTGATTGATAGGGAATGGACTATAAATTGCTTTTCGGTTCTGGGGATCATCCTTAACGTTTTGTCTGACCATCCATTTCGTTTGTGTTTTTTTTTTTTTTATTTTCTCACCACATGCGGTGGATCTCGCTTTAGCTTGTCATTTTAGATGGTCAACGATGACGATCACGACGAATGTGAGCGGTTCTATATTTACACAGTTTTATTTTTGCTCCAAGATTATGAAAGATTTAGTTTTTTGGCTTGTGCGCCTGTCAGATTGATCGTTTTGCCACTATCCTTGATGAAATGGGTGTAACCCCCGATTTAACAAAGTTCTTTTTTTGTTGTAATTTTGCTCTGATCGTTGGTCTTGGTCTTTGAATCGATTTCAAGAAAACAAAAAAAAATATAAATTTAAATTTTTGATTGACAGACGTTGGCGCATGCTCTGTTATGTGTGTTTAAAATAACTCAGGTCCCCACAGTATATCGAATCGTTTGAAAAATCATCACAAAACAAATAAATCTGATATTGACGGCGCAGCGGCGGCGCGGTGGCCGGCTGCTGTGGCTTAGACAAAAATGCAAATACTAATTTGGAGGTAAAAAAAATTCTGAACGTTTTGTTGTTGAAGATTTGATTCAATATGGGTGCGCTAGTTCTTGGTTTCATTTTCATGAGCAAAACATAGACTGGATCGCGCAGCCTCGCAAAAAAATGTGTCAAAGGTGAAGAAATGAAGCTCATAAGAGCAACACGAAGAAGTTTGCAGGTTTTAACTAGATTTCTGACAAAAAAGTAACAAAACTGGTGATGATCTTCCAGGCGATACTCGTCAACAACTGCATCAACAACTGCTACTTCCCCATATACGAATTCTTAAGACGTACAAAGGCAACGACATCTTTTAGCTTAGGCCTATCACTATCCTCCGGAACTGGAAGAAATTCTCTATGGGCGATTAAAAAGCTTCTTCAACAATAACAAAACAGTTCCTGACAGCATTGTATATATATTCTTATAGTACTATCAAGACGCAAAGCTATGGTAGCGCCACCTGGGTTTACCGGAGCTTTGCTATTTTTTTTTTGAGTTTTTGTGAGAGCTTAGAACTGGGGTGGGGGAAGAGAATATTTAGGTAATGGAGGAATAAGTAATAATAGTAAAAAGAGAACAAACTATACAAATTCCATGGGAGTTGGAAGAGAACTATCGGTTTGATTTTTGATATGAATATTCAGGTAATGGAGGAATAAGTAATAATAGTAAAAAGATAACAAACTATACAAAATCCATAGGAGTTGGAAGACAACTACCAGTTTGATTTTTGATGTGTTCTTTTGTTTTATTTTTAACAAAGTGACTATTTAGCTCTGTGGACAGAGAAAGATGGGTAGATTGATATAAAGAAATGGAAGAATTATAATTATAATATTTCATATATGAATATACACAATGGATATGTTTGGTGATATGAGTAATTTTTTTCAGAATATGGTTATACGAAAAAATAAAACCGAAGCAATATGGATGCCCATAAGTAAAAATTAATAAGTAATATAAATATAATTTTATATTATGAAATACTATTTTGAGTAATATTTTTTGTTGTTAATTTTATTAAATAGTATTTACTTTTAAAGAGAATAAAGGCTTAACTGGCCACTTTTTGCAAAACTGCAAAAGTAAAATTATTTTTTTTCTTAATAGGTCCATTTTTGTGCCGAAAAATACGCCAATTGTTTTAAAATCCAAAATCTAAGGTTTTTGACGCATTTTTGAAAAATTTCATAGGCTAAAAATTAGTCAGTAAGAATGAAGACCTTGTAAATAAAAAAAAATCGAAAAAATGATGTTCAATCAAAATAATCAATAAAATTAAATTGCAGCGGGTACACGATAAGCAGATTGTTTTAATTCAATTTATAAATATTGTTGGCTATTGAAAATCTATCAAACTCTTTTAGGAGAAAACTTTCCATAAATTTACCAAAGTGGTAATTATGAGAGAAAAAGGAAGTCTATTAGGTTGTCAAATTTAAAAGTTCTTTCAACAAATTCAGAATTTTCTTAGGTTTTGGGTAGGTTTGAGTGATATGCGTTGTTAATGCCGTTGTAGTTAGGTATTTACGATTTTTTTTACTTTATATTTTATGATGAATCATTTGTTTTGATAATTTTTTGTGTTTTAATAAAAATTGATAAATACATAATATGTACCTACATTGCATATTAAAAACAAAAACAGTAGGTACTTATTACAGTTTATAGTATATACTTTTTAATAAAATCACTCCTTACAAAATACCTAGTTTATTTCTAATTATGCCTAATAACTAGGTAGATATAAAAACTATTGAAAAAATCAAAATATAAAACTGGCAACAATCCTTTAATTACACATTTTACAGAAAAGTTCCAAAACAAAAATCTATTCAAGTTTTCAAAATAAAAATATCTGATTCGGCAGTATACAAAAAACCTTCATGTGTGTGTGTTTATTTGTATACCTCACCAACATCAAACAAAAAAATCGTATTGCAAAACAAACAACTATTTTGTTTTTGTAATTTCTCCCGCCTTAGTTCTGGTCTGTCAAAATGCAAACATCCGTTTTCGGATCTTTCCCTTACCCATTACTGTGCTAAATATATTTTTCTGTTCTGACACACACATTTTTATTCCTTCATTTTACTCTTCCGAGTGAAAATTGCTATGGCAGCGCCCCCTTACCAACGGGAGCTAAATTATTAAATCGTGTGTTTTGATATTACTATAGGTTTTATATACAATGCTGACAGGCAGTTGTGTTCCAGGAAAGCACTCCAATCTCTAACGTCTGCTAAAAACTCAGCATGACCAAGTCTTATGAAACATATCCTCACCTAAAACTTTAGTTCACGGCTACGAAAACATACATGGGTAATGTTTGGTAATGTTTTCTAAAGGAAGATCTGACAAAGGAAAAATCCCAGCAGCACAAGAGACCCTACGAAGAAGCGAAGTTCCTCCAATCCGATAGAAATCTGAGAAAACCCCTCCTAGTCTCCAATGATAGGAAGTACAATGAGCAGCCCAAGAGAGGTCTTCCTACCCCTGATACCCAGTAAACAAGGAAATGATTAGCAGCAACAGTGACAAAGAGGATATCCGATTCTACGTGGATAAAAGTCCATTAAGACGTCGTCGTTGGCAAATTTCAGCACGCTTATAGCCCAAAATGACAGATGGAACTTCTGAGTTATTGCACCAACCTCAGTAGAACATAAGAACATACGCTGATTTCGCCGTTGTACAGGAATGCGCCTCTTTCGGTGTAGGCGATGTGTACATTCTCCGTTTGATGCTGCTTCCACAAAAAAATCTTGTGTGTTGTTTAGCCGTTTTGGTTTGTTCAATCGTTTTCGTCATTTTCCATGACTTTTGACTGTGGTTGAAGAGGGAAAGAAACCTATGAATGATAAGATTACGATAATTCGAGATCTAGCTATCAATAGGCATTTCCCATAAAAGGTATATTTTCCAATGCGTCCAATTTGTATCCGTAAACTACAGCTTTTTTTTCATTTTCAAACACTGTTCTGTTTTTTTTTTGATTCACAAGCTATCTTGTTGGCAATTTTGTCAGTTTAGCTGTGAATAAAAAAAAAAAAAGAAGAGAGAGGTCCTCTTGAACCAAGGGTACAAATGTCAAAATGTACGGAAACTACAATCTCAAACGATAGAGCCTAGAAAGTTATAAACAGTGCCAGAGTGTTCATACCAAAAGTTAGTCATACATTGGCCCTTAACGCCCCCTCATTTGAGACTAACGTTAAATTTAATATTGAAACTTATCCCGTGACGTAGTTTAACGTTGGACAGCAGTGAACTAAAAGTGTCAAACGTAATCCAAATGTCAACGCCAACAAAGTAAAGGGTTGACAGTTGCTGTCTCCACACCGGAAGTCTTTGAATGCAGTCTCCCCTTAAATTCGCTCTACATATACTCCGTTTATGTTCAAGTGTATGTATCTGTGTGTGTCTGTGATGCGGAAGGAAGTTTGGCATGAAAAATAAAATATTTGAATAATTTTATTTATATTTGAAGAGTCATTACCGGAAAACCATCGATTTATTTATCAACACAAGTTTATCATCCTCCCGTAAGTAAGCGCTGACTGAATGAAAACTTATTCAGCAGCAGCAAGAACCCTAGTCTATCCAAAGCCAAACGACACGACGCTTTTCCTCTGACCTACCTAAAAAAAAAAATATTTCAAAACTCAACAACAAACGGAAATAGGAAACGATGAGTGGTTTTCAATTCTTACCGTTCATCGCGTTGCCATTTACGCAACACAACAAAGGCACGTACACAATCTCAAAGATGAAGAAGAAGCAGAAAACTCCCTTGAAAACTGTGTTACTCTGTGTGCTCGCGACTGGCGGCAGTGGTGATGGCGGCTGAGGTAATGGAAGCGGTAGCGCTAAAGAAGCAGTTGCCATTCTATTTATGGTTGTTTTTTTTTTTGTAATGTTGTTCTTCCGATTTGTTGTATATTTTTGTGTTTTTCTTTTCTACTTTTTCCATAAAGAAAGAAAAAGGGCACTGAAACGATAAATTGGTTAGAGAGACATTTAGAACTTTTCTTTGAGGGTTTCTTCGTTTTGTTTTTGTTTTTATTTTATTTTATTTTATTTTATTTGGAAACGGAAGTCATTACGAGAATGTTGTTTTTTTTTGTGTTGGCATCATAACGACATGAAATTGTTGGCACTTTGATAAACGTAAACAGCTTCGGAAAAGTCCCCAAAACGCGACGGTTATTATTTAATTATCTTAATAAAACTTATCAAATTTTTTCATCCACTCGATTATTTGGATGTGAACTTTCTTTTCAAAGACTGAGACGAATCAGCAGCATACTGAACTTGGCTTCATTGAAATCCAATGGTTGGTCGGGCAGACGGGATGAAAAAGAAAAAAAGTGCTTGGCTGTTCGAAGAAACCTGGTAAAAAATCGCTACATGAAAAGTCGGCCGGGCACCTGCTTCGCAGGTACTAGAAGAGCAGAGGGAAACGAGCTAGAGTCTACGTTTCGCTTGAAGATGAGAGAAGTTTGAGCCGTAGCGTACGACGCACGTGACAAGCAGTGTTCGGTGTGTATCCTGGCATTTGTCGCATCGCGAACCGTTGTTCTTCTCCGTCTTCTTCTTGTTGGGTGATGTAATTACGCTTGTCACGTCGCACGCTACGGCTCAAACTTCTCTAATCTTGAAACATAGACTCTAGCTTGTTTCCCTCTGTAGCTGCGATGTGAGCAAAGAACTATTTCTTTCTCGCGCCCGGCCGACTTTTCATTAAGCACCGGTTTCGAAAACAACACACCATTGGTTTTGTAAGAAGGTTGGTTCAGTGCTACTGAAACTGATTGTTCTCAATCCTTGAGAAAGGTGGTCTCTGAGGGATCAATTAAACCTGTCCATTCGAGTATTTGCTTGGGATCTCCGAACTGCACGATTGCTTAATCTCACGGTAGCTAGCACCAGATGGCCATACCCATATCTACTCCCCTTCTGTTTCTGACGTCCAGCAGACTCCTTTTAAACGTAATCGGCTTGTAGCAAAGTTGTCAGTTTGGTTAAAAGTTTTATTTGTATCTGCTGCCACCCAACTGATTTTGTGTCACGTCTTGTGTTCAAACATAGAAGAACTTTAATAATAAGACGGTTTGCATTGTTAAAACGCTCACCATTATCGTTGCAATCGCCAAACGCCATCCTTTCCCATAACAAGCTCATCGTTGTTATTATCAACTTTTTCATTCCTCGTGGTGTATTTAGTTAGCGGCTTGCAGTCGGTTATATAAAGTCTACTTTACTTCATGATCTGAGGTATTTATTGGGGCGTAACAGTGTATAATGGTGACGTGACAATCGACTTACTCTTGTCCGAAAATGTCTTTCAGTATCGCCTATGGGCTCCCTCAAAATCAGGCTTTCCAGTGCAATTTGATTCTGAGACACTTCGAGTTCTTTTCCAAAATAGAGTAGATATTACAATATAACGGGTTGGGGATTTATATTTTCCCAAGTCCAACTATCGAATTTCCCTTAATCCTAAGATATCCAGTTTATATCGCATGGAGTTGCTTGCCACATCTTAGTCCACCACCAGCTGCAATAATGCAAAAACCACAACTATTAATGTGGAGAAAGTCATAAATCATAGTAGCATAGACAGACCAATACTGTCAAATTGGTAACTACTCAACTGTCACTTTAAGCAAAATGGTATTCATATACCACACATCACATACCCTCAAATCTTCGATCATACAAAGCATTCAAATTACTCATTGCATTTACAACTTGTTTATGCATATATATACATTCCAACACACACAATTGAGAAGTAATAAGATTGCAAAAACTAAACAAGTGGGGCCCCACCCTCAAAAACAAACAAAAAAATCTTCAAAATCTTAGCATCCATCTCTTAGTCTTGGCACGTTGCTTTAGCTTGAATATATGTATGTAGCACAGTATAAGAACGTTATTTTAATTTCCTTTTTGGATCAGAAACTTAGGTAAAAGGATGTGCCGGACATATGTACGTAGATGTGAGTGGTGGGTTTACAGTTATGTCTCATGTGAGTTTGTGTGTGCACTCCATTTCAGTACCTTTATTTTGTTTTATCTATTTTAAGCAGGAAATACATTTTTGAGTTTTCTATATGCAAAAGGCGTGTATAGTCTGTTGTGTGTGCTCAGAGAAAGTTCTTCCTATTTGTTACTTTTAATTAAGTTATTACTTCGAAGGTAGAAGTCTTCTTTTTATGTATGTGTGTTTGAAGAAAGCATGGATCTTCTTTTTGTATAAATAAATTTCCTTTAGAAGATTAGAAAATTAAAATACAATTTTTTTTGTTATTTACTTTTTAGCAGCATGTCATCAAAAAGAAAATCACCTCCGAATAAATTTGAGGGCGGAGGTGGAGAAAGTGGTACTGCATCAGCTTCGTCGCCGTTTGCTAATGAATTCGTGGCACAACACCAGCATCAGTTGCACCAGAAACAAGATCATCTAAGACACATTTTTGACACAATCAGCAATACATCTACAGCTGATGCAGAACCTAGTAAAATTTTACCGTACATTCATCATTTGAATCAGCAACATAATTCACTTCAAGCTGCAGTTGCTATAGCAGTAGCTGCACAAAATCAACAACAACAACAGGAGTACAGTGACACGGCCAATAGCAGAAATAGCCATCCACCTCCAACACTCCACCCCCACGAACATCACAATTGGGAACACTTGAACAATGCAACAGACACCTACCATCTACCAAAGATCAGCAGCATCGTCATGGGTGACAGTTGTGTCAGTGATAATCATGAGCTAAAATCATCGCCTGCCGGCCACATCGAACAGGAACAGGCCGCCGAAGTACCATTTGGTCCAGATTATACGATGAAGCCTGTCGGCTTGGAGAGGCTGGATATGTTTACACCAACAACAACCGGGGGCACTGATAAAACTGAGCGAAGTGACTCAGCAAATGACTGTGATGGTATTTTGATAGATAATGTTGAGACCCCAAATAGTTGTGCCAGTGTTAGTGGTGGTGCTTGGGGGAAGCGAGACTGTCAACAACAGACCGATGACGAAGATGATGAAGAAGATGATGTTCACGGTGATGGTGATGGCGATGATGATGATGATGGTGATGGTGAAGATGAAGGTGTGCCTGGTGATGATGACTGTGAAGGCAGTGATCTGACTTTGTATATGGATGATGATGCCGCTGTTGTTGCTGAAGCATTCAAAACACAAGTCGAAAATGGCGAAGAAACTTTTGAGGCAGTTAGAGAATTAACAACTTTAAAAAGTGAGGTGAGTTATTAGGTATTAAAATCATTTCCTCTCAAAGCTTTCGAAACCGGTGCTTCACATATTTTTCTTTTAACCTCCCAGTTTGGTTTTTGGTTGGGAAATGTTTTTTTTCAAAAATCAAGTTTTTGTTTAATTCTTTTTTATAGCCTGGCTGTGTAAATCCCACCCACTGGAATATCCCTTGTATATATCAAATACAGGTCAGGTCCTGGGTTAGTTCCTTGTGGAATACCGGCTTCTATTTTTTTTAGTTCGGAATATACTTCGTCGTACCGTAGGTACTTTAAAGGGTCGGTATTGCGTAGTTCTGCCTTGATAAATCCTTTTGCAGTTTGTACTCAAGACTCTCATGACAAACACAGGCCAAAGGCTTGACACGAAGGAACATGTTTGTTTTTCCTCTAGTGCTTTCCTGGTAACATCCGGTATAAAATTGGTCTCTTGTTGAATGATCATTTCGAAATCCGAACTGATGATTTGGAATTTGAAGTACCCACTTATTTGCTGTCATAGCTGTTCGCTCTCCAGCAGCTTCGGTACGATGTGCACCTGGCTTAATTCACCGATGTTTTCCTGTAAGTTCTGCTGCAGGGTTTCTTATCTGCTGCACTCAAAGATGGTGTGGCAGGCGTCATCTGAATTCGAGTTTCCATACGGGAGGTGCTTATTGCTTTGCCTATCTTGTAGAGGAAGGCATGGGTTGGGTTCTTATTTTGGCTGACGAGAGCAGAACACCGACAAAAAGGTGAAAGACTATTTCCTAACAACTTAAGAGCGACTTCTTTGATTAGCTTTTTGATGTTAAAAATTCAGTTTGTCGATTTAAGAATAAGTTGCAGCATGTATTTGCTGGTACATAGTTTCTTCATGCTTCCGCAAGTTTTAAACAATTTCGGAATATAGGACTTATTTCCTCATCGAATGGGCCTTAAACAGCTTCTTAAGGCGGTTCTTTCTTTATTTGATCTTCAGCTTTAGCAGTTGTTTTTGTTTTTGCAAAGATTCCACCAGGTGTGCCTTTGATTTTGGATTCTTGAAATTGTTCAGCAACTTCTTTTTATAAAATTATTTAAATGTTCTAAGTATTGACTTTTTTTTTCTTTTTGAATTTTATTTCAGTTCAACCCTGAATCTGATGACTGCTCATCGTCTCCGCCAAAAAAACGCTCTAAAAGCAATACAAACTTAGAAAGCAATTTTTCAACAAGTGTAAATAATAATAATAATAGTAAAAGCAAAAACAACAATAAAAGTAATAGTAACAATAATAATAATAATAATAATAATAATAATAATAACAGTAGTAATATCAATAAAAATAGTAGTAAATTTAATTTAACAAATTATTCAAGTGAAAACTTCAACGAAGCAATACAACACCAACAACAACAACAAAAACAACAACAACAACAACAGCAACAACAACAACAACAACAACAACAACAACAAAAACAACAACAACATCACCAACACCAACGTCAGCAAATTCAAGAAAATCCCGATCAACATGATCAGCCGTCATTGATGACTACAGCAACAGCAACAATAACAACAACAACAACGACACCATCACCAGCAGTAGCAATAATAGCAACATTACCGAAAAGCCAGCAACATCGAACGGAAACAATACAAACAACATTGGAAACGGTAACTGCTACTTCGGCAACAGTAACGGAAGCGGACAGCGAAACTGAAATTGATGCTGATAAAGTTAAAGTAACAGAAGAAGAAGATGAACCAGAACAAACACAAGTAGAAGAAGAAGAAGTAGAAGAAGAAGAACATCAACAACAGAAAAATAATAACAATAATGCCAATAGTGATTTTCAAAATGAAATAAGTAACAGTGATTATTCCTTTAAAAGCAATCGTTTTAGTCATAGTGGTAGTGGTAGTGGTAGTGTTAGTGGGAATAGTAGTAGTAGTGGTAATAATAGTAAAATTAAAAAACAACAAGAACTTTCTCTACTTCAACATTTTTGCAATAGTAGTTTTATAAATACAAATAAACAACAACAACAACAACAACAACAACAACAACAACAACAACAACAACAACAACAACAACAACAACAACAACAACAACAACAACAACAACAACAACAACAACAACAACAACAACAACAACAACAACAACAACAACAACAACAACAACAACAACAACAACAGAATCAACAACAACCCCAGCATCAGCAACAACAGAATCAACAACAACACCAGCATCCGCAGCAACATCAATGGCACCCGCAACAACAACAGCAAAGTAGCAATGAATCTAATATTAGTAATTTAGAAAATAATAGATACACCAATAACTATTACAACAATCCCAACAATAGCAGTAATTCCAGCAGCAATAATAATAACAACAACAACAACAACAACAACAACAACAACAACAACAACAACAACAACAACAACAACAACAACAACAACATCAACAACAATACAAACAACAACAACTGCAGCAGTGCTGTTTATAGCAATGTTATAAGCAGTTGCAGTACGCCGCCAAAACGTACTATGGATGATGTTGTTAAACGTTTGACACATAAAATGCAAAGTAATTCATTGGATATGCGGCAAAGTGGTAGCAGCTCACCAACATCAGTCAATCTAAGGTAAGTTTGAATTGCGTACTTGATTTTTTTTTTGTTATTTTGTTTTTGTTTGACTCCGGGAAACTAAGAAATGGTACTCGTCCAGTTCGTGGTGATCTCTTTAAGGCGGATAGGGCCTCCACTACTCTCATATATTTTCTGGAAAGTACATATATCAATTTCCTCAAATTCTTTCCCAGTTGTGCAGATTTTCCTATCGACTGTCTAAAGCCATGTGCCTGGGAGCCAACCAGCTCCTTTACCTGCCTGTGAATAGGGTTTCCCACAGCACCTGCCACTTAATATCATAGAACTGTGCATAGATTCTCGACCCGTTCTCCTATAGAACTCATCATCCTTAAGGGGCCAACGCAACTGAAAGCTTGATAAAATACATAGTTCTTATGAGAAGTGACCCATAACAATGGATGTGACGGAAAAACTAGCCGAACTTTTAACTGCATCGCCAACGGATTCGTTGACGCGACGGATTCTATGGCTTGGCCCATAAAAACACAGTGAAAATATTCAACTTTTCAGATCGTGCGTGCGTCGCTGTCGGTCGTCGCGACGGTCGTCATTTAACATTTTGATTAACCGTTACTATGGAACCCAGCAAATTTTATCTTCTGTAATGTAATGGTTGCCATTACAAAATTTCAAAATATAAAACCATACTGTTGATTCTAATTTCCCACTGTCATGTCACCACATGCAATTCCCCTTCCCCTTGCCCGGATCAATCGATAAAAATTAAACAAAAAAAATGAATCACAAACATGGGAATCATCGAATGGCTGTATTATTTTTTTTTATATATCAATCCAGAATTTTGAAAACTCTCACTGTAGCCTAATCCAGTGCCAACAACTTGGTTTTGTGTTATTATTGTCCCTCACCATTTTATCATCGAATCAACCGTAAACCAACCCCATAGAGCAGGGGTGAAGGGTAGGTGTACTGCACAGCATAATCCTGGACCAGGAAACTAGATATTATTTCAGTAAAAAGGGATGGAGAAGGAGAAAATGTACAGAGACGGTCCTGGATTGAACCGTTTCATTACAAAACTCACAACACCGAGCCGGGAAGTTATTAAACCTCCTCGGTCTCGGTCGGTCGCTGACTGGCATTACTATTTAATCCAAGGGATAAATAAACATCGAATCGTCGATGATTTGCTTGGGTTTACCGTTGGTTGCGGTTGTGATATCAAACTTATCTATAAATTCCACCCGAACCTGCCCCTGATTCCGAACACATCCCGAATCCAAAAAACCTGATTTCCCGAAACCAAAACCATTTGGCACTTTGTTATAATTATTTCAGTTCCACAGAAGAAAATTGTTCAACCTGCCATCAGGATTCTGGAACTACAACATAAACTGAAGAAGGGTAGGAACGTGGAAAGTAGGAGTCCTGTAGGTATATCTTTTTCTGGTTGTGTTGAATTAGTTATTCGAAGCAGGTCGTCGCGTCGGTCGGTCGGTCGCCGGCCGTGTCGTTGTCATTCACCAATGGCTTTTGTATTTGTTGCACTGTGTCTGGGTGTGTATGTGTACGTGTGTCTGTGCATGTTTTGTGTTGTGTGTAATGGAATGATTTCGTTCATTGCCAGGTAAAGCTTTTGCAAATTAGCCAACTTCCGGTTTGTTGTTAGGCACCCGCTAGTGTCGTCCTCAACAAAAACGTCGATAGGTAGGTATAAGGGCTAAACAAAACTACCAGGATATATACATGTCATCATTTTGCTTTTCGATAATTCATTTGAATTGCTTTCATTTCCTTCCTTATAATCATGAGACTATGATGGTTGAAGTTTTGACTTTTGCCTCTGTCTACAAATATGTGCTTATGAAGTTGCAAGGTTTTCAATACCAAATAATGATAAAAAATTAAGGCACTGTAAGGAGCGGGGAAATCATTGGTTCAACGAAGATGTTTTAGGAAAGCTTATGTAATTTAAATCTCTTTAAGACGGATTACATTGAATTGATCGACAAAAATAACGATGACTGATTACACTCACCGATCTCTATAAAACACTGGATAGTGGATTCATTTAAACAAATTGACTCCAATTGAAGGACTGTTATAAACTATTATAATAAGTCTATCCGATCTTTCTTTTTGAGAAGAGATAGAGATAGAACTCTGCTGAGGTACTCTTGTCAGTATAACATTTTTTAGCTGTAGAACAGTTTGTCTCTCCCTTTCACCTGAGACTCTGCTTTGGTACCATCCAAATGTCATCTTCAATTTGACTCAGTAAAACTGTTATACTTAGAGGGGAATCCACTATCCAGTGTTTTATAGAGATCAGTGATTACACTGTGTGACAAAAACAGGGTAAAGAAACATGCACGGGCGGATACCTATTACGTTTTGTTGAGCTTGTTACACTGATTACAAAATGGAACCTATGTAAGAATTCCGTAACACTCCCAAAATATGGAATTAGGGGAAAAAATCGTTTTTTTTTTTTACTTTCTATCAGTGCAAAAAATCAAGCTTCGTCAAATTTTTACAAATTTTGCTTTAGAAAGAAGACATTAGACCTTTTCTACAATTTAAAAAACATGTTGTTCTAATAATAATAACAGATTCAAACTAGTGACTTATACTACATAAATCATTACATTATTTCTTTTACTAAGACAAAACTATTCTTCTTTTTTTTTGTTCAATTAGTGAAAATATGTCACCATCACCAAATTCACTTTTAACAAATTTGGATTACAACGTTGGACTGAGCGGAACCGGAACTATACATGATAAGGAACGCAAACTAACGGAAATGATACGTCAGTTGCAAATAATACGCGAACGTTTACTAACGCAGGTGAGTGTCTTTATAATATATTTTGAACAGTGAACAAAAGAACATTCAATCAAAGTGATTCCTAAAGTCAAAGTTTCGGAAAATTGACACCGAAGGTTCAGGCATTGAAATAAGATATTTTGCAGTCAACGGCATTGTCTCTGATATCAAGCATCATTGAGTGAAATTGATAGGAAGATGGGGGACCATCAAATACGAAATTTCTGGGATGCATTACTGTTTTGTTTGTGTTTATAGATTCAATTTTTGCTCAGTAAGTGCCTTTTTGGAAGAGCTTTCTGGCTTTCTTGAAAACATTAAATGTAAAAATCTAATTTTGGTCGGCGATTTTAACATCGATCTTCTGTCTACCTCTTCTGAAATTGATAATTATATTTCGATAATGTCTTCTTTTGGTTTAGTAAGCTTGATAAATGTGCCTACTCGTATAGTTCAAGATTCAAGTTCATGTTTGGACCATATATTTATCAGGCTGCACAGAAATAACTCTACGAGTTATAAATCGTCCACCTTTGATCTTAACATAAATGATCATTTGTTAACAGCTATGCAGCTTGATCACAGTATGTCCAGAGAAAAGCGGTTTGTTTTGCAAGAAATAATCAACATTGATTTTGTGGCCCTTAGATCTGCTCTAGTTTTTGAGTTTTGGGATGAAGTATATCGAGTCAATGATCCTTCTACTGCTTTTCAGCTGTTTCTTGAAAAACTTCAATATTATTTACTGTTACATAGTAAAATAAAATAAAAAAAATAACAAAAACAAATTTCTTAAACAGTGGATGTCTGCTGCTTTATTGAAAAAAATACATAAGAAAAATTTTCTGTATAAGTGTATTAAAAAACATCCCAACAACTCTAGGTTAAAAAGGTCTTACGACAAGTTGTCTCAAGAACTTAAAACGGAAATACCTATTCAAAGAGACACTTATTTTAGTAATAGGTTAGTTCAAAATATGGGCGATTCAAAAAAAGAATGGGAGGTTGTCAACGATATTTTGAACAATAATAAACCGATTGTGGATCTTGTCGTCAGCATAAATAATACTTCCGTAACCGGGCCTTTTGAAGTTGCCAATGCTTTTAATGACCATTTCGTAAGTATTACTAGTTCTATTCGGGACTCTACAATTAATAATGCCTCCCCTTGCCAATGTGATATTGTCAACAATTGTGATCCGTTTCAAAGTCAGAGTTTTTACTGTGAATTTTTCTCATCTTTTGAAATTAATAAAATTATACAGTCGCTTAAAATTTCTAATTCGAAATCATGTGACAATATTACAAGTAATATTCTGAAAAAAATATCTTTTCTTGTTTCTGATGTACTTTGTCATATTTTCAATTTAAGCTTAGAAAAAGGTATATTTCCTGATTTGCTCAAAGAAGCTGCTGTTATCCCATTACATAAAAAAGGCGATGTTCTAAACTTAAATAACTACCGCCCCATTTCCCTCGTATCAGTTTTTGCAAAGGTTTTTGAAAAAGGGGTCAAATCAAGAATGTTGTCATTCCTTGATAAAACAAATTTTTTTAGTAACTCACAATTTGGTTTTCGGAGCGGTAGATCTACCGAGGATGCATTGTTAAAACTATGCATTGAAATTTATAACAGTCTAAATGAATCTGAAATTGCAGCTACTTTATTTATTGACATTACCAAAGCTTTCGACATGGTAGATCATGAAATCTTGCTAATAAAATTATCCATGATTGGTTTGCTTCCTATTTAAAAAATCGTTGCCAAAGAGTGAAGATTAAAAATATATTGAGTACTAAAAAAATTATTAACGTAGGTGTTCCACAAGGCTCTGTCTTAGGGCCAACTTTTTAATCTTTGTTAATTCACTTTTCTCGCAACCACTTATGGGCAAAATAACAGCGTTTGCCGATGACACTGCTTTGTGTTACAGTAGTAATAGTTATTTGAACCTATCTGCGTCCCTGAACCATGACTTAGAATTGCTACGAAGGTGGTTCAAACTACATAAATTGGTCATAAGTGATAAAACAAAATTCATGATTTACAACATAAAAGGCAAAATATGTAATAATATGCCATTAAGATATCACTCGCCCAATTGTGAAAGATTCCGTTTAATAAAAACTTGTTCTCGCTGTGATAATGTACTCGGGTTTCATTCAGATATTTGCTGCTCTGACAACTGCTTTGAAATTGACCGCGTTGACAGTTTTAAGTACTTGGGTGTTACTTTAGACTATAAAATGAGCTGGACCAACCATACTTTGTTTTTAAAGCAATTTCTAAATAATGTAGTTAGACAGATTTATCTACTAAGCCAATACTGTGGTTTATCAGTTTTAAAGTTAGTTTACAACGGCCTTTTCAAAAAAAAAAAAAAAAAATTGTAATTCTTCACTTTTAATTAATTTTTCCTTACTGTTTTTTTCTTTAATTTGAATTATTGTTTTTTGTTAAATTCTTAATTTTATCGCTTCCCCATCGATAAATGCCTTTAATTATAACAATACTTTAGTATAGTACTTTCGCCACTTGTTTTCGAACATCAGAATGTACTTAAACTGTTTCATTTTTTTAAATCTTAATTAATGTTAAATAGATTTGAATATTGTAATTATTATAGCTTTAAGTATTTTGAGAATGAAATAAAGTATAAATAAATAAATAAATAAATAAATAAATAAATACCAACTGCGTGCTGTTGTCATGTGTTCATTCCGTTGTTGTTCGTCGTCTTTCTGTGTTGTATTAATGTCTTGTGTTGTATCAACCAATGGTCTTAGTTATCAGTGCTGCAGTGTTTCTGTCCGTAAGATTTAGCATCGGAGTAGATTTGATGCAAATGTAAGATATTGTGCAAAATTCATTTCGCTTGATTTCTAAACATCCTTTCCAATGCTAGATATCGCATCTCTTACCCTTGCAAATCTTATAACAAGGGGAAAGTTTAAATAGCGAATAAACAGCACTGACCCGTACAAGTCTGCTGGACCAGATGGCCCAATACCAGCTGAACTGCAAAAAGCTTCTGTAACTAACTCCAGAGATACCTGGTACGGCATTTTGATATTATTTCCCTGTGAAAAGAAGTTGAAATCGTTTTCATACCCAAAGCTAATAAATAAATACTTACTTAGTTTGCAGATCTTATTAAGTTCCGCCTGCACTTCTCCTACGAACAATCGGCGTCGTATACGGTTTGTGTAATCTGAAAATATGCTTTAGTTCATTACAACTCTTTCCCAGCTGTACGTATACTTTTTTGACAGTCCTGCGCAATGTGCTTCTCGCGACCGACACGATCCTCTACCTGTCCTGTCTGTATGATTGGGTTTTACTGCATCGCTTGGCTTGCAATGCAATCGTTGTCTTATAAAAAGTTAAGGGAGCTTGTAAATCACATGTAGAGATAATGAATGCAAAACTAGAGAGCTTTTCAGCACATAGATCAGACAGTAAAGGTATACCACAAGTTGGTGTTCTATCCCTGTTTCTATTGAATATTGTAGTTAGTGAGCAGATTGTAAGCCTAGAAGCAGAAGATTGTACACTCTGACGACATTACTATTGGAGATGCATCCTCTGATTCTAATAGATCTCTTGCAAATCGCACTCAACTTAGTACTCAAATGGGAAGATATCGATGTGAATTGGGTGTTTATCCCCCAGACAGATAGTGAGGTTGCTTTAAAATTTCTCGAATCAAGTCTCTTCATACTCCATTACATCCCAAGACTGTCGACAGTCTCTGATGGAGATGTCGAAAACTGTTAAATACATAATATATAACCTATGCTGGATGTCGGAACACTGGTAAATAATAGGGAATTGAAAAGCCGATGAACTTGACAGAATTGATACGTTTGAAATGCCTATATCTTGTCCAATAGTAAACTTATACTGAAACGAGCTGCTTTGGAAGAATCAAATGAAAGATGGTTTCATACTGCTTCTTGTAGGTAAAGCCAAAACCAAACGAATCTAGCACAAACTAGATTTGAAACAGTCAAAGTGATTGTTATCTCTCAGAAGATCACAAGTCACATCCGTAATGAGTTTGTTTTATATATAGAGACGCCTTACGGCTCGATGTGTACTATCAAACGATTTCTGTATGACTTTGCTTGAACGTTGAGAAAGAAAAAGAAACATTATTGTCATGTTGATTCCTCTAGGCTAAATGCCATTCATATGTTAAATGCAATTAGAATACATAAAATTTTTAGGTACCTACTAGCTTCTATGTAACAAAGTTGTTTGTAAATAGGATTACCAACGTAGTTAGTGAATGTTCGCTCCTTATTTCTCAATCACGAAAATTCTAAGCACCTCCAAGCTATCTACGTCTACACATAACCTCCATCCACAATTCTATTAACAACCCCAAAAATAACAACACATAATCCTGCCCTGCCCTGCCATTCAGCTATAGGGAAAATCGGAGCCAATCCGTTTTGGGGTTTGGTATTTATAAGCTTGTGTGTTATTGCTTATCAGCATTTCTGGTTGGTTGGGAATTTACTTTCACCACATGCATTTCCTTTCTTTGTAAAATAGGTACCTACACAGCACAGCACAGCACAGCACAGCACAACACAACACAAGACAACACACACGCACACACACACACACACACACACACACACACACACACCGACATAGACAAAAACCAAGATTTCATGCTCTTATCATCATATCGTTGTTGCTTTGTTGCTGTTAGCGTCGCATCCTCCCAAATCAGCCCCTCAGTCATTATTTTTCAGACTTAAAACTCCCCTTTCCCGAGTGTTTAGCATTTTTTCCAAGTGAATAACGAGAACGAAGATGATGGCGATGACGACAAAGACAAAGACAGACAAGGAGACGGAAACGGAGAAGGCAAACAAGAAAAATGCCAACTGGGATAACCCTTTCAAATAATATGCCCATCACTACTATAGTACCTACTACCACCACCACCACGTCATCAATGCATCACCATCACCACACAACTAGTATTTTGCTACGGCATTTGCCCTCTTCATCATATCGTTTATCCTTGCTCTCCTTTCACAACTAAATTAACAGTGAGCCCTGCTCTGCTATGCTAGTAAAGATACAAACCCAACATAAGCTCCCCTGTCACCCACCCATCAGACCCCCAGCCCACCCTTCCCTCTTTTCTATTATCATGTTCAGCCATTGACAAATTTCTGTAGATATGCTTTCTACATTTGCAGTTATTTATCGACTCGCTTATCCATTTCTTGTTGCTGTAGCAAGTTACAGTGAAATCTCCTATCACACTGCACAAACAAGAAAACCAATCAGATTTCAAGTATGTCTTTATGCGTGTTTTTTTGTTTGTTTGTTTTGTTTTGTTGTTCTTAATCAATTAAGGAAACTCAATACATGTATACCATGTAAATTGGCCTTAACTCTTGACAAGCCTAGTAATTGCCGCATAATTGCCGTATTTAAGCCGGTCAGCTTAATAATTGCCGTTTTCACAAAAATAAAGTTTTGTGTCCGAATGGTGCGGTGGGGTATTTTCATTCTTCCTTGATACTTACTTATATCCGTTGTCTACTAGGGGTTCTCACGAAATCAGGCTCTTGAGTGCAGTTTTGACAAGTAGAAGCTCAACACCTGATTCTTGGATATTTCCAGGTTCATTTCCGGAGTAGAGTAGTACAGTGTTACGGTGAGGGGATCTAAATTTTTCCTTGATAAGTTGCATAGTGCGTTGATAAGTTTGTTACTTTTGTCTTTGCTGAGCAAAGCTGAAATTTATCTTACTCATAGACAGTTTAGGACCCACTTCTTAACTTTGAACTGTCAAATTCTATTTGAATAACAGCTGTGCCTAACCTTTGGATTCCATTTCGGTCAGATGGGTAGGTAGGTTAGTTGAAATTGTTGTCACGAGCGACGAGCACCTGCTCGATTAGCGCTAGAGTACGCGAGCCGTTTCTATGCCAGAAGCTCGTGTGACCCCACTTGATGTGTTTAAATGATTTTAAAGTACGTACGCATTGGAACGTTTAAGGACTTCATAAACATCTACACTGTCGAAACAAGGAGCTCGATGACTAGTGATGGGCAGCTTCCAGAAAACAAATCGGAGTAGAATTTAAGAAAAAATGTAGTAGACTGAGAAAAAACTGAGGAGAATGGAAATTTATCTGTTTTATATGAATATATGATAAAATTAACATTTTCATATTAAATTTTACTAAACAAAAACAACGAAAAATCAAAAACTGAAACTCATCAAGACTTTCATATCTGTAAAAACATAAAACATATATTTGCATATGTTGTTAATAAAACCTTTTTTTAAATTAGAAAATACAAAAAAAAAGGTTGTGTGGAGAGTCAATTTATTAAATTTTATTTTTTTATGGAAATTCTGGGAAGTAGATTTCGGCTTTTTTTTTTATTGAAGGATGGATTAGATGTACCAGATTATAATATTTTGAGGATGGTGCGTAGTATATAGTAGATTTTAATTTTTTTTTAAGAAAGTGTTATCGCTGGTGATGGGACGAAATAAAGTACATAAGTGTGAACTTAGCGACGCAACTTTTGCAAATCAAAATGAAATTATGTAGTTTGTTTTACTTAAAAAAGAAATCGAACTCAAAATAACAAGTAAGCTAAAAATGTAATTAAAGTGAACAAGTCCATTATATACTAGATACTTCTTAGTAAAAAATATAAACTTCGCTATATTCATATGAACTTAGCGAAGCAACTCCAAAAAAACATGAAATACCATAGCAACAAACTTCAAATTGCCGTAACTAATTTGCAACAAAATATCAACTAAATTTCAATCTGATCCACGGAGGGTGCTTCGCTAAGTTCACATAAAATTAGCGAAAAATTTACGATAACACAAGAAAGGTGAAAAAAATCAAAATTTCCGTAACTAACTAGCAAGAAAATAACAACCACATTTCAATCAGTTCCAAAATGGGTGCTTCACTAAGTTCACATGAATTTAGCGAAGCACCCCGTAAAACGGCAAATACAGGAGCAGGAAAATTAAAATTGCCGTGACTAATAAGCAACAAAGAACAAACTAATTCCTTTTTGATTTGCGAAAGTTGCTTCGCTCAGTTCACACTCATTAAAAAAACTATCCAACTTATTTTTCATCCGGCCGTACGCTCATGTAAAAGGATCCTTTCACAAACCATAGCTTGTTATAGTCTCGTTGCAGTGCAATACATATGTGTATAAGACCAGTAAAAAACCAAGTTCACCGAGGTCCTGATATAGGGTTTTCCAAGTACCAAAGCTTGTTTAAGTTATATCTTTGAATGCAAGCTTGTACAGAACTCGCATTTGGTCACATGTGTTCAAGATATTTGAAAAAAAAGCTTGATTCTGAATGTATCTGATGTATTTTATCAATTTGAGCATAAAATTAAGTGTTTGTTGTTGTTGTTATTGATTTGGCTCAAACTCAAGGCTAAAACACAAACCCTGCCTTACCTACATGAATGAATAATATCTCGGTTTTTCGAATAACTCGTACCTATTCCTGCCTACTAATTAAATCCACAAAGTAATTAGTATAGGTATATAATTTAAATTAAATACTAAAACTTGACAAAATATAAAATAAGTACATAAGTAGGTTTGGGTGGTCCTGATGGTCGTGTATAATATAAAATTGAAGGATTTAATAAGAGGGATAGTAAAAATATCGTTGTGCTGTGGGGTTTGCATACCCCCCCCCCCCCCCGATACCCCTCATACACTTAATAATCATCCACAGAATTATTATACGTTTTGGGTCGTGATCCACCATCATCATCGCTGCGTTTGTGAATTATTAATTTTATCATATTGAATGGGTTTTATGTCCTTTTGATATTAAATACAAAAAAAAAAAAAAATGAATGAAAATGAAAAATGAAAACCAACCTTCTGGTTCTCGTCTTCCCCTCCCGTTCGTCCGCATCCCGATGAGGATGGGCTCCTCTCCTGATGAAAAATTCATCCATGAATCATCATAAGGGCCGGAAATAATGTGAGCTGGTTTTTTCGTTTTTGTTTTCGTTTTTTAAATAATAAATAATCGCAATTAAATTTTTTAATTGATTTCATCGGTTTATTTTGCGCTTGTCGTTTTTTTTTTTTGTTATTTAATTTGATTGGTTTGTGTTTGATGGGTATGAAAGGGGGAGGGGGAATAGGGTGTGGGGTCGTCGAGAAAGGTTGTATTACATCGCCGTGATTTGGTATAGAAAGAATTCAATTTTAATGAGTTGTAATTGCAATAAAATACAAAAGTTGACTCTCTATACCTTTTACGAATGAGGAAAAGGGTAAAAAAATAGATTCGAATGAGGTCGCGTAAAACGGTTTTCTTTTAAATATTCAAAGACTTTTTACTTTGATTATAAGATAAAGTTTATTCTAAGAGAACATAATGTATGAATTCCTTTGATTACTGTCATATACCTAGTTGGTCGTAAACAGGGTTGCCATGTATTTTCTGAGGAAAAATTAAAAACTCCTGAGACGTCGATCTCTTTTGGTTCGTCAGTAACTTTTGTCTCTGGGGTATCGTAGATCTTGTCTTCTTTAGTTTAGACTCAACAGTCACGACGCACAGCCAATCCTCCAACCAAAATGTAACGGTATGACTCAGCTTGAGCGATAGCGTTCAATTCACTATTGGCAACCTTCTCGGTGTGTTCAATACGACCGTCATCAAAGTTGAAAGGCTTCTGGTCACCGTGTCTCTGATGCCATTTGCTTTAAGTACTTTTCTATTTTCAGTGCACCAACCCAAATCTCACTTCCGTATAGCAGAATGGCATCTTTTGTCATCAGAAGTCTCCGTTTACTCGAGGATGGTTCACCAATGTTTTCTATCAGCCTTGTCAAGTATGCCAACCGCATCTGTTCTCAGAAGTCCAGTTTTCTGTCGAGTCTTATTCTCATGTATTTTACTGCGTGCTTATTTGTTATTACGTATCTCAGTGTCTTGGGGACTCATTTTCTCGTAAGCAGCACTATTTCAGTTATCTCAGTAGCCAAACTGAACACAACTCGTGTTTCTTCATTCAGGAATTTGTTCTTCGCATGACTTAGTTCAGTTATCTCTGTGCAGTGACTTTCTGCCTCCGATGCAAGCAACTTCTGCGAAGTTCGGCAATTATATCCGACCACCAGTAGACAGACTTTCTTCTTCCGTTGACGAAGCCCTTCTGCGTCATTTAGGCACCACATGCCTATCGCACAAGCTGCATCAAGAATCAACTTTCTCTTCGGCGGTTCTTTCTGTTTGGAGTACGGAGATCTTTCCTCCTTCGATTGTCATGGTTAGCGGTCAGTTTGATCTGTTGGCATATGTACTTTGTGTTTCGTTTCAATTCTTGTGTCCTTTTTAGTAACCGGACAGCCTCTGGTAGCTATCAGGGTCATTACCTTGACAGTTCACCTTAATAGTTTGCATTTAAAAGAGTTGCCAACTTCCTGTTATGAGCATCAAGGCGTTGTTTGATTTTTTGTTTTATTCATCACCCTTTATCAAATACTTCCGAACAAGTTTTTCGCCTTTGATACAAAACAAAACAAAAAAAAGGATTTTGTTCATCATCCTTGATCATATCATTCATCCATTTCATCATGATTCCTTCAGTCTCAATTTTTGATTACAATCGCACTTTTTTTTAACTACAAAAGGCCAAATAAAATAGCATTTCCATATTATGAACCGAGTTAAAAAAAAATAACACAAATAAATCTAAGAAGGATAAAGGTCCTTTCTTGTTTAAAAACAGAATTCATCCCCTTTTTCTTTGTATGATGTATGGTGAGTGAACAAATATTGAAAGGACGAGAGGACGATATAGATATATTATCCTGTGTTATAGCTGTTAGACAAATAGTAGCGGAATAATAGTGAAGTTGCAAGGGCAGGGGTGCAATATTAAATAAAAGATGTTTTGAATAAATAATCCCTAATCCTTAATGACATACCACCGACGATGACGATGATGATGTGATGGTGATGATGATCATTATCATTATCATTACCATGTCGTGGTAGTGTGGTATCATAAGACCAAAAGAACAGAGAGGAGTATGTGTCATGTTGTATCATTTGAATGAGAGACTTAGGCTTGATGATTTGACATTGACGATGAACGATGGGGCATATCATCTGTAGAAGTAAAGAACGTATGTACAGAATTTTTTTTTTTTTTTCCAAAACCACTTTTTTTCGGGGTAGAAACAACAGCATATCACTGAAGGACATTAGATGAAAAGAACTTACCAGTGTATTATTATATTAGAGTTGGAGTGATTTTGGATTCTAACGATATTTTACAATATTTTTTATTAAATACTAAAGGGTGATTTTTAAAGAGGTTTAGAACTTAAAAAAAAAAAAACACAAAAAATTAGAAAAAATTAATGACATATTTATTTGAATTGATAGTTTGAACCTTGCAATTTAATGTTTAAAGATAATTTCATGCAAATGTTGACCGCGGCTCCGTCTCAGGTAGCCCATCCGCTGAGTCCAATTTTGGCATACTCTTTCACACATATCGGCCGGTATCTCACGAATGAATGCATGGATGTTGGCTTCCAGTGCGTCAATCGAAGCGGGCTTGTCCCTATAGACATTAGCCTTGACATACCCCCACAAAAAATAATCTAATGGTGTCAAATCGCACGATCTAGGCGGCCAATTGACCGGCCCGAAACGTGAAATTAACTGTTCACCAAACTCGCCTCGCAAATGCGCCATTGTTTCGCGTGCTGTGTGGCATGTGGCACCGTCTTGTTGAAACCACATATCATGCAAGTCAAGAACTTCCATTTCGGGCAAAAAAAAGTTTGTTATCATCGCTCGGTAGCGTTCACCATTGACAGTAACGCTGCGATTCGCATCATCTTTGAAGAAATATGGCCCAATAATGCCGCCGGCCCATAAACCGCACCAAACAGTGGCTTTTTCGAGATGCATTGGTAGCTGTTGCAATGCTTCTGGCTGATCTTCACTCCAAATGCGGCAATTTTGCTTATTTACGTACCCATTCAACCAAAAATGAGCCTCATCGCTGAACACAATTTTTCGATAAAAAAGCGGATCCTCGGCCAGCTTTCCAAGAGACCATTCACCAAAAATTCGGCTTTGTGGTAGGTCGGCTGGCTTTAGTTCTTGCACCAGCTGTACCTTAAAAGGCTTTACGCCCAAATCCTTCCGCAAAATTTTCCACGTTGTGCTGTAACAAAGGCCTAACTGCTGGGAACGGCGCCGAATCGACATTTCGCGGTCTTCTGTCACACTAGCTGATACGGCCGCAATATTTTCTTCACTACGCACAGTACGTAAACGTGTTGGTGGTTTAATGTCCAACAAAGTAAATTTGGTGCGAAATTTGGTCACAATCTTCCGAATAGACTGCTCAGAAGGTCGAGAATGCCGACCATAAAATGGAAGCAGCGCGCGATGAACATTTCGAACCGAGCACGAATTTTGATAGTAAAATTCAATAATTTGCAAGTGCTGTTCATTTGACAATGACACAAGGTACTAAACACACGTCAGCTGTCAAAACCAGTGTTGCCAAAACCAAACCAGCTAAAAAATCACCCTTTATAAGAGACTCAACAATTTCACACAAATTAGTCTTAGAAAATTTGCAGATATCACTCACCGTTTAGAAGTTACAGCATTTAAAAGTATTATAATATGAATCTCAAAAGTAAGCAATGTTTTTTTGTATGCTTTATAACTTATTTACAAAATTACATCTCTCAAGCTGATTATAAGTATAAGGCGAGTTAAAAATTAATTAAACAAACAAAAAATATTGCATATTCTTCGGATTCATGTAAAATTTTGATGTTCTAATCGGGAAATGACGAAGAATATCTCAAAGATCAGAAGAAATAAATATATGTTGGTTATGGGGTGGTCTATAATCTGAGGAAGGTTCTGAACTTTCCATTGACCGATAGGTCCGTTATATGAAGTTAAAGTTCACAAAAATGTGTTTTGTAACTATATCTCAGTCACAAAATAGTAGGTGTATGACAAAAATAGTGTTATACAATTTAATAGCTAAAATTATTTTAACATTAGTCATTTAAAGTTTGTAGATATAACTTACCGTTTATAAAGTTATAGTACTTTAAAATATCATATTTATCCCAAAAGTATGCAACATTTTTTTTTTTGCTTTATTACGAGACTTGTACACATAAGATAACTGAAATCATCCGTGCTTATTAGTATTAGAAGTGCTACAAATTGATTAAACAAAAACCTGCTCCTCTTCTGTTTCTGACGTCCCGGAGACTACTTTTATAATGTCGCCTGATTCCAAAGTGGTTTATTTGGTTGGAGGTTGCTTGACTATCTGTGGACACCCAGCTGATTTTGTCTCACGCCTTGCATTCAAATATCTTACATCCCCGAAATTCTCACCATTGTCCATGCAATCGCCAACGCCATGTTTTACCATAACTTACCTGACCCCATCGTTATTATTGCCAACTCTAGCATTCAAATCGCCAAAAACCATTATGATGTCTTCACGTGGTGTATTTTTGTAAGCGGCATTCAGTTGAGTGCAGTTTTAGTAAGTAGCAGGTCAACACTTGGAACTTCCAGGCTCTTTTCGGAGTAGAGTAGTACAGTGTTACGGGTTGGGGGCTTATATGAACCCAGTTTATATCGCATGAACATGCGTTCCTGTTGTAGGAATCGTTCGTTTTGGTCAAGTGATCGTACGAATTCTTCCCAGTACTGACAAACAGTGACACAAAACAAGTACACTATTTGAGTTCGCTCTAAAAATAGCTAAACAAACATTTTATAGTTCATTGGAACAAAGAACGTAGTAAAGGCATGGAAAGTGTGGTGAATTGTTTGATTTTGTTTTCCTTTTAGGGAATTATAAGAGAGTATCATAGAAAGAAAAGTGGTAGCGCGAAAAACGTTTCAAATTTACACTAAAGTGGCACAGCAGCAATGCTAATCTCCAAGGGACATGAAGGGTTGTCGTCAAAACTCCCAAATAATTTTCCTTGGATTCCTTTTAAAAGGTCAATGTTATTGAAATAAAATTGATAAATATTACTGAAAAGTTGTTGGAATATTTCAATTAATTAGGTTTTAAAATACCAAATTTCAGTATTTATCAATTATTATCAATTGATAGTTGATGATCGCAATTGGAAACGAAAGAAGACTGTTAAAATTTTTCAGAGACGTTTGGGGTGTTTTTTTTTTAAGTGTATACCTAGTAAAGCAAATTTTAACACACAAAGAAAACAAAACCACAAATGAGTATGATTAACTTTTTGTTTTTTGTGTCAAAATTTCTTAAAGTAGCTATACACTTTTCCAAATAAAACAGGCTTATTATCTTATATCCCCAGGTTTTGTTGCTTCTTGGGGAATGGACATACACCAGATACAAAACTTCACAACTCTGAGTACGTACCTACACTGACAAATCCGATCAAAACACTACTACATAGCCCAGCTCCTTAAACCCATACAATAAAAACAAAAACAAAACAAAATTTCTAAGCCAAATGATGAAGAAAATATCTAAAATTCTAATAAAACTTGCCCTTAGAGTGGTGGTAGGTGGTCTGGTAGCATAAGCACGGCTTTCTGTACTGCAATTACGTAAATGAAAAACACTGAACCAATAACACAAAAGAAAAATAGCTATAATTATTTTTTTTTTATGTAGAGAAGATAGATACCAAACATCCCCACACATAACACATAAAACAAAATAGAACCTCCATACACAACACAGTAATGCTTAAAGCTGGATTTGTGATGGAGCCTTACATTTCAGATGTAGGTACCATCCCATTACCACCACCATCAGTATTGTGCACCACAACTACTACACTAAGTCCGATACAATTCCGAGAAAAAAGCAAACTGTTTTGTTTCTGTTGAAAAATCCGGAGGGGTCGGGAGACAATCCGACCCCAAAAACACCAACAATCCTTTTATATCCGGCCAAGCCAAGCCATGCCAAGCCAGGCCAAACCAAGTCGGATCGGTTCAGGTCGGGTTGTGTTGTGTTCGTGTTTCCATTTTTACCATTTATTTGTTCTCATATAAATGTATGCAATCACACATATCCCTACAAAACAATCACAAAAGCAAAAATAACGGAGTTATTTGTTCTCTTTTTATTTATATATATATATATATTTTTGCCATGGAAAAAACAAAGAGTAAAAACAAATAAGGAAAAACAAAACAAAAAATAGAAACAAAATGTAGCATTTTCTTTTCTTTTCCATGTTTCTCTCTCCCTTTCTCATTTGCACTGCTTTTGTATCATATCCTGTTTCTCTTTCTCGCTCTCTTTGTTTGTGCCATTCTCTTTGTTAACGTTGTTTTCAATGTAGGTACTCTGCAGAAACTGCACTTTCCTACGTACGACCGTACGTGGTGTGGTATACCAAAACATAACCAACGGTTAAATATATAAATAAAATAACATGCACATATATAAATAAATAAAAAAGTATATTATATACATATTTATCTCTATGTAGTGTACCTATAGATATGAGAAGAATCCTTTCTTTCAAAACTTTTTCTTTTCTCTCTCTCTCTGTGTGTTAGCTAAACAAAAACTATGAAAAGAAAAATCATACAACACACAGAGAAGAAGAAAATAAAATAAAAAAAGAAAAAAAAAAGAATAAAAAAAGCATTTATCTATGGAATGCAGATAAAAGAAAAGCTTTTTGTGTCCTTTTTGCGCAAAACCAATGCACACGGGTGTATATTTTTTTTTTTTTTCTTCTTTATTTTCTTTCTCTTATTATTTTATAGAAAGAAAGGAATAAAACCTGGAACACTACACAGAGCAAGCAGAAACAAGGATTCACATCAGAGTACTTAGTAGCAGTTGTAGCAGTAGAGGAGAAAATGTGGTAGGTAGGTAGGTTAGGTAGCTACTGTGGTGTACGTTCGGGTTCGAAAAATGAAAAAGTTGGTAGGTAGGTTGTAGGAGAAGATGAAGAAGAAGAAGGATAAGAGTAGGAGGTGGCAAATGAATAGAATAAAGAAAGAACAGATCACGCTGCTAGAGATGGACTACGGAAATAATGGAAAGAAAACTAACAAAGCTTACCTAACGGATGTCTGCATAGCATATCCTTTTATTTTGTTCTTATTTTTTTTTTCTTTTCTTTCTTTCTTGTTTTTTGCTTATACCCTTGTTAATATGGGCTGTCCTCGATTTTTTTTTTCTTTTCTTTTTGCTTCTTTTGTGTGATTTTATTTTTTCTCTACAAAATAAACTTTTTTTGGTTCCTACCTACCTACCTAGCTCGTAGAAGAAGAAAAGCGTGAAAGGATAAAAGAGATGTTGGTGTATCTATTTAGATAGGTAGTTGAGAATTCTTTATTCAAAAATCACTGAATCGATTTCCATCATCAGGGAGAAGAATAAAATGAATTAAATTCTTTTAATCTTCAATAAAGAAGTTAGGTAGGTACCTAAATTTATCCAATAAGTAGATATACCTACAACTTGAAGTTTTTTTTTTTAAGTTTTTAGCCACAAAAGAAGTTTGTGGCTTTTGCTATGAATTCAGGCCAAATAGACATTAGTATACCTATTTACTTATTTTACTTTGGATGGCGCTTACAAACCCTGTTGGCCTCAGCCAACATGCTCCCTATTGCGATTGTCAACTTTCAATTGATTGTTGATAAATATTGGAATTTGGTACTTTAAAACCTAATTAATTGAAAACTTTTTAATAGATAATATTTATCAACTTTATTTCAATTTAATACATTGAGCAGTATTCTCAGTAATCAAAACAATTACCAATTGAATAATAATAAGATATCGATTTTCTATATCAATCAATTACTATCAATTATGAATTGATGGTTGACAATCGATATAGGGGTATATGCGATGGACTACAACGCTGGATGTCTAGGTTCGTTTCCCAGTCTAGGCCTACACTTTGAATTTTTTTGGAGTATTGCCTCTTGCGACGAATTGTTGCGTGGGTTGTCACGAAGATGCACTCTTCTCAGCAAGCCGTTAGGAACTGGCATAAAATTGAGCGTCTACCACTTGGCCCTGGTTCTTTGTCAGCTTGTCGTGTCATCAAATGTTTGTTTTGCCCTATACAGCAGGGCTGATTAAGGTCGGGTATAGCGTTTCCTTGGTTCTATGACTACTTAAATGCCTTCTGAGCCCGAAGAAACAGCGATTGGAAAGTCTGATTCGACGTCAAATCTCTACACTGATGTCACTATTCCTGTTGATCATGGATCCCAGGCAGGCAAAGTCTTTGACTGCTTGGATGTTATAACTATCTGAGTCGATGATCGTTATGTTTTCATTTAAAGCTAATTCCAATATTGCAGTTTCACAATATTGGAATATTATCTATATCAAATAGGCAAATCCACCAACACATGTTACCTGGGTAAACAATTAGTTGAACGGTCTTGTTTAGATCTGCTTAGAACTGCTTGAAGAACGAAATGATATTTTAGACCTTTTCAACATCAAACGGTTCTGTGGTGTTCTTAGTAAATTTGACGTACCTATCATTCGACTCTATCCACGCTATCATACGCGATATATTCTGATAACATAATTCTCGGGTGTTTCCCAAAATCTGTCGGAGTATGATTATTTGATTCACAGTTGTTGACTTGCCTGCCCTAATGCGGGCCTTACACGACACAATATTATTGTGCAATACTACTGCCCAAAAATATTGTTCGAAAAAGGGTCGTCCTTACACTGCTCAATATTACTGCGCAATATTTCTATGTCTCTCTGCTTGTTCTGTATCTGCCTCGTTGTGGAAACGAAAAATATTGCGTAAAAATTCAGAAATATTAAATTTTTTTGATATCACTCAACATATTGTGCAAACCGAAAATATTGTGCAATACAGCCTTAACACGGTCAATATTATTGCATAATACTGAGTATTGCGCAGTTATATTGTGTCTCAGCAGGCTTCCGTTTTGCCCTTTCAGCCTTCCCACATCACCTCTGCAGTCCTCAATAAACTCGACTGAGAGAAGCTGGCTTGTCTCTCTTCATTTTTGCTTGGGCTCAAGTTATTATTTGGTTATTATAGGCCTCGTTTCTACCAAAAGTTTCGTTGTGGTGGCCTAGTTAAATCCAGAAGAATTTTCAATCTTTTTGGAAAGTGAAAAATTTAGAAAATCTTTTGATAATGGGAGACTATAATATAGATATTTTAGAAAACAATGATCAAGTGGGAACTTACTTTGACCTATTAGCTTCTTATGGACTAGTTTCGTTTGTCAGAGAAATTACCAGACCAAGATCCGGTAAATGTCTTGGCCGCTTTGATCTTTCTTCAGTGAGCTCTTGTGAAAAATGTGTGTTAGAATCACTGATCATTCAACTGCAATTTCGGTAGATGTAGGACTAAATAATATAAACTCGGATTCTTGTCCTTCGAAATTTACAACAAAAATTGATTATGTTAGACTAAAAAATTATTTGTCTTTTGAGTCGTGGGTAGAAGTTTTTGCGGAAAGTGATCCTTCAAAATCATATGATATTTTTTCTGATATTTTGTGTAGATATATATCTGAAATTTCTTCCTCATTTGCCTCAAAAAAACCTGTAAAGCGTCTTAAACCATGGATTACTAATACTCTTGTAGAAAAAGTCAGAAAAAAGAACAAGCTAAGAAAAAAATGCTTAATACACTCTAACAGTGATCACTTAAAAAATAAATATAAAACGATATGTATTGAATTAAAGAAAGAAATCGCTATTTGTCGTGACAATTACTATACTAATAAATTTAATCAAGCTAAATGTAACGTTAAAGATATTTTTTATTTTTTATTTATTTATATATGGAATTTTACACATTAAGATACAAAAATCTTATAAACTAGTGCAAAGTTATAATTAGAAAAAAAAAATTTATCATGATAACAACTCATAGAGGCTTAAATAATTCAAAATTTGAGTAAAATATATTTACATTTGTACCAGTTCACTAAATAATTTTATTTAATTTATTAAAAAATATGCCTTTAGTTCCCTTTGAAATCCTTTCCTATCTCCAATGTTTCTAAAATGTCGTGGTAGAGAGTTCCAAAGCCGAACGGCGTAAACGAAGAACTGACGTTCAGACGTCAAACATGAAAAACGCGGCTGAAGGATCTGCGCTGTTCTAGTGGAAGCACAGAAAGTTATTTTGTTGAACAGATTCGGAGGTTGATGATTTTGTACAATGTTATATAGCATAGTTAATGATCTAAATTGCAAAAGCTTCTCGAAGGTGAGCGTTGAAATTTTGTTGGAGAAATTAGATACTCTATCAAATCGCCGGAGTCCGAAAACGTATCTTATTGCATTATTGTACGCAACATTTAGTTTTCTTTTGCATATCGCATCGCATTTGCCGTATACCTCATATCCATATGTAAGAATAGGAATTATTAGTGATTTGACCAACACAATTCTGGTTTTTATTGGAGTAAAATACTGTGACGCCCATAAGGAACGTAATACACCATATACTTTCCCTACTGCTACACTGATGTGGTTACTCCAAGTTAGTGTTTTGTTGAAAGTCATACCTAAGTTCTTGGCTGTGGAAACATATTCGATGGGGTCATTGTTAAGGATGATCGTGGGAAAATAAGATGTTGAGGTACTTTTCTTAGAGATGACAATACACTTAGATTTAGCTGAATTAATTGAGAGGAGATTTTTCTTTGCCCAATTAGCTATGTTTTCAAGATCAGCATTAATGCGACTTACACAATCTTCAATAAGACCGAGACGGCAGCTAATTTGAAGTTGAGCATCATCGGCATAGAGCTGAATGTTAGAGTTACTAATGACGGATGGAAGTTCATTGATATACAAGGAAAAAAGCAAGGGCCCCAAAATAGAGCCTTGAGGTACTCCTGTAGGCACGGCTATAAAATTGGACAGTAGGTTGTTTGCATAAACTGCTTGTTCCCGACCGGAAAGATAGGAACTAAGAAGCTTTGTGGCAGTGACAGAAAAATCAAAACAATTTAAGAGCTTATTGCACAGAGTATTGTGATCAACAGTATCAAAAGCACGAGAAAAATCTAGCAGTAAGAGAAAAGTTATTTGATCATTATCAATGTTTTGTCTAATTTCATCTACTACTGTCAGCAAAGCTGTAATGCAACTATGTTTTTCCCGAAAACCAGATTGCAACGGTGAAAGGGCATGAGTAGTGTATAAAAAAGAATTAATTTGAATTTTCATTATTTTTTCGAAAGCTTTCGACAGATACGGGAGTATGGATATGGGCCGGAAATCCTCTCCACTTGAATTTTTAGGAATCGGTATGACTTTCGCTCGTTTCCAAGCTGTAGGGAAAACACTGGTTGTTAAAATACTGTTGAAAGCGAAAGTAATGTAGGGCAGCACTATGGGTAGTAAAATTTTTAAAAACTTAGGATGGACACCGTCGGTTCCAACAGCGTTCGATTTGATGGAGAGTATGCTTTCAACTACTTGAGACTGATCAATTCCGTTAAATCCGAACTTTTGATTTGTTTCAGCGATATTTTCAACAGGTAAGTTTACAATAGATGGCGATGGTATTACACCCGATAAATGTGGAAGAGTAACAAAATTCTGGTTTAGCGAATTCACATCAATAGACTTGCATATTTCACCTTGCTGTTTAACCAAACCTAGGTTTCGTAAATTTTTCCAAAGCTTTTTTCCACTTAAACAAGGGTCAAGTTTATTAGCGAATACTTGAGCCTTAGTAGACCGAATAAGAGAAACGGTTCTGTTACGAAGACTACAATATTCTTCGCGATATGCACTAAGTTTATATCTCTTCCAACGTTTATATGCCAGGTCACGTTTTTTCATAAGTAAACGTATGTCTGAAGTAAACCAAGAGCGTTGCCTTGAGTTAAAAGTTTTAGTCCTCAAAGGAACATGTTTTTCAAAAAGGTGATTAATGTTCATTTGAAGAAAATCAATTTGCTCATTACATGAAGGCATAAAGTAAATATTTTCCCACGCTATACTCCGAGCATCGCACTCCAATGTAACTAGGTTAATGCTTTTGAAATCTCTGAATGTGAAAGTGCTAGGAGAAGTAGTTAAGGTAAACTCGAAAGTAAGGTAAATGAGATCATGTTTTGAGAAAGCGGGAGCAGACAACTGGTCATACATGAAAACTTTATTAGGTTCACTTACAAAAAAAACTTCGAGAAGTGTAGCAGTATGTGAGCTAAAGTGCGTAGGGGAAGAAACATTAACGGGAAACAGATTCAAGGTAAGCATACTTTCCACTAAATGGCTTTCCAGAAGTAAATCACTGTTCATATCCCCACACAAAATTACTTTTGAACAACAGACAGCTATCTCTTCAAGTAAAGATATAAGTGGTTCAGTGTTTATAAGTCGATGTGGTCTATAGGCGACACCCACTAAAATCCTCTCGCATTCCCCAAGAAGCTCAAGAAACAAATATTCTATTTGGCTGTCATTCGAAGACCTACGTTTAACAACACATGTAATATTTTCTTTTAGATATATAGCAACCCCACCACCATTACATCTAGTTCGATCAGCTCGAAAAAGCTTGTAGCCTCCAAGTTTTAAAAAAGTATCATTAATATTGCTCGAAAACCATGTCTCCGAAATACAAACAACATCAACCCCAGAACCTTCGAAAATTTCTCGAAATTCGTCCATTTTACATCTCAAACTTTGTGCATTTAAATGACAAATTTTGAGGCCAGATTTTTGGGCAACCAATATCTTGACGAGTGATCGCAGCTCAACATAGCCGTCGGAATCAGGAACTACTCCATTACTATTAGCCAACACCGAGCCGGTGATGTTTTAAACAAATGCTGAAATATGAACACGACATTAGGAATGATATAGGAAAAGACTTCGAGGAGAAAAAAAGGCCAAAAGAAAAATAAAAATTTAAAAGCATTATTGGATCTTTTTCCATATTCTGAATTCAAAATTAAAAAAAAAAAAAAAATAAATGATAGTATAATAAATAGGAAAGTAGAAATAAGTAATGTTTAAGTTAGTAATAAAAATTAATGAAAATGCTAAAATTAAAAAAAAAAATTTTTTAAAAGAAAAGTTGTTTATCTGGCAATGTTGTCTAAGTTCGAAAAACTAATTAATGTTAGGTTCATAAGGTTGGTAACCCAGTAATTTATTTAATGTTTCAATGTTGTCAATAATTTGAGCTTCGCTGTCATCTTGATGAAGTTTGATGTAAACAAATCCCCGTGCGGTGAATGCAGAATGTATTTTTTTATTTTTCTTCAGTATGAGTGCATTTCGCAAAATACTTTGATTATTTTTGGTCAGACTTTCGCGCAAGTAAACAAGTGAAGTACTTTCGGATGGAAACCCAAGATCGCTCAGACTAAGTTGGCGTTTGTTTTGAGTTAGGAAAGTTCTTATTTTCCTTAGAGTCATGTTTCGATCAAATGGCGAAGTAAATTTAAGTAAAACGGCGGAATCCAAACGATTTTTGGAGGGGCGAGTGCGGTAAATTTTGTTAAGTGCGGGTGTATCGAAGCCAATAGTGTTGCACAGTGTGTTAAATATTGCCGATAGATTCTCCTCGGGTTGATGTGGTACTCCGTAAAGAATGGCGTCAGCGGCAACAAGCCTATTTTCTTGAGCTTCAGCTATTAGCTGTAGCTTATCAATATTGGAAATGGCGTTTGACAGCTCAGCTTCGCTTAGTGACATAGATGTTTTTGTGTCGGAGAGTGAGCTTTTTATTAGTTTCACATCGGTCTTAAGTGTTTCTATCTCGGCAGTTGCAGCGGTGAGTGACGACTCAACTTTATTTACCCTTACGCACATGGCATTTAAATTAGATTGAATTTCGGTTATATGGTTTTCGGTTTTTTCAATTTTTGCCAAGATTCGTGTTTCGGATTCGGAAATTTGATTATTTATAGTTTTAGAAATGGACTCACATAGACTTTTCAAGCGTTCATCAATTCGTTCCCATAAAGCACAGTCGATCTCGCTCGGAGCTTTTAGTGAAGGGGAATTTGTAGTTGGTAGTGGTTCATTTGAATGTTTATTCGAGTTTGCGGTATTTCGGACAAATTTTTTTGTTTCAGTGCCTGACATTATGTAAGTGTATTTAAGTTTATTTGTAAATGAGGTAAATGCAAGGGTGTTAATGCATGTGTGAGGAATCGGAATGAGATGGAAAGTTAATTCTTTGATTTGAGGTTAACTATCAAACCGAGTTCACTTAATTTAAATTCAATAAATTTAATTCAATTACGATAGGACACCACCGAAAACAGCAATAAATATGTAGTGTTTATTAGCAAGAACTGATTAAACTTTTAAAGAAGCAAATCGGACAATTTTTATAGGGAAATTTAAATAAATTAACCGGAGCAACAAAAAGCACGTCTATTGAGCTGTTCTCATTTCATGGCAAATTGTCAACTGTATTATGAACAAGACATCTAGTAGTAAACTTCCGTCTGCTATCTATGCTAATGATTGTATTGTCTCCGATAGAATTGGAATGGCAAACGCTTTTAATGAATACTTTTCGATGATTGCAAATGATTTACAAGTGTCTCACATAAATGGACCAAGTTGCTGCGTTTGTAATCCAGGTGAACCTTTTCAAAGGCTAAGTTTTTTGTTTGAGCCTATAACTGGTCTTGAAGTTTTAAGAATTATTGGCACCTTGAAAAAATCAAATTCTTCTGGTATCGACTGTATCTCCAATCTTTGTTTGAAAAATGTAGCTTGTTTCTTAACTGATGTCTTAGCACATCTTTTTAATAAAAGTATTTTTGGTGGTGGACGAGTATTTCCGGTTGCACTTAAATGTCTTACCTCTTTTCAAAAAAGGTGTTACAAGTGATTTATCCAATTATAGGCCGATTTCACTTTTACCATCTTTAAGTAAAGTATTTGAAAAAGCTGTAAAAAATAGAGTGGTAAGTTTTTTGAATAAAACAAAATTTTTAAGTGATTTTCAATTTAGTTTCCAAAGTGAAAGATCAACTGAGGATGCATTGTTGCGTTTCTGCTCTCAAATATTTGCAAGCTTGGATAAAAAAAAGTTTACGGCTGCTTTATTTATTGATATTTCAAAAGCCTTTGATATGGTAGATCACAAAATACTGCTTAGTAAGATTGAGAATGCAGGGTTTCGAGGGTTTATTTGTGACTGGTTTGCATCTTACTTAAAAAATAGAAAACAAAGAGTGAAATTCGATGAGATTATAAGTGATTTAAAGTCAATCGATCTAGGAGTTCCCCAGGGATCTGTTTTAGGGCCGATTCTCTTTTTGATTTACATAAATTCATTGTTTAGGTTGCCTTTCAAAGATTTATTGACTGCTTTTGCTGATGATGTGGCTTTCAGCTTTAGTGCTAATAGTAAACTCGATCTTATAGCTGATATGAACTGGGACTTAATTTTGTTAAGGATTTGGTTTGCTGAGCACAATCTAGTAATCAGTTCAAAAACCAAGGTTATGTTTTTTTTTTATTTTTTCATGCCAAAAATGCCAACAATTTAAGCTTTTGAACTCTTCTTGTATATCTCCCTCTTGCACTTTTTCTAGTTCTTCCATCTGCAGTGATAGTTGTTTTCGTTTAGAGAATGTAAATGAATTTAAATACTTGGGGCTAGTCATCGATTCTAGAATGAGTTTCTCTAAGCATATAGACATTATTAGACAGTACTTTCGTGGCACTTTGAGATTTTTTTATTATCTAAGAAATGTTTGCTCTTTTCAACTGCTTATGAAAATATACTATGGTATCTTTCATTCAAAATTACAATATGGGATTTCATGTTGGGGAGGTACTTATTACAACAAAATACAACCTCTTTTAGTTTTGCAAACGTTTGTTCTGAAAAAAATTTGCTTTAAGCCTCGTAGGTACCCAAGTTTTTCACTCTTTAAGGAATTGAATGTTTTTCCAATACGACACTTGTACTGCTACAAAGTTCTTAACATAATCTCAATTTCAGAATCATTTCAAATTATAATATACGTGGGAATCTTTTGAATCAAGTATCTATACCGTTTTCCCGTACCACCGCATTTCGAAAATTTTATGACAGGCTTCCATACTCTACCAGAGCTCTTACTTCTCATTCGATATTTTTAAAAAATGTAAAAAAATGGCTTCTTACCTTTGATATGGAAAGTATCGAATCAATTTTGAATATTTAATTCTTTCTAATGTTTGATGTTTAATCTTAATTTAAATTTTCTTTTTCTCATGTAATATTAATTACAAAAGATCTTCAAATATAACTTTCAATTTTTAAGGGTCACCCCACCCATTCAATTTAATTATGTTAGAAGTGACAATAACACTAGCCGAGAGATTAAGAGAAACGCGGTCAACAAAAGATTTGGCGGTCTCTTCCGATTTTAGTTTCATAACATCAATTTTTTTCACAGCATCTGCTCTTCATTGTGGCATCATAGATATCAGCATCCGCACTTGAGACAATAATAAGTAGCAGAGCTGTAAAAGACTGCAATCCATTGGTACCTAATCAGTCAATTCAGTCGCAGTTATGTGGTTACAACTATACAAAATATATATGGCTTTATTTTTAACTGCAAGTTAGTACTGCTACTTAAGTACTTTAACTGCAAAACAAGCAGTTAGTATACAAACTAAAATACTTACTGTACAGTAAATGAAAGCAGTTAACTGACTTTAAGTTATTTAACTGTAGTACTTTTTGACTGATTTTAGTTTTTTAGTCAGTAGAAAGTTTTTCGTACTGTTTTTTTTTTTCGTATATTCTTTTAACTTAAAGTTAATTTTAGAGCTCATGGAAGTGTCGCAGTACGCCTAACTAAAATTTTAAACACAACAGTACAAAAACTACTAGTGGCTATAAAACCAACCAAAAACTTCTTTCATTTACTGTTCAGTCAGTATTTTAGTATTGACTGCTAACTGTTATTTTACAGTCAAAGTACTTTTGTAAGTAAAACGACTTAAGAAATTTAGTTTTTTTAGTCACTTAACTGCAGTACCGAAAAGACTGTAGTTTTTACAACTCTGATAAGTTGAAGTCCGAATCAATATTTTTCCCCCGGAACGAACGTTGGGAAATCCAAGACACTGGAAGCATGTCTGGTATCAAGTGCCTTAGTGGTCACACTCCTCCCCCCCCCCCTTGTTCCTTATCTCGTTTGCAGCCCCGAGCAGCATTGGTAGTCAGAGGCCTGTCCCTGTCTATTCTTGGTTCCAAAGAACTACCCTTTGAACAGGTAGATACCCATAACTTGAATAAGAATTGAAGCATTTTAACAAATATAATGATTTGACAACAATTGGAGAAGAAATTACTAAAACAAATTTCCCAATTATCACTCGCATTATAGGGTAAGTGGGGGCAAGACCGCACATTTATAACCAACAACCATTATAAAACATTTTTTAATCAAAATAAATTCTTTATTCACTTAGCCTTACATTTCTTCTAGGACCTTTCATTATTATAATAAAATTTAGAATTTTAGAATTAGAATTAGAATTAGAAAAACATTTTATTCATTCATTTCATTTACAACTAGTCATTGTTACATTAAAACATAAAAGAACAAATAATAGTTATCATCCTTTAGCTTTAAAGCTAGTGTTGAATGATACATTAGTGATTTTAAATATACATGAATTAAAAACTGATGTGGGGTGACAATCAGTGCTGTAATAATACTTAATTTTTTAAGCCAAGTGATCAATTGAGTTATTTTTTTTTTTTTTTATTGTTTAATTTCAAAATTAGAATTAGAATTAGCACATATTCATATAAATTTAGAGAAAAAAATACATATATAAATAAAGGAGATACTTAGTTTCTAACATCAAAATTAATTTAACAATAATTATCAATACAATTTAAGTCAATTGTGAAAAGCCAGTCATTTACTTTTTTCAAAAAAGAATTTAAGTTTTGCGATGTTCTTATAGATGTAGGTAGATTATTAAATGACTTAGGTGCTGCGACAGTATAAAAGTTAGAGAAATGGGTTTTATGAGCAGTGGGTACATTGACAAGATGCCTATTATTTAAACGTAGATCATATAATTGCGAGTTTCTTTCAGTACTTTAAAAATGTAAAGGTGTCTCACAGGTAGAATTCCCAAATCCTTGAATAAGGGCAAACTTTCAGTTAATCGATTTTTGTTGCAAATGATTCTAATTAAATGTTTTTGAGCAATCAACACGGGTCTTAAAGTACTAGCATAAGAACCACCCCAGCTTGATAAACCGTATTGTATTTAAGAGTATGCAAGTCCGTAATATAAGACTCTTTTTGAGCAGAATGGTTTTAATAGATACAGTTTCCTAGTTATGAGCATAAATATTTTTTTATATTGCAAATATGATCTTTCCAGTTAAGGTTAAGATCAATTGTAACTCCTAAATATTTAAAATTGTTCACAGAATCAATTTTGAAACAAGAATCGGAACATGAACCAACAGCTTCAAAATTAGGTCTACCACAACCATGTAAAGGAAAGGTGAATTGGTTGCAATTCGACCCATGAAATATAAAATTGTAAGTGCAAAGCTGATGGCTAGAAGTTTTGAAGGACATTATTTTAGTTTTTTCACTTAGGATTAACTTATGAACAGAGAACCAAGTTCTTAGAATTTCGAGATCTTCTTCAATTTGAATGACACAATTATGTTCTGAATTTGACTGATAGGTAAATGATATATCATCCGCAAAAGCCGTAGGAAGGCCATTCAACTGCAACCTTAAGAGAGAGTTTATATAAACTAGAAAAAACAAGGGACCCAATACGGAACCCTGAGGTACTCCAGATTTTAAATATCGAGCCTCACTCATTACACCATTTACTACTACTTTTTGAACTCTTTCTTTTAAATATGACTTCAGCCATTGAAAAATAACTCCTCTAAAACCTGCATTATATAATTTACTTAGCAGTAAATCATGATCAACCATGTCAAAGGCTTTAGTCATATCAATAAAAAGAGCCATAGTCGTTTTATTATGATTCAGGCTGCCATAAAGTTGACTGCAAAGTCGAAGAATTGCGTCTTCGGTTGACTTTCCAGACCGAAATCCAAATTGATTTTCGCTAAAAAAACTATTTTTATCTAAGAAAGATGTAATCCTTATTTTCATTAGTTTTTCAAAAATTTCTGAGAAGGTGGGAAGAAGAGAAATTGGTCTGTAGTTTGACATATTTGTTTTATCTTCTTTTTTATAAAGAGGGATCACCTCCGCACATTTAAATTGTTGAGGAAAACAACCTTGTTCAACACTAAAGTTAAATATGTAACTTAACACATCTGAGACATAGAAAGCAATTTTTTTAAGTAAGTTACTAGATATTCCATCTGAAGTACACGAGTTTTTGTTTTCCAATGATAAAATAATTTTATAAGTTTCAAAAGAGGAAATAGGATCGAAAGCAAAGCTGTTAGGTTGTGAATATTCAGAATCTAGACTGCGCTGATAAGAACAGTTGCAATCAACATAAAAATCAAAAGACGGCTTCAATTTTACCGAAATTTCAGTTAAGTATTCGTCAAATTTATTAGAAATACATTTTGAATCTACTATTGAAATATCGTCCGCAACAATAGTTTCTATTAATTTAGAGTTCGTTTTCTTTCCTAAAATATCGTTGATAATTTTCCATTCCTTTTTCACATTGCCTTTAGAACTATCGAATAAATTATAATAGTAATTCTCACGAGTTGATTCAACATTAGTTCTAACAGCTTTACATAACGATTCATAATATTTTTGTAGTTTTTTATTATTTGGATGTTTTTTAAGCTTAGTACCAACTTTGTTTTTAGTTTTTATCTGCTTAAGAAGGCAATGATTCATCCAAATCTTTATAAATTTCTTTTTATTATTCTTAATGGATACAGAAGAACACGTATTGATATGCTTTTGCAAGATTGTATTAAAAACATTAAACGAAGAAGATGGATCCTTTTCTGAATAAACTTGATCCCAAACTTCATGTTTCAAAATGTTAAGTAATAATGTATAATCTATTATAAGATGCTCTTTATCTTTATTAATATTAGAAATATCTTCCATGCCATTGATTTCTAATACAATCATTCTGTGATCAGTGATTTTATAATCTAGAACACTTCCAAAAAAATGAAACTTATTATTTCTACTAAAACGCGAGAATATGTGGTCAATGCAAGTACTTGAAGTTGGTGTTACGCGGGTTGCCTCTTTAATATAGCTTTTGAGACCATTTGAAGCCATTAGAAATAAGTAACTTTCAACATCGTTATCATACGTGTTCAAAATATCAATATTTATATCACAAATTAAAATTAAATTACAAGTCTTATATTTACAAAGAATTTGACTGAGTTCATCCAAGAAGACACTTTTACTGAACGCGTGCAATCTATATATACACAACATTGTATAGTTTTCATTTTGATAGCAAAACGACAACTTTACTATATCAGCAGTACAAATTTCTATTTTTAAACATTGGTGAGCAAGACTCTCATCAATAAAAACTGCAACACCTCCAGACGAATAAGTTTCATTGCAACAACTAAAAAGCGTGTAACCTGGTATATTATAAAGGCTTATTTCACTTTCAAAAACCCAAATCTCTGTTAAGACAATTACAACTGGCAATTTGTTAAGTGACTCAATTTGAGCTAAAAAAAAAGAAAAGTTCTTTCTCAAACTACGGATGTTCTGCTGAATACAAAAACAATTATCGGGAAAACTACGAAAAACTGGAATTTCACAAATGTTTGGGACTGAAGAAAGAATAGGATTAACAATATTCATAATTTATCAAAATCTAAGCTACAATTAATTCTTACTAAATTGTCACCCTCACTTTTCCTCATAAATATATTCCCATTCCTAGTCCAAACGTACTTGACTCCTTTCATTGATAATGCAGTATTAAGAAGTTGACGCCTCTGATGTGTCAGACAATCGTTGATAAATACATTCTCTTGTTTACCTCGTGCTCCAAAAAATGTTGTTGTAAGTTGTTCTTTCTTATCTCGTTTGCTTTGCATAATTTTCTCTTTCAAACGGTGAGAAACAAATTTAACATGAAGAATGTTCGGGGTCATCGAATTACCATTACCAAGAGGTTTTCCTTTTTTTATTTTTTTTACAAAGCATTGATCGATGTCATTCTCATTTACGTTAACATGTAATGCTTCACGAAAGATACCAATTGCAAGATCGATGTGTGGAGTGTCATTGATGATAGGAACATTATACACTTCTATGCTGTTCGAGAGAAGTTGCTAGGTTATCTACTTTTTGTTCGAGTGAAAGAATTTTTTGTTCATTTTCAATGTTTTTGGGAACCATTTCATCGATCTGAATTTTATGGTAATTCTTGAGTTGAAGAATTTCAGCGTAAACCATCTCCAAAGTAACGGCTGGAGGTAATTCTTTAATCATCGCAGTGTTGATGGACAAATTAGTGGTATTGGAAGTGGTGGTAAAACTATTGCCGATGGTGACGGAGTTAGTTGCATTAGAAGCAACAATGTTTGACTGCTTGGTGCAGGGGTTTGAGGTGATGGTGGCAGCGGTGGCGGTGGTTTTGATGGTTGCGGAGGAGGTGGTGGTGGTGGAGGTGGTGGCGACGGCATTTAAGTTGTCACTCAGGTTAGGTGATAAAAGTGTTGATGAAGAGTTATATACGCTAGGAGGTGGTGTTGCATTTGATGACGTGAGTGCAACTGAAGAGAATTTTACTGGCGTAGTACCAGAGATAGATCCTCTCCTCTCTGTCGTACAACTAGGGCATCTCCAGGTTGCTTTGGAATTCTTCATATACTGAAGCTCATTTGCGGTGATTTTTCCACATTTTCCATGCGAATATTTTGAACAATCATTACAACTGACTTTAAGGTCAATTCTTTCAACCTTTTTTTTACAATATCCACACGACATTTTCGGTATTTTTAATATAATATAAGTTAGAATAGAAAATGTAGAGGAAAAAAAATATAATATGACTATTAAAGTGAAATAAAAGCTCCCGATATGAGTGTACCCCACAACGTCACAAAGAGAAAAGAATGAAATGTTCTAAAAAAGATAGTAAACTTTTAAAATACATCGTCAAAAAAACGGTTTTGTTGGGACTTAGACCGTTTTTATTTATAAAAACAACATGTTTGCGGGAGTCACCAATATATGAGCCCTCTCAGAACATATGGTGCAGTTTTTGAATCCATCAGTTGGGTTCAATTATGAAAAAAGCTCTATAGACAGAAGATGAAACTGCAATCTGCAACATAAATATCTTCATCTTCACTTTCAGCAACATGCCGTGGAGCCACTCGCTCAAATTTGTTGGTTTCTTTTATGGTATCTTGCTTATTTTTTTCCCTTTTAACAACTCGAGCTAAATAAATCTCCCAATTGTCACTCGAATTATAGGTATGAACCTTTATTTTGGTTTTGCAGCACCAAAAGTATGCTACCAATCCTATAATCGTTTCCAAAATGGCCGTCATATATCGTCCAAAAAAATATATAAAAATTTCCTGCATACATATGTATGTACCTGCCTATATATTGATATTGATTGGTCTAGAAACAGATTAAATAAAAACCAACAAAAAGAGCTCTCAAAGATGATTCAAGTTATATCTATAGAGAGACTTATACCTAGCTATTTGATTTAAACAAGGATCCCCTTTCTAACAAAACAAAACAAAACAAATATTCTATTCTATTTATAACGCACAACAGCAAAACAAGCAACACAAAAGTATTGTGTGGCTCTGTGTCTGTGCTATAAAAGAAGAACATCCCCCGTTGGACTTGTTCCATTGGCCAAAATAATGAAAACAATAGCTTGCGCATTAACAATAGAGTCGCATCGTGGTGGTATCCAATCCCGATAAAAAGAATAAAAAGGACGAAAGCGCTGGCTTGGCTACTCCTTGGTGGTTCTTGCTCCACGATTCTCTCTTGGTAGGTATAGGTAAAGCCTTTGTGTTGCGACTTGCAAGTCCCGTCCTGGGAGTATAGGTAGGTTTAGTGTGAATAGCAACATAGGTACATGTATATAAATGAAATACTCATACATAGTACAGTGCCTTGTTGTTGTTGTTGTTGTAGGAGCAAAACATTGAGAGCTTGTGCTGTAAATAATTCACAAAAGGACTCACCCCCATCATCACCCATTCCCTGGGCAGACACAAAAGATAAATTCTGCCCTCTCTGGGAACCTATGCCTAATGTGTATCCTTGTTCCTTGTATCCTTCTATATCTATTCTATTACTTCATCTTGCTAGGATGTAAATGGGAGATGAAGATGATAATGGCGACGCATGGATATGGAAAGGGTTTTCATAGAGATGTGTACCTACTCGCATAGGTATATGGTAGTTAAACATATGTAAACGTGTCTTTTTGTGTCAAGGAGCAATATCCTTGCTTGCTTGCTAAGAAAATTGAAAATTCAGCAGACGCACGCCCAGCATTGCTCCTATGCTCGAGCTCATACATCTCGCATGTTCTCTGTTCTCAGTGTGCTCGAACCCGCCAGGTTCTAAGAATGCTGCACAATAATCATCCCGTTTTGATATTTGATGCGGTTTTGGCTTTGACTAGATAGTAGATAGGTTGTTAGGTATGTAGGTACAGCCGTTTAGCTTTTTGAAGGGAGCTGTGCAGGGATTGGAGGAGGATGTAGGAGCAATTGAAACTTTGAATGGGTGAATCGTTGAAGGAAAAAAACAACAATACACCTATCCTCTATATTGCTTCTGGCTTATGCCTTTAGCTGTTGTACCTACAAGCACGAGATATGAACTGAGAGGGAGCACCTATTATTGGATGATATGCGAGTCATGTGTATGTGTAAGTGTATGTGGGTTTGTATGTATTGAGAAGGAAGTTATCTTACTCCTATAATACGAGTATGACTTTGTATGTTGGGCTTTGCTCAAGTCGTCATCCTCACTCAAATCCGCCAGGCCAAGGATAAATCCAGAAATTAGATTATTTTGCGCTTCTATAGAAGAGACTTTTGTGTAAGTGGGCGGATATACATACAAACATATACCCAGGCTTTAATATATATATATATATATATATATATATGTGCAATTCTTCGGTTTTTCTCCTTTACTTGTTTTTGATTTTTGTTCATATCTCTCTCTTTCTCTCTTTCCCCGTGAAATAAACAGAACCATTTTCATATGATATTATCTTCATTTTCTTTGGTTCCATCGTTGCTTGACATGACTTAAGTGTCATGGTATATCCTTTTTTACTTTATAGTTATTTATTATTATTGAATGTTTCATACAAATATTATCTCTCACTGTAATAAATTGGAAAAAGAGAGAGAGAGAGAGAGAGAGAGAGAGAGAGAGAGAGAGAAAGTTACAGGGAGAGGTTGAGCGGAAGAGATGTGCATGAATATGTAAGAATAGAAAATTCATGAGTCGCACCCATGCCCAGAGGCCATTTGTACCACAAATTTAAGTTTATCAATGTTTTTGAATTTGTCGTAGAATTTAAATTGTAAGTTCTTGCATGTTTAGTTAGGCAATACTTCAGTGGGAACAGCAAGTTCTGGTAGCGATGGGGATGTACCTACTTCCAATTCGGATGCATTACATGCTTTCTGCATTCGACTATAAACAACAAATAGTGAGTTGTGCAGTTATACAATAACATTACAATCAGCAAGAGGTCTCAATTTAAGAAATCAAAAATATGCTAGAGTGGGGACAGAGAGAATCATAAAAAAATAGCTTTAACCTCACTTTTTTATTTATCCTGGTTTCTTGAACAATATAAAAACACACTTTAAGACTGGTTTTCATCAAGTGCTCATAAGTTATGACCGCTCATATCGGAGTTTTCGGTGTTTGCGATCTCAAATTTAGTCACTAATGTTCCTCGGGGAATACCGCCCTAAGTTTACAATCTCAAGAAAATATCAATATAAATTATATCTACTAACAATGTTGTTGTAACTCTTATTTAGGTTCTCAGACCTTAATACATATATCCCTGTGGTAATCCCCCTTTAAGGGCCATAGAGCCTCCACTACCTTCTCTTACGCGCCATCACGTGTATTTTTTTTTTTAATTTACGTCATGTCTATCCAATCTTCCCCCATCTGTGCGCAGATTCCCTTTTTACATTCCTGCACCATGTGAGCTTTTTGACCGACTCTGCCAATGTATGTAGCTTGGCGCTTGCAGTTGCTTTTTCGAAGCGTATGACCCATCCACTTCCCCAGCCCAGTAGCTACCATTATTTTATCTGTAGATCCTTGGCCCTTTCTCCTATGAAGTTCTTCATTTGATACACTTTATTCTGAAGATATTTCATAGATTTCATAGACACCCCTATTCATGAAGGTTTGCATACTTTCTCGTGAAAGTAGATACGATTTTTTAAGTGATATAGCCGTAAGAAAGCATGGATTCAAAATTGGAAGATAACAAGCTCAGCTTGGTCTTTAAGCTGATGAAATTATTCCTCCATATTTTGGACAGCATTCCATAAAAAGACTTCGCCTTCTTGACACGGATATTGGTGCGTCTTGTTTAGTTCCGCCTTTGGTAGGGGCAAAGCTCTCAAAATATTGGAAGTCTTCTACTGTCTCTACTCGTTGTTCAGAAATAATAACTTGGATGGATGAGTTACTTTCGAGGCTGGTCATTCTTGTTTTTGACGTATTAATTTTCAGCCCCACAATATCTGCTTTTCCATCTATACTTGTTGATATTTGATGTAGATCGATGATCCTATGAGGGAGTAGACATACGTCGCGTCGTCGTCGTTTTATGTGGGATGTCAGAGTTCATCGAATTCCTCCTTTTTCATTCAACATGGGTGCGCTCAGCACATCATTTATCAATCACAAGAATAGTATTGGCGATAGTATACAACCCTGCCCGAATTCACATTGGACCATAAATTAGCTCACACAATGTCGTTCCGCTGGGAATCTCTGAACTGAAAATGTGCGTGATTTCACGGTGGCCACCATCTGATGTTGGTCCCGTGTCATCCTATATGAGCCCCTATTCTGTTCCTAACATCCAAAAGACTACTTTCCAAATGTGAGGTTATCACAAAATAGCCAATTCGGTTGGAGGTCGTTTGCATATCTGTGGACGCTCAGCTGATTTTGTGGCACATCTTGTGTTAAAATAGTCTACCACCAATTACAAAATGGTAAAGCATTCCAGAGATCCCCGAAACGTTCACCATTGTTGTTGCAATCACCAACGCCATTATTGTTTTGTCAACTTTGGCGTTCAAATTTCCCAAAACCAAAACCCGTGACAGATACATCACGCGGAGGCATCATAATTGCCTCCGCGTGATGTATCTGTCCCGGGTTGCTGACTTTTTAAATTAAAAATTACTGTATGATTTTCATGTTTCTTGTTGTTTTTTATTCTCGTAGGTTTGGTAAATTTGTATTTAAAAAAACTTAATAGTTTTGAATATCAGCATTCATCATCATCATCATCGGCTCGACAACCGGGGTCTGGTCCTGGCCTCTTTCAACAAGTCTCTCCACCTATCCCGGTCTCGAGCCGACGCCATCCAGTTGCGCACCCCAAGGCTTCGGGCGTCCTGGTCTACGCCATCTCTCCAGCGCAAGCATGGTCTACCACGCTGCCGTCTACCATAGAATGTACCGCAAAAGACTTTCCAAGCAGGTTCCTCTTCGCTCATACGAGCTAGGTGCCCTGCCCACCGGAGTCTACCGAGCTTAATTTTTGTCACTATGTCTGCTTGAAGGTAGATTGCGTACAACTCATGATTGTACCGTCTCCGGAATCGTCCTTCCTCACATATGGGGCCAACAATTCTCCGTAAGACTTTTCTCTCGAACGCGGCTAAGAGGTCACAGTGCCACTCCATAAAATTACTGTGGCGTAATTTTGATATTTCAGCATTTCACAAAACCATGTCGATCGATTTCTTCTTTATTGCCAATTGAACGAAGAATTCTTGTCAGCTTTAATACTCAATTGTTAGTCTAGCTATGTAAGCAAAAATAAGACACCTATTTTGTTGTTATATTGGTAACATTTTAAAATTATGAACTTAAAATTCGGTTGGGATGTTTTAGAGTTGTCAGCGTTGAAATGCAACCCCAACCAATTGAACGAGAAATTTTTTTTTGATTTTTGAACTCAAAAATTAACAAAAAGTAGTAAAATCGTCATGAATTCTTCACCCACTCCTTTCCCCCTACGTCGACTGTGAAATTACATCCTTTACGTATTATTTTAATCTCGATAAAAACAAAAATTATTTAAGACGAAATTAAAAAAACAAAATACAACAAACAATCTTGTAATCTTATAACAAAACGTAAAAAGGTAAAAGTCATCATTATAATTGAAACTGATAGACAAAGTTAACAAAAAACAACAACATATATTTGTGTGCCGCACGCCACGCAACCAACCAAGCAAGCATCAACCCCTTTAACCCAGCGGAGAGATATGAATTTCCCTCATCACCTCATCGGGTACAAATTATAAACAACAAAACAGCAGAACCCCTATTAACATGCAAAATGAGTTAAACAACAGAAATAATGTAGGCGCATCCCCTTAAAAGGAGCAAAGTATTACAAATTAGCTGTTGGTTACCACTTAGTGCGGTATTTCACAGTACAACCCTTAAAATTTAACCCTTTTGCTGTTTTTTTTTTGTTTGTACATACTAGCTTTGTATCAAATTTGAAACAAATGGATGCTAATAAGGGTGAAAGTTTATGTTACAATGAGATGATAATGATGATACTTGTAGTCGTAGCCGTATAGCCGTATCTATAACGCATTGAATCAACAACAACAACGAGGCAAATTCATGCAATTAAGATGGGGTATTGGCGGCGGCGGCGGCGGTAGCGGTTGTACGAGAGAAAAGTTTATTGTTTGATGATGCTATTTGTTGTGTACGGCCACATACGGGACGGGACGGATAGTGGGAACGGGTGTTAAGCAGTTTTGCTTTGCTTTGCTTTATTCGCTTTGTTATGAACAAGATTAATTATTGTTATTATTATTTAAGTATCTTTTATAGACCGGCAAAAATATGACTTTATATTATTTGTTCAAAAGATTTTGGTAAATTCTCGTCAAGTTTTGATTAATAGAGATACAAGATTTTTATAGGTTTTGATTTCAATATGCTCCCGGATTAAGTGGATATGAGGAAATATTTCCTAGAAATAGTCTTGGACGCTTTAAAATCAGTAACCTTTTGATTAAGTCTTGCAGATGGGGTCCTCTTTTGGAGGAACTAGTTTCCGGGAGGCGGGGAGCTTAAGGCCACGGACAGTCAAGCAGAGCTTCTGTCTTAGGCGATAGATGGCATACACAATAATTTAATAGCTGAGACAGTTACCTTTTCGACCAAGAGACTTGCACTTTGGAAGGTTATCCTTCTGAAGGAACTCGCTTCAAGCTGTATGTTGCTGGAAAGGAGCTGGAACTAAAGCTAGCGGCTCGACAAGACGGTGCTGATTATAATGACTTCGTTTATCAATGCTATTAGTATCAGGAATTTAAAAGCTTTTGAATCAAACAGTGTAAATAAGGGCAGAGGCGAGTTTATCTAATGGAGAGACTTGCTCATTTAGTCCTCTGTTGCACGAACCCGATTTAAGGCTCTAAGTTGCTGAATGGTAATCGGTTCCTTGGATAGCGGCCGTCTGCGTTATAGGTTGTTACGCGGATAGGCGATGGTAAACATTAAGCAGCTTTCTTGCCACTAAACACACAATTCAGATCCACACTTAACCATGTCACAACAACATTTTGGTCATAAACCTTATGGTATAAAAATGGCGCTAGTTGGGGTTTCTGAGCAGGTTCTCTAGAAGCCGCTATTTCTACCTTCTTACTTTGCTACCAACCATGTCTACGATATATTTTTGTCCACAAAAAAGCTAGCCGATCTGCTTGAGTCCGCTATGGGAATTGATGCTGATTAGACTGTTGTTTTTTTTTGTACCCTCTAATCTTCTAAGCTTGGTGGAAAAGTCGCTTAGCATTGCGCTCACCTTGAGTGTCATCATGTCAGGGTTATGCTCGTGGTTCCAAGCCCCTCTGTTTTTTTAGCAACGAAATACTTTTGAAGCAACGATGGAAATGGAATAGAACAAAACTTTCATTTAATCTCTTTTCGAAAACTGTATAAGATAACAGATTAGAATTCCAAGGCCTTTAAACTGTCTCCTTTAAAAACAACTACCTACTACTCTACTGGACAACAAAAACCACCTAATTGAGCATGATTGTGAGAAGAAAACCATTAGGCCATAAGCAAGTATGGATGGCCGGTCTCTGCCTTCGATTCTCATCGATTTAGAGTGAGTTTGATGGCTAAAGCCCACACTCTATGCCTTGTACACCGAAAAAAAGAATACCAACAAGGGTGTCAAGTTGCAAATGATCGATTTCCGCATTAGTTGATGGCTTTTCTTACGCAAGAGTAAGGCAAGAAAAAAAAATAAAAAATAAAACACATTTACACAATAGCTACAATGTTCGCAGGATTTATAAGGATATGAGGATGTGGACCTTGAAGGTAAGGCAATTGGATAGGATGTGAGTGTGTATGTTTTTGTTGTTGTTTGGTTTCGGTTATGACCATAAAGCACTATGACGTAAAGTGACAGTCTTTATTTTTTTGTGAGGAAAGTACTTGGCTTTTCCACAAGATTGTTGCATTAACGTCAGATCTGGAGCACATTACGGTAATCCTTTATACCAACCTTATTTTAGACTTCCATCAGCCAGAAAAAAAAGTTGTAACGTTCTTATTTTTTTTTTTTTTTCTTTTTTGTTATTACGGAAGTCGGTTTGGGAAGGGAAGCCGAAGGCGGTGGTTTATGTTTTCGAATGGAATTCGTTTTTAATATCTGGGTATTAGGAAGCAATCTTCTAATACAAACTTTTTCAACTTTTGAGGGTTTTAATGGGAAATTGTTTGTCTTGTTGTGACGATGATGATGATTATTTTCTTTTCAGCTGGTTGCACATTCTTTGTGGGATATTTTTTTTCTCTTACATCCACGACACCCACCCTATCCACTTGTCAACAAAAGGCGATGATGGATAATTTATTTATTCATTTTTTTTTCTTCTTGGGGAAAAGTCTAAAGGATTTATTGTTGTGGTGTCAATAATTCAAACAAGGACAATGACGACAACGGAACAATAAAAATAAAATATAATTGCAATTTATAATGTGAATAGATTTTTGAAACCCTTCAGTTTATATTCGAAAGCAATATATTCGAAACTTGAGAAATGGGTGAGAGGGCCTGAATCTTCTTCTAAATGTTGTATAATCCTTCGATACACACAGGGCAAAAAAAAAAATACTCGAAGACTCTTTCCATCAAAGCAACCAAATCATCCGAATCTTTTAACATCTATGCTTCTGCCCCAGTAAATCTTGCACAAGAACCTACCCCTTGGCGTTACGGTTCGTATGCGATGGACTATCACGCCGAAAGTCTGGGTTTGATTCCCAGCCTATACCACCTTGATTCTTTTCGGAGGTACTGCCTCTTGCAAGGAATTATCATGAGAAGTGCATCTCAGCTAGCCGTTTGGAACCGCCATAAAATTGTAGGTCCACTCCATTTCATCAATGGAAACTTCACGCTTTCAGCAAATGATTGAGAGTGCCGGTGATTAGGCCTTAGTTCTTCGTAAACTAGTCATGCCCCATACAGCAGGGCTGGGATGATGAAGGTCCTTGGGGTTCTATGAGAGCGGGTACATTCTTATCCCGAAGAAACAAAGCTATTAGCAACTGAAATCTGCTTACAACTGGTTAACGAACGTTTTAAACAGATTGCATGACAACGCTTCGGCTTGCCTTAGACCTTTCTCAACATCAAACGGTTCCCCGTGCTGACCTTACCGACTTTGAAGAAGAAGCGTGATTTCCCCCATTGTATTTCTGCACAAGCACACACTCCACACTCACATTCCAAAATTTGTTCGGAGTGTGAACATTTGATCTCTTTTTTCTTAATTCACTTTTGCCCGTAAAACTTTCAGGCTGCTTTCCCAGCGTCGTACTTCAGTCACTTATAATACGTTCGACCGAGGAGGTCGTAAAACTCTTGGTATTTGATTGGGTCATCCTTCTCTTCTCACGTTCGTAAATTTTGTGGCTTTTTGCATTAAAGCACAAGACTTTTTGCCCAAGTCTTTCCTTAATCACAAAATTGCACCCAAACAGCCGCTGCCGCGCTCCTTGCAGCACGTCCCACATTAGTAAGATGTAACACCAATTCAACCTCCATCCTCTAGGATAGCTATTACGTCAGCCCATGACTTGTTCAGCTACATTTACACTAGTGATAAGATTCAGCAAAATATAGGGGCATTTTGCTGTATGTTAAGTTGAACGACCTCCTTGACATTTCAAACTCGACTCCTTAAAAGTGTCTTAAGATTATTTAGGCTAAGTTAGTAAGGAGATACATAAGGAGGTCTAATGATACCCCAAATTAATAAATAAAATAAAAAGAAACTTATAAAGATCTATATCGACAGGTGCATCTATTGTTAATTATATATTTTTGTTGTCAACTTATTGCAGAGATAGAGAGACATGCGAAGAGAAGAACAAACACAAACACCATCACAGCTAGCAGCGTCAAGAACAAGAAGCATTGTGTTGGCTAATTAAAATAAACAAGATGCCGATGAATAAATTAATAACGAAAATTTATTATTTTTTTTCTAAATTATCTAAAAATATGTAAAGATGAATAGAAACAGAAAAAAAAAAAAAAAATAAGAAAGAGGGAGCATTATAATGACTTAAATTATGGCTGCGCAAGCAATCAGTGCTAATTATAGCTTACGCACGCCAACTTTGCTGCCACCACCGCCGCCACCGCCACACCGCCAGTATAGCTAAAACACCTCCATCTCCACCTCCACATTCAGCACCACTGATACTTTAGCAGATAGATATCCCGCTCTCAAATCCCTAGTCCTGTAGAGAAGTCCCGTTTGTTCATACCGGTGCCAAATACAATCTGAAGATGTGAATGGAATTTGATTTTTTTTAATGCACTTCATTATACGAATGGGGGAACACTGAGCGAAAATACTTAGTAATTTGTAGAAATAACCGTATCCTCTTAACTGAGCACACTTGAACTGTTGTGTGTAGGGTGGGTGTGTCTGTGTAGATGACCTGAACTTTTCTATACTTGAATATTGTGTTTATTTTACCTCTACCGACGCTGGTCTTGTAAGACCTCCATTGCCAAATATAAAAGCGCGGGTGTTAACCGCAAGAATCTAAGAACAATTCAATATAAATGCTGCGAGCTTTCTAGGATAAGTTACCTAGGCTAGCATTCTCCGTAACTGAAAACGACCGCTAGCCAAACTGACAATTATAAGCCGACGGTGATGATTAAGAAGTAGTCATCTGGACGACAGACATAGCGGGTGCGGATATAAGGATGCCCCTAGAAGCTTACCGCAGCGTGCCTCTTGACAGGCGTAGCCACATCAACGCACTAGCTAAAGAAGATGAAAGCAACCTTCAACTTTAAGAGGCCCACCCATAGAATCCGTTGCGTCAACGAATCTGTTGTCGATGAAGTTAAAAGTTCGGCTACTTTTTCCGTCGCATCCGTCGACGTAACGCACCCGACGGATTCTATGAGTTGGCTCCTTTGGTCTTAGACCGTGCACTACGCCAGCGATGCTTAATTTTCGCAGTGTACTTGCTTGCACCTTGTGATATGAACTCTATTATTTTTTTGTCTGTTGTCTTTTACGTTGTTCGTATGCCGCTTCCTTGTATCACGTTGCTGTGCGTCGCGTCGTCATCGTCATCATCATCGTCGTTGTCGGCATCAGCAGCAAGGAAATGCCAACCTCTATTCAAAACACTTGCACGCCTCATAATTGCTTATGAGTAACGTGCATCACAAAAATCCAAAAAGATTCACAGTCCGAATCTGTGAATTCGAATTGGAATTGGAATGTTCATTGAGAAATGGAATCCGCTGAGAGTAAAAGATACACACACATATTCAATGTGTGTCTTCTCAAGAAATTTTATAAATAAACGAGAGTACAACCTTCAGCTTGACGAAGCTGCTGGAGGAACAACCATATCAGTATTATAATAGAAAGAACAAGACTAAGAGATATAGAGAAAGAGAGAAAAAGCAAACAAAGGAAAACTTGCATAATCATCGAAGCAGCGCGAGTGACAAAACCATAAATCATATCCTGAATCTGGGAGACGAATTTAGCGCAGTCATTTAAGTTTCATTTGCATTCGTTATGTGCGAGGGGGTATAAAGGTTAGAGTCTTAAGTAAGGCTATAAAAAAAGGGAAAACCAGAAGTGACCGACCAGCTATGGGAAATTGGAACCTTATTCTTTTCTTCTGTCTGTTGCGTGGCATGGTAATGGTGATTGTTAGAGATAACGAGATAACAAAACCGATTGCCACTATTGCCATCCATCCCAGATTGTTTACCGCCTAATTGTGTATAAAGAGCGGAAATTCCAAGTGTCATCCTTCGTCTTTGGTTATAAAAAGCCCTTGCCCGTGCCCTATAGCCTGTTATAGAATGATATCTGTGGTGTGATGCCTTTTTGTGCCCTGTCATTGCTCGGATTGGATTAGCATTAGAGATTGGGGACGTGGCTGTGAAAAGGCGCCTCAGGGATGTAGTGTGGATAATGGTGGGTGCTGGGTGTAGAATGGTTTTGGTGGAAGAATTCAATTTTAAATCGAGAGAGTGCATTGGAGTTGGGGAGATGGGGATGAAGGATTTTATTTATAAAAAAATAAATGCAGGGGAAGAGATACATTTTTTGATTAATGAAGGCATTGCTATAGCGGCGATGTTGTTTGAATGTTTCAGGTAGTTGATAAGGTTAAGGTATCCGCTACCGTTTCCGTTGTTTCCGATGTCACTTCCGCTTACATTTTACTGCCTTATTGGGGGTTTATTTATGATGTGCTCAAGTTCAATGTAGTTAAAGTACCCAAATAAATAAATAATTAAACCTTAGCACCTTGAGTTTGTAAATAGGTATACTGACTACCGCTAGTTGTTTACTGATTTATTTCTGCAGGTTACAGGTTACAACAGCAACCAATGATTCCTTGATTCTGGCGAAAGGTTTCCCATCTGCTGAACTCAAAAATGGTGTGTAGGCGTCATCTGAATTCGAGTCTCCAAAGGCTTATTGCATTGCCTATCAACCGGTGAGGAACTGTGTGACGTTATACTTCACTTCGTCTCCGATAGGACTTGTGTTTCAGCGCCCTCTGCTCTCCGACTCCCACCATTCTTGTCACTTCTAGTGTGTAAGCGCCTTTACTTCCGTGATTCCGTTCCACTGCAATTTGGCAAGTAGCGAACCCTGGCTTCGACTTATTAAGTTCACAGTTTGTTGATCTGGAAGTTGCGAAGTGCCCTTGTAAATGAATCAAATTATGTAAATCGAGTGCTTATTATGATCATATTATGTCCCGCTAGCCGCCGCTCCGGAAAGTCAATCGACATCATCCCGTTTCCTATAATTAGGGCAAAAAACGACCCTTCATTCTGCGATAAAGAATAATTCGAGAGATTAAAAACATTTTTTTGTCTGTCTCTTTTTGTTTCAATTTTAATTGTGTTCCCTTTTATGAGGAAAATATGACATTGACTGCTCTCCAGCTTGTGATACGAGCAGCCAGCTAAAAGATGCAATTACTCAAATAAATCTACCCAATAGAAGATGACACATTTATGTAGTAATCTTGTATATTGAATCTAAAATCCTGCATCCTTCAGTCATGTCACAGTGACAACCGTACACACGCGCGCTTCCTATACTCCCCAATTTACTATTCGAGTACGGAGCTCAGAACCTAAAATCACTCCGAAATGTGAAAATTCTTTATCTAAAAATATAAATTAAACTATGATATTATAAAGAGTCTAAGGCCCTCCACACATGGCTGGAATATTTGAGGCCGTTAAATCAACTAAATCACGGAAAAAGCTTTATGCTTTGCAAACGGAAAGGTACATAAATCAGTCAAAAGTTTTGATTGTTGGGCGCCATTCCGTGCGAACATACTTCAAACAAACGGAGTATAAAAACACAATGGCTGGAATATTTGAAGCTGTTACACCAACTAAATCACAAAAATAACTTTATGGTTTACAAACGAAAAGGTAGGTACATAAATCAGTCAAAAGTTTAGTTTGTTGGGCGCCATTCCGTGCATACAGACTTCGGACAAACTTAGTAAAAAAACACAATAAAAGTAAAAACTTGAAGAAATTGTGTATCGGCTCGTGTGAAGAGTGCCTTAGTTAAGATACACCTATAAGTTTGCAATCTATTTTTGAGCCAGTGGCAAACAAGTGTAAGAAGAAAAATATTCGGGCTGAATATAGACAAAATTCATTCACTTTCTTGAAAGATGATCATCAATGGAAGAAGCATTTCAACACTGCGCCACTCCCATAAACCTACACTTGCATCGTCATGAGAGAGATCATAAAAATAAGTGCATCGAGAAGTGCGGGGTATTCGGTAGAGATATATGAAATGTGGTGCCACGATTTTGTTATGTACGAGTGCCAGCTGTACTTTGGCATGGCGACAACCGGATGGACAATTGTTAAATGGAGTGTGTGGATATTTAGGGACACGCACTCACACGGGATAGATTTTCGTATAGATATCTAAAATGTGATGGCTATGGGGGGTCTTAAAGAAAACTACATTTCAATTTTTTTTCTGAAAATATCTGCGTACAATTTTTTAATTTGTAAGTCAATCTCTAACTTTTCCGAAACGATAGACAATGGATCAGCAACCGTTATATTTTGTTGATTGAGAATGTTTATACTTTGTAAATCATGTGTCCACTAAAAATCTTCGATTGGCCACCCTCCATTCAAGAAATATTCAAGAAAAAAAACCATTTTTTTGTAGCAACTCTCAAAAATAAGAAACTGTTGGTTTTTTTTTGTATTTAAATAGTTGGGATGTGATATGATGCATTTTGGGGATTTCGTCGACACCAATTCGGTGCCCTTCCAATTTTGCAGCTTAGGTGATTTATCTTTTAGCCAATAGTAAACAGGTGCAATCGAGTAAAAGTAAGCCAGTCCTGTAGTGATGGTCATTGGTTTTAAGTTAGTGTGTCCGTTCACTCTAAGGACATCTCTTTAATAATAAAATCACTTCTTCTCGTGTTAACAGCTCTTCGATAGTTACCTCATGAATGTCCTTGGGTAGTACAAAAACCTTAAATCCAATGGCCATATTTACATAACTTGGGCCCAGAGCTTTAGCTTCTTCACAGAACGAGATTCCGTTTCGACAGTTGCCGTTGGGGTGCAGTTAATTTGCTACCATTACTTTTTCCCTGTGGTCCTGATTCTTCCCGATTCATTCGCTGCCGTAAGAGAATCTGTGCGATCTTATATGGCTTTTGACTTCTCATCATTTACGTTTATTCCTCTTTAGGTATTTGCTGCACCCCGGTCCGGACTCGAATCTTCTCCACCTGACTCACTTAATCTCACGGTGATATCCCTTTGTGCATTGCTTTTTGATTTTGTCGACATTTTTGTAAATTGGTTTCGTTGCATGATATAAAGAAGACAAGGTATGCTCTATATGAGATGAAGGATCGCAATTTTTATTTTATATGACGTCACATAGAGTTACAGCCCCTACAGCAAGGTATCCGTCTTAGCGGAAAATTCTCCGATTTCACCCGAGTTGGAAAATTTGCGCTTCGAGGTATTCATCCGAAGACAAAAAATACTCCGATTAGTAAAAATTGGAGAACTTTCCACACCAACGGATACCTTGATAGGGCCAATTGTTTTGATTGATTTCGTTCATCTGATAAATTTAGAGTTTTCACTCTCGATGACATCACGATGCAGTCGAAAGGACTTTCAAGCATACCTTGTTTTTTTTATAACAGGTTTCGTTCCTAAGATTTGCTAGAGACAAAAAAAGATCAGCAATATAAGAGCTCAGCATATAATATGGTATGGTCTTGATATTTTTTGATTCGGTTTCAAAAAAGGCACCGTATCTTGAGAAGGCCCCAACCCCATGACCCCTTAAAATGGGGCTCTTAAATTTAATACGAATTAAATGCAGATTGGTTATATGACTTATTATTTTGACATCAGGCCCGTATTTTTAGAGGGTGCCCTTGACCCCCAAAAAGAGGTCATAAAAAGGTGCTTAAAAACAGAAACCGGTTAAATGCTTCAGGTGGCTCCGAAAAAAGCAAGCAACCAATGTGGCATGTGGCTTAGCAAATTACTGTTGTTAAATACCTTCTTCGACTTCTTGCATTAATTGGTAAGAATTTTTGTTTGTAGCTCTTTTCAAACCCCCCAAATGTGTTGGGAAAACTGCGCATTGTGTAAAAAAAAAAACATTCAATTCAATTGACAATTGATGCAAAGGAAAAGAGATTCCATAGATAAATAAAAGGAAAAAAAAAACCCAAATGTCATTAATTTATATCAAAAGCAAAACTTTAGCTTATAGACTTCCGCAAAATCAGAAGAAATGAATACAAAACAAAATTTTGGAAATCTCATGAAGATTTTCCTCTTGCGTCGTCGCTCGTCGTATTAGCACACAAATCTTACACCGCACAGACTCTAAGAAAATAGTTACGAAAAGTTTCTCTTCCAGAGACATAAAAGACTTAAAATGATGATGACGAGAATGAGAACAAGGACGACAAGGACAACGAGAAATCGAGAACGAGAACTACTAAAAACATCAACGTCGTCTTCATTTACAAATATTTGAAAGAAAAACAAAAAAAAAAAACAAAAAACTTATCAAAAGGAGTCAGTCTCTTCATTGTAAGTTCGTGTGTGTATATGTGTGTTTATTTTGTTACAATGCTTCCTTTAAAATCAAACACTTGTATAAACGATGATATAGCTCGTCGTCCTTAACATATAGATATTTCTTTTGAAAAAGTCATATCAAACATTTAGTTTCTGTCAAAAGGAAAAGGATATATTAGTGTTTGCATGTGTGTGTGTGTGTGTGTGGGTTAGCATACAAAGTATATCTACCGACAGAATATTTGAATAAACTCCTAGGGCTCAAGTTTTCATGCACACATGTGATGATGTCTTGAGACAAAAGGTGCAAAAGCAAAATAGGACTTTTAAGATAAAATATAGTTTTGTTTGCTCTGATGATGTTGTTCGCGAAAGTTATGTTCCATCCGAAGATATTTTGTAGAACTTAGACAAAGTCTTTGAGGGAATTTATACAAAAGTTTGATACCTACCCGATACCTTACCAACCGGAGTGGAGCAATAGAAATTATGGGAGTATAAATCCTTTGAAAATAGCTATAAGCGTGGAGTGAGTTTATGGAAGGTGGCAAAGTATACAAGGTGAATTTCATAATGGGTGAAAGTACCTTTTCCTTGTGAATTATATGAAATTAAACCAAAATTTACGTTACATTGTGGTGGAGGAGGGACGTTTGTATTAATTATGTATTTGTGGTTTTGTTCAGATGCCCCATCAGAGGAGAAGGATGACTCGACCAAGGAAGAATTCTCACAGATTTCTCAAGAACAAACATATAATAGAGTCCCGAGGTACTACCACGATGCGTAAAGATTAAGATTGTTCTTGGTTGACTTTGCGGCGATCGCAACAGGTCGAAATATCGCCATATCAAGCACTCGATCACCCACACCTCAATATTCACGAGGGGGCCTGGCGGTTTTCAGATCAATTTACTATTAATTGATCATGTTGTGATAGACGCCAAGCATGCATCCACAATCCTAGATGGCCGAGCGTTCCGAGGGGCCAACATAGACTTAGTTCACTATCTTGAGTTCGGATGCGGATATCCATGGCGCCCCAGCGAAGAGCGAATATTATACTTCCAGAACTTTTGCTGACCTTGTGATAATCTTAGGTGGCGCAATCAAGCGGTGGACTACCTAACTTGACTAACTTTCTTGATATGCATACGTGACTGGTAGCAATTAGATAGGAACCAGGCTGATCGGAGAGATTTCTTGGTTGATAGATTACATCTTTGACCTAATTAAAAAAAAAAAACAATTTCATAAAAGTGTTGAAGTGAAGATGAGTGCGCGAAAGATATCAAATCATCCCAGTTAATAGAGCATTTGAGCAAATTCTTAAATTTAAAGAAGCAATGCATCAAGCCAACCACTAACAAAAAAATTTGTTTTCATGATATAAAACACCTACCTATTATAATTAAGAAACACCCATCACCTGCCCCCATAAATATAAAAATAAAACCAACGAAATTGAGTGAAAAGATGAGTACCTACTTATAAATTTATTTGAGTACCAGGCGGTGCCCCTTATTCCTCTAAGCTCTGAAAACTGACATGCTTTTGTTGTTAACTTTAATCTGAATCTGACTACAAAAAAAAATTAAAGAATATTTCTGTTGTTGTTATTATTAAGCGATATCAAGGATAAATAAAAAATTATGACTTTTAGGCTTTTGGTGTATTTTCTTTTTAATGACGAAGACCATACTGACAGTAATTAAACTATCCACTTAAGCAAATGGAAATATTTATATCTTTCTATTCAATTTGCAGTTAAAATTTAATAAAATTATGAGTGGTATTGGTGGTAGTTTAATTTTTGAAAGTCTTCAATATAGGTTTAGCTATGTTTTCGTTAGAGACTTCGTAGTTAAAGTTAAGATATATATTCTGAAGATTTTCATGAAATTTATGCTATGTAGAAAAATCGATTTTAATTGATCGACAAAGTAAAACTAATGTGTCCAAAAATGACTGCCTTGAAAGACGTTCGATTTTGCAACGAATGATCCTAATAATGAAGATGTAAATACGACGTAATTATTTCTGCTAGAAATCACCTACCATTGTTAGAACGCTATTTTGAAAAATACTAATTTGTAAAGGTATTTCTTCAAAAGTAAACTAGGGACGGTCTTTAAACATTAAAACATTGATAGAATTATTTTCAAACTTAATTTTTGAAGTGAAAATGTTCAAAGCTTATTTTCGAAACATACATGCCTATGCATTTGAAATGCGGTTCTTTAAAACTCAAATTCGGACGTTTATGACCCGTATTTTGTTAATTTATTTGGACCATTCCAAGTTGAGTTTTCAAAAATTTAATTTAAAAAAAAACATACATTTTTAAAGATATTCGAGAATTTTGTTTTAAATTGCAAACATTCCAACTTGAGTTTGAAGAATTTATTTTGAAAATCTGAATTTCAAAAACTTACATATATACTTCTTTTTAAAAGTATTTTTTTTTTAGAATTCAACCTCGAAAATGGTCAAAAAAAATGACGATATGTTTTTTTTATTGGAAACCTTTCCAGGATGAGTTTTTGCGTTCTGAAATGTTTTATTATAAAAAACGATGATTTTTTTGATTATTCGCGCAGTTTTATTTTATTTTGAAAAACTGAGTTTCAAAAATTAATCCACATTCAATACTTTTAAAATTGTTTAGCTTCTAAGAATTTACAAAAATAGATTTATATTGAAAAACTAAGTAAATTTTTTTTTTAGAATTTTGTTTTTGTGTAATGACATCCGAAGTGTTGTTATTTTTTTGGATAATTTTGTTCATCTGAGACAAACAACTGACTATTATGATTTTTCATTCCCGACTACATGACGTCACATAAAAGTCGCCCTGAACTGTCAAAAATACCTCCTTTTCTTCATACCATGCCTCATTCCTATAATGAAACTGAAACGATATTACCAACAATAAATCATAATCTCAGCCATGTAATGCAATTATGCGGGGAAGCTGCACCGATCTTGAAGTCCCCCATACACTAAAATACATATTTTCATGTTTTGTGCAAATACTAATTTTAGATCAAATACAAAAACAATAAATACTAAAAAATGTCATAAAAAAAAAATGCAACTGAGTCCATTGTCTCTATACAATTTTATGCTTTTTTTTTAAGGTTAAAAATAGGAATGTTTCGGGTCTTCCTCTTAAAATCATATTTCTCATCGTTTTGAATGCTCATAAGTCATAAAAATAATAAAGAGTATCTAAACAACAATTATTGGCCAAACAAAACACACGACTCACTGCAACTATGGCTGTATACTTACTCGTGTCGTGCACTGCTCTTGGCTTCAAGATGAAAAGAAATGAAAGAATGCCCATCATAAGCTTAAAATGAAAACACACCCCAGAGCTCCTCACATCAACACATCTTCAAGAACAAAAAAAAACATTCATCTATTTTTGAATAATTTTTTTTCTTTTTTTTCAAAAAAAAAACAACCGAACACTCAAAAATTATTATGAAATTCAACAAAACTATTGTTGCCACACTTGCAGTTTTTGCTTATCTACGCAATTCTTATTTTTTTTTCTGTTACTCACTTGAAACGGAATTCACCATTAGTCAAAAGGAAGGTTGTTTTGAAACTCTTAGTTCACACTCACTTTGTCGACGATAGCAACGCATGCCGCCGTATCAAATATCAATAACAAATCAAAAATGTTTTCTAATCCGACGACGACGGCTCCGCGAAATTAGGCCCCAAAAATAAAATAAAATGAGGCCCCAAAAAAAAGTATACAAAACAACAACAACGAAATTTCTCAAATTTTGGGGTGTTATTTCATTTGTTGGGGCCTTTTTTCATTTTTTTTTGTTGGGCATAATTTCATTATGAAATAAGGCCCCAATGAAATAAAACCCCAACACTAGCTTTGGGGCTTAATTTTATTTTGTTTTAAAAACAATTTGGGGCCTTATTTCATTTTTCATAATTTACATGAAATTGTTAAAATAAATTGTCTTTCACATGATGTTTTGTAAAAATCCGAAAATCGAGGACCCAGAGCTAGTAAAGTACCTCTTATTGAGGACCCAGCAATCATGTTTCAATGTGAAACCGAGGTGATGTTAAATCTTAAACAGAAAACGTTTGTCAATCTGGTAAAAATAGAATAACGAAGTGCGGAATTTTAATAAATTAATTATATTAATTCTGAATTGTGAAAAGTTTATGGGATTCTTTTTCAGCAATTCTGTTACTCCCTGATGGTTTGCAGCACGATCTTTACATTGAAAAGCAATTTGGGGCCTTATTTCATTTTTTCTTTTGGGGCCTTATTTCCTGGGGCCTAATTTCGCGGAGCCTCCGACGACTACCGGAAACTTGTCACGTTTTATAGAGCTTGTCACACTGATAACGGTGCGGGATGTCACAATTTCGCTACACTGAAAGTTCGGATGAAGTGCCAACCAATTTTTTTCAAAGATTCACACCAACTCATTTTGGGGCAAGATTTTTTAGGAAAATATTTTATTTTTAAAGAGTAACCTGCTTATGTGGGGTGTTGGAAATAAAGGTGTTTGCTTTTTTTTTTGGTGAGCTTCTTAAAAGCAAGTAAGGTTCCTGAGAAAAGATTATTGTTGCCAAACACAAAATGCAACGTTATACAAAAAATCATCTATTTCTGTTAACATGGCAACCCTCTAACCAATGTGTTTAGTATTGTAAATGAATTGCAAGCGAAAGATATCACTCATAATGCACCAAGACTGCACTCTTGGTGCCCTTTTTCAACTATACTCTCTTTTCCAAGTGGCCGACACGACGACGACGCACGGTGGCACGGCCGGCCGTTACGGCACGGGCGGCACGGCGAAAACGGCGGCGTGGTCTAACGCAGGTACACACTATATGATGAGATTATTTTAACAATTTAAAATACCATCCTCACCCGCCCCCGTGTACATTTCAATGCACAGCGCACAGACGAAAAATTCATTCATACATTTTGCCAAACTGCACACAATCACTCGGGGTATTATTATTTCAAGATGATGACGAAGATGTATAGTAAGTTACAATGAAGACGACGCACGACTTGCGGAAAAAGAGTAGAAGAAGAGAGAAGAGAGAAGAGAGTTGGAAGGATAAATTGTGAATTGTGATCATGGTGGCCAGATTGGTAGAGGGGTAGTAAAAAGAAGCATGCGAGAATAAGGTTTTGCAATTATTTTCTTGGATCTTCAAGATGGATCATCGTTTTTTTAAATATCTTGAATAACTGTGTCGTAGTGGAAAGTACTTTAGATCCTTCAACTATTGAGTTATTCCATCCCCCCACTCATTCTTTTTAACTTTGGGCTACGTGCAGATTATCGTTTTTATTCAGTAATACTTTTTACTGCCAGTGTCCTATGCATCATACAAAAATACGTCATCATCACGTGATGCAAAATTGAACAAAGACATCCCGCGCTAAGGTACCTATACCTATGCCCAATGGAAATCCTGAACTGGATTGTTCCAACAATCAACGACAAAGTTAGCAAAATTTTACACTGATCATAGGTTAACCCACAATCGTATGGCTTAGCATTACCACCTTTCTACAAAAATTGCTAAGGAGAATTTTACTGTTTTATTTTAAAGAGTATCTCTTGTGGATTCATAAACTACAAAACTCGATCAAAAAACCCTTTGCGTCGTCCACCATTTTGAAAAAAGCGCTTTCTTCATTTTCTTAACAATTTGTCTTAACAATTCTTATAAAAAGTTAGTGCCGAAAAACTGCCAATTTATTAGTTAAAAAGTAGATTTTAAAGTTTATTCAGACCAATGTGATAATGACTTTTTATTGGAAAGAGCTATCAATAAAATTTTCCTGAGCAATTTTTCTAGATATGTTTTACTAGTTTTACTGCACTACTTAACATTACTTCCATTTGATAACACCGGGAAGGAATACCTAGTGGTGGGTGTGGCGGCCGAGGTCAAATTAACATTCGGAATACCAATTTTTCGTCTTCGGTGTCAATGCTCGTCTTAAATGGCAATCCTTTCATTAGCCCTGCGAAGAAGTCTTACCTTCTCGTTAGATAGAAGCAGTGATTTTTTTTATAATTAGGAGTGTTTTTTTGGGCAAAGTGTATAGACGGTTTAGCAAATGTTAACACACACACAGTTCACCCCCCCCCCTCCGACAACTCTACGAGCCTTTAGTGTGACTACCCAAGTTTTCTAATCATCAGTAGTTGGTACAACTGAATCCGCCTTTTAAACAGCAACAAAAAAATAAGTAAAAAGATCTTAACATCCTCATAGGTAATCGATTCTAAATAAAACACAATAATTCCATCATCACCCAAGGGACCGGCCCTTACCCTTACCACACACCAACTCACTCCACCCCAAGCATTATTATTATATCATCGAATTTTCTATATGCTTTTTTTTGTGTGTTGGTTCTCTCTTATAAAAAAAAATGTGTTCCTATTACACCACCCCATCAATTGAATTTGACCCGAATTCAAGGCTATGTATAGCCTGAAGCATGACAACTGCCTTAATCTCTTTTGTCAAATGATTTTTAAATGAGTTTGGGCTCCACTGTTCGTTCCTTTACAGTGCTCTTCACAGGGGGGCCGTACAATTTCTCAAATTTGCTAATCAAATTTCATATTAAACTTCCTGTTGAAAAAAAAAAGAAAAAAATAATAAAAGGACGACAAAAAAGGAAGAAACAACAGAAATAAAAATTTGAAACGATATTGCACATCAGAGACTTCTCTTGTTGCTTCTTGTGTTACTCTTCTTGTCAGACAGAATCATTAGTGAATTGAATTGAGCTTTTACAAAAAATAAAAAAAAAAATATAGGGCGTTCGTGATACATAAGGCTGCGTAGCGTATCCTGTCGCAAGTTCTGTCCTCGTGCAGTAATTAAGGTAAAATTTTGTGTTAGTTTTGAAGGAACAAGCAAATACAACAACAAAAAATGAAGAAAACCAATAGATATCATTGTCGCTTTGTCATCTCTCTCATCTCCATTCCCTCTCTTGGGAGTAATGAAATAAAATACCTCCAGTTTCAGCAGCAGCAGCCAGAGGCGTTGGCGGCGGCGGCAACAGAAGCATTGACAGCGGTTTTCTGCTGAATCGATCGGATTTTCATTATATTGTCTGTTTTTGAAAGGACATCAGCAGTGACGTGGCGAAGACGACATGGGGAGAACACAAATATATATCTAATATTTTTTGCACAGCCTTGATATTGATATGCTATTTTTGACAACCAACGCAACGCAACGGAACGACTACGAGAAGAACGAAGCGACGGATGGATTAATACAATGACACAATGATGATATGGTTAAGGTTATGTGTATGCTTGCGGTGAAAAGAAAGATTACATTATTTTTTGAACACTAGAGGTTTATCCTTCTTCCTTCCTTCATTCCTTCCTTACACTAATAATATATTCCCTGTGTCACTTGATTTCTTTTTCTCCTCAAGGCCTTACCGCCTAGTTGTATAGAAGACAGCAGCAAATTCCCAAAGGTAATATGGGAATTATCTGCGCACAAATTTTGTTCTTCTTTTCTCCCACCACCCTTGATGTTCTTCTTCTTCTTTTTTTTTTTCTTTCGAAAAGGATGTAGGATTTAAGCGAATAAAAGCAAATAAAAGTGATTATTATGCGTAAAACATAAGGAACCCAAAATGCCATAACAATATCCAGCTAATACGATTATTATTGCGATTAGGGATGACTTCAGTGACCTGAGGAAATTATGACATTTAGCTGAAAGTTCTTTTAGTGCACTGTCAGTTTTACTTGTAATGTCTAATAGTAATTTCGTCCATTGCATGGGGAGGAATCGGAGGAAATTCAAGATTTGTCTTTTAAAAATATTCTGGACTTTATCAAAGTAATGTTCCTAGTTATAAGGTGAGGACGTATGACGCATTATTTCAACTACTACCTACTGTCCAAAAAATAGTAGTACAAGACTCTAAACAACATCCGGTGAAAGATATAGATGGTTCTCCGCTTCATTGGGATGAGGACCAGCCCAAGAGATGGAAAGATCACTTCACTTCGGTATTAAACCGTGTTTACACCACCGATGCGCACCCAATAGCAAATGACTCGTCTGAGCTGAGGTAACAAATTCCCGAATACGCACTGCATGCCGAACCTCCCAGTAGACAAACGAATCATTCCCGCGATTAAAAACAATGAAGAACAACAAGGTGGTAGGACTTGATGGCATTCGGGGTCCTCAAGCCTTTCAGCAAAATAGAATCAAAGCCTTTTAATTTTTCCATTTAACTGTCAGCTGATAACGTGTATCTATCATAATTAAAACAATAAAAAAAAACCTTATCCTTTCTTCTCATTTCTACATTACCACAAAAAAAAAAAAAAAAAAAAAACAAAAAAAGAATCATAACTCAATAAAATTTTATTTTTATAATTAGAAGTCACACCCTTGAAATGTTAAATAAGAGTATACTGCCGTTTGAACAGTAGAAATCGCATATTTGACTTGTTGGCAAGGCTGACAAAGAAAATCACAACACAATCCACGAGGAAGTAGACAAAAAAATTGTTCAAGATGTGAAAGAGGCCTTCAACAACGTCCTAACTGAATCAGTTCACGAATCTTAAGCTAGACTAGGCATTGAAGAACATATCACCATTTGGATTGTATTTCTGCTGAGGTCCAAATTATTCCATCATCGTTTAGCGAAAATATGGAGTCGGCCTTGGAAAAATCAGCAACTGGGTGCTGCTAGATGCGGACGAGGGGTGAACCAACTAGAACACAAATACTCGTTTTCGATTGGAAATCTAGAAGAGTCCCAGAAAACTTCTGAAATCCAGAAGTCTTCTGAAACTGTTTTATTGTGTATTATTTGTCATTTTTGCGCCAATAAAATAGTTTCAGAAGACTTCTGGATGATTCCGGACTCTTCTAGATTTCCAATCGAAAACGGCATTAGTATTTAGGCGTTAGTCTTGATCATAAGCTTAATTGGAAAAGCAATACAGAAGCACGTGTGAAGAAGACAAGCAAGACCAATCCAACGCAGGTATTTACCAAAGTAGATCTAGAAACCAACAGCCTTTACGACCCCACTGATCAATGATCACACAGTTTTTATCTTCTGTGGTCAGAATCACACTGAATCATTCCACAAACAATTTAGATCACAAGAGTGTTATGGTATCAAAAAGGCGCCAACCGAAGCTAACTGGGCCTTGTGAAAATCTTGAGTGTTGATCCCCTTCAACACTTTCATTACATGGAACACCACTGTGACCCAGAATCCAACAGAACCGAAAACTTAAAACTACCCATACGAGATTTTGACTGTTCCCTAACAACAAAAGTACATGTACGATGTGATATATTAATGACGGTAGCGTGCGCGTTAACAAATAAACAACAACAACAAAAAAGAGGAAATAATAAAAGAATAATAAACACGCCAACAATTAACAAGGTGCAATAAAAGCCATATCCGCCAGTCACCCAGAGTCAGCCAGTACTTTCGGGTTTTTGATTTCAAAATTCATAACTGATTGTAATTGTGCGACTTGTGGAGTGTGCCCCTGCCCGAGTTCACTGGAACGTATCCGTATTTATAGGAAAACCTACGTTATACGTAGGGTAGAGGTAAACCTTTGAAATCTTTGGTTATTTTTCGCACCCTCTGTCTCTCTATCAAGAAGGACAATTAACTTTCGACCTTTCCTCTCATTTTGTAAATGATGATGACAGAACATCAGCTAGCGGTTGAGTTAGGATTGTAAATTTCAAATTTGAATTTAGATTTGGATTGCAATTGGGATTCAGCGGATTTCAGAGAGAAAGAGAGAGAGGGAGAGAGAGTGTGTGGTTTGGGGTGCGGACGACTTATTATTCTATTATTGCTTTGCTTATTGCTCGTAAAACGAACAGGTTTTTGTGTAAATTAAAAGGGGTTGGCTGTTCGGTCCGCAAATCTTAGAAACAAGGGTGAATTAAGCAGATGAAGAGGCGACACATGAAACATGGGCGAGAGCTGTGTGTTATAGCCAGACGTTTGTTATTTGTAACAAATTAATTGTTTTATAGGGCGTGAACGGAGAGCAGCAGGTGGGCTTGAATTGATTTTCCATAGCGCATAGCGCTGTTCGCATAAAGTGCCGCAGCAGTAGCAAAAGTCATTGTTAGTCTGCAGAATATGAGTACAGAGGTAAGTGTATACCTATGGAAGAATTTACACTCGAAATATTAGGGGTGTTTTTTTGTTCTTAAATTTTTTCTGTGTTTTGTTTTGGAAGAGTTCGACTTTGACGACACATAACTACCTACATAGCCTGTCAAGGCTTCATGGGATAAGACTGCTCCGTTTTTTTTCATTTTTATACTCTCGTAATGTGCAAATGCAAATTGGTATTTGATAAGAATTTAAAAAAAAAATAATTAAGAACATCGTTTTGACTTCCTGATTGACAGTGATGATGGGGACCGGATATTAGGGTTTCAAATACACATCACATTCAACACCAGTTATTTTTGTTTTTGGAAATGGAGCTTGTAACTTTTTTGCCTTTGAGTTGAGTTCAGAAGAAAAGAAGAAAAGAGAGAGGAAGAGAACATTTTTATTAATGATTCCATGTTAGGATTCTTCAAATGCAACCTAATTTTGAATCTTCTTCGGCTTTTCAATTACAAATCTTCTCCATGATTCTACTGACTTACTTACTCCTCATCGATAGCGCTAGCCTTAGCAGCCCAAAAAGATAAAATTTACATCCGCAGTGCTCGAGCACTATAAAAATAGGTAACCTGAATCAACACAAGCAAGTGGGAGCTTATGGTATGTACCATAGCGTCACTCTTCACTTCCCACCATCCAACCATTGTTTTAAAATCCAGTCAACAACTGTCCATCCCAAACTATATATGGCAGCCATATCAGCACAACGCCCCATCAACATATCGAACCCATGAAAGAATTTATTTGCATTTTTTTTGACAGCTGCGTTAGCGCGTTTAGAGCTACTCCCTCATTGTCTAGGTAGGGCATTGGCTTTTTCAGAGCTTCCCTTATCAATTTCAGTTTTAAACATTATTCTGGTCGACACCTTCTTCCACCCCGGATTACATTTATCTATCCTAATTTAGGACATCATTTACTAGAAGTCTGCAGGTCGTGACAAGATCTCCAATGTTTGCTTAAAAAAAAATACCAAAATCGGTGATGTGATTTTCCTGACGGCACCTACTCTTCAACTTGGAGGTGTTTTCATTCGGCGATCTCTGCCCAAGTTTCAGGGGACAGCCAAGTACTATTCCTTCTTTGCGGCCGACCGACTATTCTTCCAGCACCTGGCCATTTGCTTGGGATATCCACACTGTAGATGTGCGTAATCTAACAGCAGATTGCAGTCGTAGGGCCTATTTCACCAAACACTTTTCACTCTTCACTTTGCAACTTTTCACTTTTACTTTGCAAATTTGGTGACGCCAATTTGCAAAGAGGATGTTTATTGAAATGAAAAGTACTTTTCACCAAACACAAATTTGCAAAGTGAAAAGTTCTTTTCTGCAAAGTGAAAAGTTTTGTTAGATTGCAGAGATTTTGTTTAAATCTGTATTTTTTGAGAAATCCTAAGCCACAAGATATGGTTTTTTTTTTTTTTTGGTTTCGTGCAAAGCAACGTATTAAGATTTAAATTTAATAAAATAAAGTCGAGAGCAGCGTTGCCGAAAATTGGTGCTATATTTTGTGAAAAATGGTTTTACTTTCGTGCCACAAGAATATCATAGTTTTTTGCCATTTTCATTATTGCCTACAGCCTAAAAATATACATCACATAATTATTGATAGAAGCAAAATTACATATTACAAAAAATTATTCAAAACTATTTGATTGCATTTTGAGTTTCATTGTAGGTAAAATAAGAAAAATATAAAACGTGCTATATTGAAATCGTGCCACATCGGCAACGCTGGTCGAGAGGTCAAAAAATGTTCTTTTTTCTGTTGGTGCGTCTATATAATAAATGCACGTCAAAGTGCATCCTAAATGGAGGGCCAAGTTTCCTTTATTTGTATGTAATCTCATATCATTTATAAGTAATTGTTGTCTAGAAAAAAAAAATGAAATTATCGTAGGTTCAGTTATCCTAAAATCTATGGATAATAAAAGTCTAAACATAAAAGGTACTATTTTTACGAGGGTTTTTTTTTCAAAATTGTATGGTTCACATTCAGATTTATCAGTGAATATTGTCTCAATTAATAATTCAATTATAAGGTCGTGGTAATTGTTGGCAAAACTGCTTTCACCTGAGGTCAGCACTGCAGGCGACATAAACAGAAACAAATTACTATTAATTGTTGATATGACTCGAGTAAAAACCTTTAACTCAACACTAGATACTACAAGATCAACTACAAAAAAAATAGCTAATGATGGTAATTGCTGTAGAGGACTACCTGCACGATTTTCTTTTCAGTTGCCGATAATTTTATCAAAAAAAATGGTAGGATTTGAGCCCCTAATCTTTAGTGTGATAGTCAAATACAAATACTATTTTCAGTATTTTTTAATGTCCGCTCAAACATTTATTTTTCTACTTTAATTTTTTGAAACGCTTTTACTATTCACTTTTCAAAAATAGTTTAAAAAATTGAAAAGTCTTTTCACCTTGCAGATTTTTGGAAATTATTTATTTGCAAAGATGCAAAGTTAAAAGTGTTTTGTATTGTATTTTGATTAACAGTTTTCTTAGCTGAATTTTAAAATAAAAAAAAAATTAAGAAACTTCACTTTTAGCTTTAATAACGATATTTCAATTAAACTTAAAATATTTGAGTTCCCAAAAAAAAAAAAATAAAATTCCTAATCAAATTCATTTATCATTTTACCAAAGTCAATTTTAATAGATTTATAATTTTTTATCGATATATCATTTTTTTTTTGTTTGAAATCATAGAATTGTTTATGTTTTGGATGAATTGGAAAACAAACAAAAAAAAAAAAAACAACCGAAACAAAAAATAAAACCACACCGAAATGTATAAATGTTTGTTGTTGTCATTTTATGAAATTAATAGAATCCATTAATCATAATTTTATACTTGGCTTCTTTATATACACCCACCCACCTGCTACAATTTATACTATCGACTCGAAGAAGAGTTTCACTATAATTTTGAAAATTCTTTTCGATTTTTGAAAAGCCACACGAGAGTGGAATATTTTATTTTTTTTTTTCATAATTGAGTACGTCCGCTTTTAATTTTAAACTCCCAGGTCCCAGGGCAGGGTAAGATACGAGTATGGGTGGTGTTAGTGTTGGTGATGGTGACATGCTTTTGTTTTAGGGGCTTGGAATTTTTTGAAAAAGTCTTTATCCGATTAATTGATTTTAAATTCGAAAAAAAAGATGAACATATTTGATAGAATGATTTTGTTTCAAAAATGAAAAAAAAAACATTTGAAATATGGCATGTTAAAAAGTTATGATGTTATTTGGGCATGCCTAAGAGCATCTAGCTTATGATCTTGTGACGAAACTGGCATTTAGTCTGAGAACTTGCATTTGAAGAAATCCCTGGCGAATTATTAACTATTAACTGCCTCTGACCTATCGATTGTATCTAGACTTTGTCTTATCATGCGAAGCAGTGAAATGTTTGTTTTTTCGTGCGTTTTTGGAGAAGTACTTTATGCACCATAAGAGAGTCCTATCGTTGACACATTTTGACTCCGACACACACGTGTGTGTTGGACTCACTCGATATGCTTATCTGTTAGCATACCGACAATTCAAACGCTTTAAGCTTTTGCATTCAAATATGCTTGCATGCAGGTGGCTGTCCGACTTCCGAGTTAAGCAAAAGTGTTGATACACGTTTGTACAACTTTTAGATTTATTTCTACACTCACCATTTTTTATATATAGCCACTTAAAAAAAAATGGAAGTTAGCCGCCTGAGCTCGGAACTTCCAAAAACTGAAAACGCCATCTGATGGATAATAATCGTTTGTACAATTGTGTTCCAAAATATTTTTATTTGTTAACCTCCCAGTAATTTCTTACACAAAAAAAATTTACAAAAAAATTTCAAAAATGATCATACATGGAACTAACTTCTGCATTTTCATATTTTTCTAATTTTAGTTAATTTTTCAAAACTTTTTTAGATGTTGGAAGGTTCGGATTCAGGAGGCCACCTTCATACTTTATTCAGTCCAAAAGTTTCGAATAATTAATTAAAAATAGAAACAAAATGAAAACTCAAAAGTAAGTAGGTACCTACCATGAATGATCATTATGGAAAATGTACAAACGATGGGACATTTTTCGATTTTTTTGGAAAATTAAAAAAAAAAATGTGTAAAAAATTACTGGGCGGTAAAGAAATGAAGATATTTTGGAACACAACTGTACAAACAATTATATATCGGATGGCGTTTTCAGTTTTTGAAAGTTCCGAGGTCGGGCTGCTTACTGAAACTTTTATTTTTTGAAGTGTGTAAAGATAAAAACGATGAGTGTAGAAATAAATCTAAAAATTGTACAAACGTGTACTACTTTTGATAAGCTCGGGCACCCACTGTGTGCTATGCTCGATTTACTGATCTTATGGAGAAAGGCTATGAAATATCCATGTCCGGTGAGAAACTGGGTGACTTAGTAGCTAACATTAACGTGCCTTTGTACTGCTGCCATCTGTTTCCCATATTTTTGTTGTGGAAGTGCGTCTGTCTAAATATCACTTTGAACCACAAACGTTGGCCATCAATCTCATTCTCCTCAGTAAAGTTGTAATTTTGGAAGCTCCTTCCGCAGCATTCTTCATCTTGTCGTTTATCCGGCCCAAAATGGAGTCCATGTCTGTTTAGGGTGTCAAAAACAAGCAGAGGTGACCGTAATCAATAACATATGGGCCAATTATAAACATGAATTTCATTATAAAGTCTACAAAATCGGTATCTTCGGCTTAATTATTTCTTCTTAAAACCGTAAAACCTAACACCTAAGGGGACCTTTACGTAAATTCTACACTATCCACACAATATTCCTCCCCATCCGAAAGCCAAGCAGAGCCACTGGCTCTTGTAGAATAGGACCATTTAACCTTAGAGATGAGCGGCAAGGATCTCGCCCTCCATCAAGCTGGCTGAGGCGGGCTTCCTACTGATAAAAATTTTGTTTTTTTTTTTCAATTCAAATATGTACTGCATTGCGACCCAAGTGATTTATTAGAATCTATTCAAAAACCATTCTGGCAATGGGAAGTCGATAGTCCAACACAATTTGAAAACTCAATTACCTAACAAATTCTTACAGAGTTGGAGTGCAAACACATTGAATTTCAAAACAAGCAAACAAACAGTTACAAAATTATTAACAGAAACACAACAAATAAAAATCCATTAAAAAAAAAGCTCTCGACACATAAGCACCAACGCTCATCCTACTACATACATACATAAATGCTATTTCTGTTCTCTCTTAAAAATGACACAAGGCGTAATACTTTTCCCTTGTTACTCATTAAAAAAAATAACAAAAAAAAATGGAAAAAAACAAAAAAAACAAAACAAGAGGTAGGTACGAAAAATAAAAGGATACACAAGTATATCTACCTACATTAATTTCATCATTGAATATTCATTCTCATGAAACCACTAACAAAAGAATCCGTCACTTATACCAACCTACCACTACCACTACCATCCTAAGTCCTTGAATTCTTGAATTGCTGGGTCGGGTCGGGGAGTCGTTCGTCTACTTTACTCTATAAAATAAAATAAAAGAAAGGATAACAACCTTGTTTCAATCTAACACCAAACAAAAACCGCACCAACTCTTGCAACTCCCCAAAGGACATCATCATCATCATCATCATCACAAGACACAAAGTAAATATATGTACCTTACCTTACGTACGTATGCGGCGCTCTGCGGTGACAAATTCATACAAAATGCTGTTGTTCTTAAGCATTATCCTTTCGTTGCTTTCCTTCTGGATCTGGAAGCCATATTTTTTTGTTGTCTCTGCCATGTTGCCAATACCAACAAGACACAATAATAAGGAATAATCCTTCCTACCTCTCTGTTTCAGTTTTAACTCGTAGAAAGAGGTAGATATTCCCTTTATTTAGATACCTACCCTTTTTTTTGCCTTTCATTTTCTTTTGTGTCACAGCTCACAGAATGATGCATATACAATCATCATCGTCATCACTGTCGTATAATATACAATAATCCTATGCCGCAACATTGTGGTCGCTTAAATCCACTGTGCGCGTCTATTGACGCCATTGCCGTGCGTCGTACATCGCTCGCGCCCGCGGTCTTCGTTTACTACCTTATTGTGCGGTTGATCCCTTGAAGGATAAAAACCAAGCTGATGTGCACTGTTTCGTTGTGTATTTGTTTTTTTTTTTTTTGTTTTTTTTTTTTTTGTTTTATCGTTTTATGAGCTATCCCTGAGAAGCCAGTGCATCTTTGTACTTTATGAGACAGAGGCATTATAATGGCATGTGTTCATGGTTACCACTTAAGAAGATTTCCATCTGTTTGTAGTTTTAATAAGTTTGTTCGTCTGGTTTTTTTTTTCTCCTAGCGTGGCCTTATTAAGTTTGGAAAACATAGTCTGAACGAAAAAAACGTTCAGTAACGGAATCAGAATGGTAGGACTTTGAGAAGGGGCAAAATGTCATCAATAAAATCGTTCCTCAAATTGATCACATCGCCATTGATGTCAGACATGCTTCTAGTATCTTGGATACCCGAACGTTCCGGGTAGCAAACTTGGTAGTGTCTCGGGTACGAATGCGGACATTTATGACTCCACAGCACCGAGCAAGCACTGTGACAAAATTTGATGTCGCAAAAATTAAAATCCAAGAGAACGCCAAAACTTTTACTCACCACGATTCTCAATAATCCACCTGGTTGGTTTAACAAAACTCCTAGTTGGTTCAACGAAAAATATGGCATATGGTTGCCGCATTTAAATAAAAAAAAGTTACGAATTTTTTACATACCATTTTGTAATCAGTGCAACAAGCTCTACAAAACGTGATAGGACTCCGCCCGCGTATATTTTGTTAGCCTGTTTTTGTCACACAGTGTTGTTAAACATGTCCCTGTTGAATCACTCGCTGAAAAAAATATACATTTTCGACAAAAAAAAGTCAATTTTTTTTATTTAAATGCGGCAACCATATGCTTGAGGTCCGAAGACGAAGCTAGATTTTCAGCAATGAATAAAAAGACGAAAAAACCGTTTTTTGCCCCTAACTCCAGATTTTCGGTTTGTTACGAAATTTTTACATACCATTTTGTTATCAGTGCAACAAGCTCTACAAAACGTGATAGGACTCCGCCCGCGTATATTTTTTTAGCCTGTTTTTGTCACACAGTGTTGTTAAACATGTCCCTGTTGAATCACTCGCTGAAAAAAATATACATTTTCGACAAAAAAAAGTAATTTTTTTTTTTATTTAAATGCAGCAACCATATGCTTGAGGTCCGAAGACGAAGCTAGATTTTTAGCAATGAATAAAAAGACGAAAAAACCGTTTTTTGCCCCTAACTCCAGATTTTCGGGGTGTTAAGAAATTTTTACATACCATTTTGTAATCAGTGCAACAAGCTCTACAAAACAATTTTTTTTTATTTAAATGCGGCAACCATATGCTTGAGGTCCGAAAAAGAATCTGGTTTCGAAAGAATTGAAATCTGAGTACAAGCCTTACCTATACTTGATGTAGCAGTTTTTTCTCGTCACCCACGCTCGACTTTACCGCAGCCGTGCGTCTGGTTGTTCGTCTTTGTTGTCATCCTCTTTTGACGATTGACGACACCCGATGTGTTTGTGTTTTTATTTTTTAAATCTCGTGCATCATCTCAGATCCGGAAACATACCACAAAAGGACTTGTCGTCGTCCTTCATCCTTCACACTACTTATTCACATCATCATCATCGTCACCACCGTAATAAAAGACGAGGAAATAAGAAACAAAATAATGTGACACACGAATCATTCATTTCTTATTCATGGAGGCATAACAAATGAAGGGTGACCTTTCTGCATAACACGTCACACGTCGTCGAAGCGACGCCGACGACGACATATTCTAACACAAGGAGGTGTATGCTTTATTTTTATGTGCGATTGTGACTGAATTGTTTTTGTCGGTCGTCGGCTGACTTTCTGTCGATTTTACATTATAAGAACTTTTTTTTTATGCACATGTCTCCCCAAAATAATATACGAGTATGATGATAGGTAAACACAAATACCTACTACATTCAAACAAAAAAAAAAAGGAAATTAAACCCAAAATGGGAATGAATTGTTGATGCTGGTTATGGCTAGAGTTTTGTGGAGAAGAGTAGACATAGGTGCAGAGTTGACACTTGACGACTTGACAGTTGATGATTTTTGTTTTGGCACATCATTATTATATGAGAATTTAAGTCGTTTCCATACAAAGAACGATAGAAATACACTTTCCACTTTATGAGATAGTAGCGAAAGAACGTCCAATTCCGGTAAGGAGCTAGGTTCTCAGAGCGTATTAAGTCCGTTGCGATCCTGTTTTATGGCAAAGAGTCTACACTACTTCTAAGTGCCATCGTGCAGATTTTCGTTCGACTGTCCTGCGCTATGTGCCCCGCTACCTGCCCTGTGTAAGCGTGTTCCACTGAATCGCTTGGCTTGCAATGCAATCGTTGCTTTTTTCGGTCGCCCCACTCCTCGCCTACCCTGTGAAAGCAGGTTTCCTGCATCGCTGGGCTTGCAATGCAATCGTAGATCTTTGCTCAGGTTTCAGCGGACTATTCTTTCAGCACAAGTTATGAAAATATTTTTCTTTTGAAGGAGAATAGTTAAGTGCTGCTGTTTGTGAGGTGAATTTCTGTAAGCTGCGTTCAGCCAGTTACCTCACTTCAAAATTTCAGGTTGGGGCGTAATACTGGATAATGATGTCACGAGCGACGTACACTATTTCGTAATATTGCCTTCAACATCATGTGTTTTAGAGACTCCCACGAAATCCGACTATTGATTTCAGTTTTGCTAAATAGCTGCCCAACACCTGTTTTCTGGACACTTCGCGTGAAAACTCCTTAACCTATCCCTAAAAGCTAGATGGAATTTTGGAACTTCCTAGCAAACTGCTGAATAAAATACAGTTGGAATGGGCTGAATTCGAACCCAGATATCTCTCTTCCATCCCACTAACTTTTTCGTCAAATGGCACTATATACTCTTAAAGGTACAACTTCGACCTAGCCCAGTTTCCTGTCGCACTTTCCCCAAATAAACATAAAAATCAATTCTTCTTTATTTTTCTTTTTTGACACCATCACACTGGTCGTCTTTCAATTCCAACATTTTCCCGCTGAATAGCTGAATGACCTGTTTCCTATAGAAATATAACAACAACCGACACAAAAAATCACCAATATCATAAAGTTAATCAATTTTAATTGATTCCGTTTGGTTTTGATAGAAAAATTCAATCGTCTGTTCTCTCAAAAAAAAAAAAAAATAAAATAAACTTAAACATCAATGGATAAATGCTAAAAAAAATACACCAAACTGCATTTTAAACAATTTTTTAACTTAAATTATCGCAAAGCCATTTTTGTTTTATTTTTCATAAATAAAATAATATATAAAAAAAACAAGAAAAGGATACGATTTTCCCATCATCATCAAAAATATATGCAAAAATCATTCAAATATTGTATAAAAATTTTCAATTTGCAATTGTAGTGATTGTGAGTTTTTTGTTTGTTTATTATTTAATTTTTTTGAATAATATTTTCACCTCTTCTAAAGGTTGTTGTTGCGTAAAGGAGACACTGAATTGGGTAGTTTTTTTTGGTTTTGAATTTTATTGTGGGTGTGTGAGCTTGTGAGCGCTTGTAGATATTTAAGTCAATTTGAATTATGACATTGAATGGATAAAATCAGTTTAAAATGAAAATGACCCTTCATGGGAATAACGTGTAAGGTTTCCAAGCTTTTGCTTAAGTCCGTTTGTTCTTATTTAAAATGAAAAAAACACAAAAAATACCAGCAACAAACTATTAAAATTCCGATTTGACAGTCGGTTGATTCACTTGCTATCAGATCTTTGAAACTTTATAATTCAAAACGAACACTGTAAGGAGTCATAACTGTTAAATATTGACCTTGAGATAAAAACTTTGCAATATAAAAAGTATTATTAAATAATTTAATTTATGTTCCAACCTTGGGATAACGACTAAACCTCAAAACGTTTCAATAATCACTCCCTCGGGACCACTTTTTTATAAAGTACTTCAAGAGGGGTATTTTTAAGTAGCGGATTCCAGCTTTTCGTGAACTGCATCTTCGGTGCAATGGACTCCTGACTGAATTCGCCGGTGATTCTTTGTTAGTTATTGCCTAGTGTTTCTCATCTCATCATGGCGTTCATTCTGGAAGGAGGGGCTGATTGCATTGCCTATATTGTGTAGAAAGGCGTTTAAGTACCCGTGTCCGGTGAGGAACTGCCTGACATAATAGTTTACTTCACCGTGTTTCCGGTTACCCCATTCAGCAACGTCTTTGCTGTCTGCTTTTCAACTCTAACCGTTCATGTCACTTCTGTTGTGTAGGTTCCTTTGCTTCCTTTGATTGAGCACTTTTACTCCGATTTCCGCCTATTTGTCGCAGACGTACCTCCTTTCTGCTGCAAGACGTTGGTTCCGACACCGTTCGTTAGAAACTAGCTATCCGTAAGGCTCTACGTTGGTGTACTGTTGCCACCTGTTTCCGGTATTTCTCTTGCCTGAATGCATCGGCTCAGATATCGCAGAGCATTTGTTCGTCTCATGACCGTTGTACTTTATTTTACGCACTTTCAATGTCGCTTGCAGTAGTAACTCAACTCTTCTTCACTAAAATTTGAGAGATTTTTCTGTTGTTGTGCTAGTATGGTATCGAGATCGGGGCCCTAATAGGTTAAGTTTGGTAAGCGCGTCTACGATCCCATCTATTTTTCAGTAAGTGTAGAAATGGCGTTTTAGATTCTCATGAGTCACTGTTTACCTCTTTGCGAAGATCGAAGTTAGACTTATTTCTTGATTTCGAATCGGTTGGTTCTGAAGTTCGCTCTAGATTTTCAGCTTGCCTTCCCCTGGTGACCTTGCGTCTAAGGTGCAAGCATCCTCTGCGAAGCATGGCTAACTCTTCCGGCCACTAATAGGCTGGGCTCCTTTTGCTCTGTGCTTCCGGGGCATTCATAACAGATTTCAGAAATGGGATATCCACATGTAAATCAAGTTACAAAATTATAAGATCTCAGCGAATGGTTTTTGTGCACAATATGTCAACCGTCAAACTTTTAATCTCAATTTCACAAAAACTACGATTTTGCGTACACCTACGAGAAAAACTCTTAAGCGCCTTATCTAACAGTAAGGCTGATCCACAAAAAAAATTACTGCTTTTGAAGAATAAAAAAAGAAAAAAAAATATCTTAATTCCAATTGCCAAACAATAAAACAGAAGCTAAAGTTAGCAACCCTTAAATGTCTTTGTAGTCCTTATTAAAACAAACTTTAATACAAACAAATATTTATTTAGAACACACAACAAAAATTAACAACTCGTATTTGTGTGTATTTTGAAAATATCAAAGAATGAAATGGAAACAACAAAACTCAATCGGCCTTTCGGCATCCTTAAATTATTATCATCAACGAACGTGAATAATGCCTGTGTCCTGCGTTCCCTTACCCCAAAAGCCGCTGCCGCCAGTCGCGGCTCAGTATCGGCACCGAGACACATCATAAAACACAATTTACTTATCTATTTTGTTTATCGTCATCTACATCATCATTTCATTTTTGTCGTGATTATAGAATAAAATAAAACAAAAAAAAAACAACAAAAATAAAAGAGACACAAAAAAATGCAAAAATAAATAAGTAAATAAACAGAGCTTCACCCATTCTTCCCATTACCCAGTAGCAGTCAAACCAAACCGAACCGGAGCGAACTCAAAATCCCACTCCCACCACTATTATTCTTCTCCAAATATATTTATTCCCCTTGATAGGGTAAAAGGTATATACCGTTACCTCGCCGTGCCGCGCCCGCCACGCCGATCCCTGTAAGTATGCAACACAGCATCCGTTGCTGCTCTATCTATGAGACACGAAAAGATCAAAGGACAATTTTCGGGTTTTTGTTTTATTCAGGAAAATTTGTTCATTCCTTTTCCGCCTTCACCTCGTCGCTTGTCGTCCTTGGTCCTCTCTCTCTCCCGCTTCCCTTGTGTATTTATATCTATTTATCTATCTATTTTTGAGAGTCCCTCTGTGTCATCATCATCATCATCATCATCATCTTTTTTGTGAGCTCTGCCTTTGTGGGTGTTCAAATCCTGAAACGATGATGGTTTTATTCTTGCTGTGGTTGTATTTTATTCGGAATTTTCAGACCTTTGTGAATTTCGGTTCAAGTTTTTTGTTTTTGTTTCATGTTGTCTTTGCAAATTTTCATTGTTTGTTTGTTGATTAACAAATTCATCAATATAAATAAATACAAAGGCAAAAAGGTTTGCCGACAAGTTTTTTTTTTTTGTTCTGATGCCTGTGGAAAACTGCTCAAAAGATTTTTTTTCTGCTTTATACCTGTGCTATTAACTTTCTCCATAAGTTCATTTATGTTTGTGGATTGATGATTAAAAAAAGAAAACAACGGTATTAAGCTCTCAAAAAATATTTGTTTCCCTTTTATCGCAAAAATTAATCACCCCTATCGGGAACGATATTTCCCGGGGAATTTTTTTTTGGGGAAAAAGGCTCCGTTGTCCCGTTTTTGCTTGTAATTTGTTCCTCTGCTATTAAGAACAATGGAAAAGTGAAAATTGACGATCCCAGCAACAAAAAATTATCAGAGAAATTTCATTCCTGATAACCCTATTAGGTTTTGGACAAACAAATGAAGGGCCACGGGAAAGAACGATCATATTCCATTTTTGTCGAAAATGGGATTATGGTGCCATCTTCTAGGACTCTTAAAAATTAATCATAGAATGAAAACGGTAAGGGTCAACAAACTGAGAGAAAAGTCATGAGTGTCACACAACCTCGAGCAAAATCCAGCTAAAAACAACAAGAGTCCAAAAAATTGAACCAAGCATGTGTACTTTAAACGGGGAACGTTATCAGCCTTATTGAGAGTTTTGCCCGGAAAATATTTCATTTGTCCGTTGTTAATAATTCTTTATTTTTTTGGAAAATTGTGTGCTTTTTCATGTAACAGAAAGTATATTCTACTTTTTGGATGTTTTTATAAAAATGTTTTTTTTTATTAATAAAGAACTTTAAAAAAATTGATCCTCAAAGGTTGCTCATATCATTCACTGTTTGGATTTGTATCACTTCAAAGTTTCATATGGATCCCCAAAGTATGCAAGAAAAAATGTTGCTTTACTACAAAAATTATGCAAGCACATTCATGCACATTCGATAATTTTTCAAAAAAAAAACTCATTTGAAGTTTATTTGTAACCGTTACCGTTAGAGGACTTCAAAATGTCATTGCAATGTTTTCTTGTTTTTTTTTTTAAAGTAGTTGTTTTCAACATCAAGATTTTCAGTTCCTAAATTCAGAAATCTATTGAATAATTTTGATATAAGGGCATGCCACAAGACCATGTCGAACAATGAAATTTTCATTTCTAATTGAACGATTAATTCTTACAAGCGTTCATACACGCTTGTTTTCCTTGCCATGCTTACGAAAAAATTAACACGAATTTCCTATTATAATGGCAGTATTATAAAACTTTAAACTTGAAAATCCGTTGTGCCAGCCTTAAATTGCATCAATTTACAATTGAACGAGAAATTATTTTTGTTGACCTAAAAATATCATAAAACTTATGTTTGGTTTCCAGCATTTCACAAAATTGAAAAAAAAAACCAAAACTTTGTTTAGTTTTTAGAATTTCACAACACTATGTAGAGCAATTTTATTTTTATTTCTAATTGAACGACGAATTCTTGTGAGCGTTCATAATCGCTTGTTTTCCTATCTTTGTAAACGAAAACTCAACACGAATTAAAAATAACTGTATAAACTCAAAATTTCGTTATATTGTTCTCGAGTTGTCAGCTTTGAAATGGAACAGTTTCTTATTGAACGAGAAATTATTAGAGTAAGAATAGACAGACAAATAGCAAAAAAAGGATAAATGTATCTGATTTTTCATAAACAAGTTTATATTAAGGTGATTTATAGTCTGAGAAAATCTCTCAACCTATTGACAACCACAAAGTCTAATATAAGAAGTCAAAAACCGTAGGTTTTGTACAAAACAAAAATGTTCTATAAACGCACCTTCAAGACGAGAGTCAATTTTGAATAAAATAGAATTTCAAAGCTTTCGATTATCATTCACCATTTAGATTTCAGTGTCATATGGATACCAAAAGTATGTGATTGAAAACAAACAAAATTGTGGTCTACAACCAAAATTATACTACAAAATTGTTGCTGGTGCTGGTTGGTCATCCTACTAATCGGGTAGTTGCAATACTTCTTAAAATTTTCTTTGCTGAAAATAGTTATTTTTTTTTTTGCAATAGATATTATATGTACGTCATAAAACCATATACCATTTTCCCAATTTCTCGTTTTTCTCAAAATTTTGTCCGGAGGCCTCTTAATCTGGTTGCTGCAGTGATGTTTTTGTCACTGCAAATTGAATTTTCAATTGAGAACTAAGCGAGAGCGACACCCGTAATACCTACTTTTAATCAAAAACTATTTTTTGATGCAGTCGACCAGGGCTAGGACGCTCCACATTTAAGCATACTTGAGACAAATCGAGGATTAAAATGCTGGGAATCCACAAAGCGGGTCACCCAAAATTTTTTATTGTAGTTTTGTTAAGTTTGTATAAATGCTTAGCTGTTTTCAAAATCAGCATTTCACTTTTATTTCTAATTGAACGACGAATTTTTTTTTGCGTTCGTACTCGCTTATTTTTATAGCTATGCAAACAAAAAACATAACAAATATTTTGTTATTATAATGGCAACATTTTTAAATTATAAACTCGAAATTCCGTTGTGTCGTTCTTAAACGAGAAATAATTTTGTTGACCTTAGAAAAATTGGAAAATCACAAAACCCATTTGTTTTCAATCAAAAGAGCGTTTTTAGACATAATTTTTCGCTAATTTTTAGTGAACATCTTAAAAATCCTTGACAACAATTTTGAAATCATCATTTGCTACAACAACGTCATATCTCAAAAAAAATATTTAATCATAGGAAAATGAGTTAAAAGATTTGTATTCCCATATAAACTACATAGAAGAACCTGTTGTCAATAGTGTTTTCTGAGTAATATTTTGAAGTTTCAGACATGAAATTGATGCAGTTTGAAGATTATGAATTAAACTAGTAGTATAAACAACTCAAATTCGATGGTTTTTAAGGTATGACGTTGTTGTAGCAAATAAGCGATATCAACATTTCAATGACACAATTTTGTTTCTTTTAATTGAAGTTCTTATGGAATCATGTTTCCAAAATAAAAATCATTTCAGTGATGTCTTAGAATTTAAATGCGATCTATGTAAATTTTAAACTAAAATTCTGTAATATTCAATTATCAAAGTTTAAAACAAAATATTTAAATTATTTAATGACTGATAAAATTCATTAAAAAAAAAAAACAATACTTAAAGCCTTTCTTTGGGCACAAACCCAACGCTACAAAAACTACATAACGACTTGCTATGACTTTGTACATATTTCTTTCCTACTCAAATTATTACATACCTACTTTATTTATAAATTTTTAACAACTTCATATGAAATTATATACATAGAAGAACAAAATTATTGTGCTTGTGTTTATGCTTAACTAACCTTCTAAAAGCATTCTGTTATTCGCATTAATGACGAAACATAATTAAGCTGTTATATTTCAACAACCTTTCTCGTTGTCACCCCCGTGTCACCGCCATCCACCTCCATCACCGTCACCCTATAACAAGCTTCAAAGCCGATATAGACGAAAGACAACAGCAATTCCATGAAATGGTATTTGCCACCATTATTTGCTTGTTGTTTGTCTGTTTATATCCTTTTAGCCTATGTAACCAAATAACAAATCCGCCGCATGTGTATCCAATACATTTTTGATTGGGTTTATATCGCTACTATACCCCTGCCCTATATCTCTTTATTAAGTCTCTATTTTGGCTTGCCTTAAATGGGGTTGCAATAATATTGTCTCTCTGTTTTTCTTTTAACAAAAATGCAGAAAAATAACAAAAACTAAAACAAACACTCTCCTTCCTTCCATTGAGCATCTACTCATCATCATTCATCAGTTGTAGTAAAGAAGGGTTGATAATTCATTTTCATTTCATCTTAATTTGACGACAGATTGATGTCACATATAATTACGTTGTGCTCGTCCCCCTAATTTCACTGAATTGTCATCACACACAAATAATAAAAAAGAACGAATTCAGTCAAAAGGATAACACAACTATTACAACAATGATCCATTGTCAATATGGTCTTGTTTTTTTTTATTTGTCTTCTGAATTTACTTAAAAAAAAAAAAAAAAAATATAAAAAAGGAGTAGACAAGGACTTTTCAGGAAACTCTGTTCAATATTTAATTTATGCCCGAATACAATGGAAGCAACATGCTATGAATAACCTTATTACAAAAAAGTACAATAAAGGACACTTAGGATTCAGAACTCGGCTCAATTCTTAGCCCAGCAGTAGTAAAGAATACAAACAAGGACGAAAATGAAAACTGAAGCACGTTGATGATGAAATGATGATTATGTGATGGTGAATGGATATTTAATTTTTTGTTTGAGCATCTCAAGGGGATGGATCTTCCTTGTTCCAATTTTGTGTTTTTTATCTGTTTTTTGTTTGTGTCTTTTTTGATACTTTGCATGTGCGCCCAATGAAATCATGATCAAAAAAGAAAATCAGATAACCTTAAAAATGAGTATTAAAAGGTTTTCTTCCTTACGTAGCTATATAATCAGATGTATTGTATCTTATACAGGGTGATTTGCATAAGATGCGACAAGAGGCTACAGCGTTTGGGGGTGCTATTTCCTAATGGCAACACTAATTAATTTTTATTTCAAGTAAAGTAGTTCCCTTCGCCCAATAGTTTGTGGGATGGATTATCACGCCAAGTTTAAGTCTCAGCCTCACTTACTTACTTACTTAAGATGGCGCTTACAATCCAGGATGAATTTCGGCCTCAACCAACACACCAGTCCGGTCCCAAGCTGGTTGCCACCAGTTACGCACTTCAGGTCGGTTGTGTCCACCACTGTATCGCGACATCTAAGATGAGGTTTCTTCTGTCACGTTCGTCGTCAGTACTAAGACTCATCTCAATCGCTTTGTTTTCAGCTTTTTGACAAGGTCGATATAGCTGTAAAACCCGTGCCTATAGAGGTCGTCATTGTATATTCTTCTCTATTCTTCATTGATGAATACAGGACTTGACCAAATGTCACTGTCACTCTTTCTCTAAAAGCTGGTTCTCATTCGAAATTGGTAGTGTCCAATCGCCAGCGCTATTTATTTCCACAACATGCCTGAGCCAATCGTTTCTATTGCAAACTTAAGCATTCAAATCTCGCATAACCATTATGATGTATGTATCTACTTGACTTGGTGTATTTTTGTAAGTGGCATTCAGTCGGTTATAAAAAGTCTCCATTACTTCAGGATCAAAGGCGTCACATGAAGGCGTCACACTGGAAAATGGTAACGCGACGTACAACATTTCGAAACCTTGTTTTCAGTATCATGTCTTCAAGAGGCTCCCACGAAATCAGGTTATTGAGTGTAATTTTGGTAAGGAGCAGCTCAACACCTGATTCTCAGACACTTTCAGGTTCTTCTCCGGAGTACAGTAGTACTGGTTGGGGATTTGATATTTGCCCAAGCTCAACCATCAAACTTCACTTGGTTCGCGTTAAAGTTGGAGGAATCTGGCGTTTTGGAGCCCTTTTCTGCAATTGTCGAGAAGGGTTTTAAGGCCAAAATCATGGAGGTGAAAAATTTGATATTATTAAATTAAAATTAAATTAAATTAAAATTTACTTCTAACGTACCGGTTACAATAAATTAGATGCATCTTCAAATCTATTAAATTTGTTTAAAATAGAGTTAGTTTTTGTTTTATTCTATCTAATATAGCAAACAAATCTTTCCGGGAACGCTTCCACAACTCAAAAACTGAAATTAAATACACTAAAATCAATTAAATTTAGCTACCTATATTCCTAACATTACTAAGTCTTAATTTTCTTCAATAATTCTTACGTGTCTTACAACAAAAATGAGAAGATTCATTATTTCTATTTAAATAAAAGTTGTCCGATGGAGTATGTCTGATTAAAGGTGCTACGAATGGTCTTTCCGTGTGTCATGGAATTGGTTTATTATTGCAAAAATAGTTTTATGCATATAATAAATTAAATTGAAGTGTTTATTGAAATTAAATTTAAAACATGAGGAGCGTACATCAATTGAGCGTCATTTCGGGAACGCCTATTTTGGAATGAATAAAGATTAAAGATATAATTTTTGACGATGTTATAATGCAAAATCAAGACCACTACAATAAAACCTAAAAAATATTTCGATAACTTTTGTAAGAAAGAAAATAAACCATAATAATGATCAAAACCTCATTTTCGGAAACGCCTTTTGGGCTATAAATGAGTTATACAGTATTACCGAAACAAATCTCCATGTTTTTAGTATTTTAAGTCAGAATCTTATGGCTTAAATGTGGAGTTTTATTATAAAGTTTAAGAAAAAGTTATCTATTTTGAAGGTATTTTAGAATAGTAGAAAACGGTTTTTTTTAAGGAATATATCCATAGAAAAAACTGAAATAAAGTCATATTTCATTCATAAAGTAATACAATAATAAATAATTCAGATTGACACAGTATTTAGCACACTAGAGTCATTTTCTGATTCCAGGAACGGTATTTAATATATTTTCAAAGCAAAATTTTGAATTTATATGAAGTTATTCAATATTTTTTCAATTTTCCAGTAATACTAAAAGCTACCGTATGAAATAAATAAAATTAAAATCGAAATAACATTAAATAATGCAAATTGTATAAGAAACTAGCTTACCCAGCTGACATTGTCCTGAGCTGCACATTGATAACAATTTTGTTATTACATTTATGGTCTTATTATACGATCGTTTCAGGAAAATAGGGAGGGATTCAAAAAGGAGAAACCGATGCACATTGGTTTCCATATTCTGGACATTAAAATGGCAGGGAAAAACAGAGGTGGGTAATATATTCCACATTCGTGTGGTGCGGCTAAAGAAAGAATCTCTGTATTTGACGGTACATCCGAAGGGTAAACTGATGAGCATTCCTAGAAGCGTGAGTATTGAATTGTTTCAGGGGAGGAATGCAACTAGGTATTACATCTGAACATTGTTTATAAAAATAGCGATAAAACAAGGAGAGACATGAGACATTACGTCGGTGGTTGAGGGACTCAATTTTCTCAGTTATCGACCTATCATCTATCATTTTAAAAGCACGATTTTGTATTCTATCCAAGAAACTCAAATACGTTATCGGAGCACCTGCCCAGATATGACAATTATATTCAAGTTTCGGACGAATGTATTTTGCTTTATAGATTACGGCTAGATCAGAAGATGAAAAGAATTCCTTGCACCTTCGTCCAAGTGTCTATACAAATTAATTTGAAGTTTTTTCGAAGCATAAGCAGGCATATTAATACCATGTCCATGTAAGAAAAATGCAACAATGCGGAATACCAATGAAAGAACTTGTAAAAGAGTATTGTAAATCTAGGAAAATAAGTGAAAAGTCGCTAAAAAAGTGTGATAGTGACTTTGTTTGTTTGCTCCGCAGTATTATACGCTTTTTTTTATAATTTCAGATGCGGTATTTTGCGATCATTCAAGTGGTGTTTAAAAAATCCTTCATCACTTTATTGATATTCCGTGCTTTTGTCCACGTGAATCCGCGCTTTTTGAAATGCATATTTTTCCATGACTTTTCATGTTTTTTCCGCGACTTTAAAAGCTTTTCTCTACGACTTTTCTCTTTTTATCGTGGTATTAAATGCCTTTTTCGTGACCTATCTTGCTATTCTTCGGAGTATTCCACGATCTTCCACCAGTATTTAACGATTTTTTCCATGGTATTCCGCGTTTTTTAACGTGGTAGGCCGCCGTGATATTTTACTTATTTTCCTGCGACTTTTTGACCTTTTCTACGATTTCTCACGCTTGTTTTCTGTGAATTTCTTTTTTTTTTCACTGTATTTTACGCTCTTCTGGTAAAAAGATCTTTTTTGATGATTTTGTATGGGGTATTTCGCGATCTTAAACCGGTATTCATTTGAATCGAATTCAAATGAAATAACTATCGAAAACTCAAAACAAAAAATTGCTTATTAATTGACGTGCACCTCTCAACAGCTTGCTCAATGGTATGCGATAAAAGAACTTTGCAAATACTCAAAGTATAATGCACACAATGCCATCTGCTGACATTTCCAACCCAGTTCTGTTTCTATCGTGAGTCAGAGATGTCTTTTTTTTTTCTTGTGATTTTCTTCTTTTTTTAATGAATGGGAAAACTTCTCTGGATCATGATTTTCCGAAGTTTTAAAAGTTATTCTGTTATTCGGAAGAGAGGCGAACCCAAATAATCAGAGATCAATAAAATCGGTCCAGTAGTTCTTGAGTTATAAATGGTGTAACTTGTCATAAATGATTTACATATTCTTGTAAATAAGCACAATAAAAATCTGAAAGAAATTCAATATAAGTATGCAAACAATTTTTTATTTGTTCGAATTCTAACAAGTGCTACTGATTTTTGCTTGGTTATTGGAATTTCTTCGTTTTTAAATGAATCTACACTCAAATAACAATATTTTGCGATATTTATAAATTGAAAAATAAATAGTTTTGAACTCTGTCCGTTTATGAACTAATAAGAAATGATAAATAAACTCAACACATGACCGTAAAAGCTTAATTATTAAACAAAGCTGATTTTTTTTTTAATTATTTGGACAGTGAAATTTCCCACCTCCATGATTTTTGTCCCACTTACAATAGCCAAAAGTCATCAACCTTTAATCAGTCCTTATCCGAGGTGTCGTGTTGGTTTTGTTAGCCGGCGAGTTTCAGTTACACGAAGAATGTGTCTTACTTTCATTCAACACTAGCAATTATAAATTTAGCAGGTTGGACGAGTATACGGTATTTACCAAAAGGAGGTAAGATAAGCACAATTGATATGTAGAAAAAGTTGTGGTTCACTGGGTGCCATAACCATGTTGACCCCGATCAGTGCCTTCCCAATTTTTACACACCCAACGTCCTCCTCTTCTTGTTACTTAAAGTTTATAGTACCTACTATTCTTCAAAAACACAAGAGTTATTTTTATCATTTTCGAATGCAAAAGAAAAAAACTTGCAACTTCTAATTACGTGTTACTCTAGATAGCTATTACAACCCATCGTACAATCACTTGAATTTTGTCATATTTGCTTAATTAACCGTTTGAACATTTTAAACATTTTAATACAACTACCTATGCATAGGTACTATCAACACCCAGTACCAGTCACAGTACACCTACAACGTACTACCCCTCAGTACTCAACTTGTTTAATCAATTTGCTCATTCAGTGTTATGATAATTATGACATGAGATGAGTATGTGCAGCTCTCATTCATTATATTTTTATTTTGTATTTAAAAAATAAAAAAAAAAGAAAGAAAATAAAAACACATATACCAAGTTAAGGATTTTATTTTTATACAGATACAATGATCAGAAATATTTAACACTTCAACTTATAATGGCTTTAAGACTGTTTAACAGAGCACAAGGCTCTTTTAATACACCTTTTTAATAGGTGTTCGTTCATTCTATTAGTGGGACTTTTTCTTTCTCTGTCTCGTTTTCTCTTAAAGTGCCTCTCTCACTCCTGCTATTGAAATAAAAAAAATAACGAAACAAGAATTTACCGGTAGAGTACAAAAAAAAAAAAAAACAATTTTACAAGGACTTCTTCGTTACTTTTAATATTATATTGTTACACTGAGCAAAAAACAAACGAAACTAAATTGAAAATTGTTTCTCTTTCTCCCTTTCGGATTGACTACACATTCGTGTTGGTAGCTAAAAAAGCAATATCAATGCATTTTGTCTTTAAATGTAAAAGCTTATGCTCAACAGTAACCCATTCAACTAAACAGATGACACAAATGAGGCTTCAAATAATTCACATTCGTATTGTGCGGTTGAGAAAAAAAACTCTTTCCTTAAATAAAAAACTTAGAATAAGCTTATAGTATGAAATGATTTCTTCCTAAATATTGTAAAGGAAAGTGAACTTGGTAATGTTATTATAATTAATACAAAAGTAGCACATCCGCACGGCGCGGTTGTTGAAAATTCGCACTTTTGTAAGGAGGTGGTTAAAGAAAAAATAGTTTCACTTTACAAATCAAATATCCTTCTACGAAAATATTTTCAAAGATATTTAAACCATGAGATCTGAACACATTCATATTGTGCAAAATAAGGTTATGTATCAAAAATATTAATGTCAAATAACTCTCAGGTGAATGGATATTAAGGTATCTCAACTTTTAAACTTATAAAAACAAGTAAATGTAATCAGAACTGAAAGTAAATCACATTCGGGTAGTGCGGGTACTAATTTTTTCTCACTTTAAAGTTCAAAATTTAGAGAAGAACAATACATTTTGCAAGACTTTTGAATGTAATGTGGTTTTTTTTCCTGTGTATTTTCATTTGCATGAAGAAAGATTTCTATGGCCCTCTATATGCTCGAACACTTTGCACACTGTGTTTTCCTTGATGCTCCTGTTTTATATTACTATTATTTATCCTGGCTCCTTGTGTGATGTTATTATTTTTTTTTTTTAATTTTGTACAACTCTCGATAAAATCAATGAGCTCTTGTGAAGGATTTTGTATTGGGGATGATGGTATTTGATTGATGCATGAGAATAAAATTTGTAATTTATCCATCAGTATGGGCGAGAAAACTTTGTACAAGGAGGTGAACAAAAAAAAAAAAAAATGAAGGAGCTTACAAATACAATTTGTTTTTTTTTTTGTAATGTTATGAACCGTACGTTTGCTTGTTACTGTGCATAGAAATAGCTTTGTAGATTTACACTTAAAGGCTTTGTTTTGTTAAAATCATATTCGAGGTTCAAGTGATAAAAACAAAATGTAAACCAACTGGATTAAGGTTTTGTTTGATTTTTAAAACAGGACAGGATGCCTTTATCTAAGCTCGTAATAACAAGACAGAAAGGGGTAGATAAATCTTCTTAAAGAAGTGACATTTAATACGTCTTGTCAGCTGATTCCTTCCATATAACCCGTTGTCACTGTCTTTTTTCTCTAATTTTATAATGAAATAAAATGCACGACTGGGTCGCACGTACTTGCTCTTGTAGACAAAGTTACTATTTATGCTAAGCCTTTTTAATTAAAAATTTGTATATGCAGTTTTAGAAAAAAAAAATCGTTTTTTTTTAATATTAAAACAAAATCTGAAATCAAATTGCCCTCGAAAACAAGTATGCAGTTTTGATTGATATATTAAGATGCATCGGCTCTATGAACTGATAAGACGTTCTCTCTGTGCGGTACAAACAAAAAAAAAAAAAACAAAATTCATAAAAGAAATCGTTCTCCTTCCTATGTTGAAGACATTGTGTCTTTCAACAATAAAAATCGGAAAATGAACTCTGAAGACAAGAATAGGTATGGGTATTATACCCCCTTACAGTGTCAACCAGATACACAAATCGATTGTGATGATGAAGTTTTATCAACTCCAATTAAAAAAATTAAAATCCCATCCATTTGTGTTTTGCAACAAACCTCTGAAAGTGTACACTCCTTGCTTCGTGAACCTAAAATTGAAGACTATTGCATTAAGAAAATGTCAATAGGAATAAAAATAAACTGTGGAACCGATGAAGTTCATAAAAGTGTATGTGCATTGTTAAGAACAAAAAACTGGCAATTCTTCACACACGACCTACCATCTGTAAAATTATTTAAAGTTGTACTTTTTGGTTTGGATGAAATTCCAATTCACACCTTAAAAACTGAATTAAATTCTCTCGGCTTAAAATGCGTGAACATCAAAATGATCAAAAAACAATACGAACAATATTTAGATGTGTTCTATATAATTTTTCTTGAAAATGGCTCAACCAGACTTGTTGACCTTAAGAAAAACTTTAAGTCAGTATTTAAGACCCAAGTCAAATGGGACTTTGCAAAAAAACAAAAACATAAATTCACTCAGTGTTTCAATTGTCAAATGTTTGGACATGGCGAAAAAAATTGCCACATAAAGACCCATTGTGCGATCTGCTCCGAAAATCACGAGACAAATAAATGCAATTCAAACAACATCAAATGTGCAAATTGTAATGAAACCCACAAGGCCACTGATCCCTTGTGTATAGGCAGAAAAAAATTCTTTGACATGAAAGAGAGATACTCAAGTAAAAACAAACGGCAGCTTCCACCGGTGCAAAGAGCACCCCAAGCTCAAGCATATACAATAAATACTTCCGAATTTCCTCCACTAAAACCTCGTCATCGAAGTACCACTTCTACTACTGTGGTGTCTCCACCTGTTATCGCCCCGAATGAGTGCAGCGCTTGGACAACAACAAATAACAATTCCACTAGCAAAAAAGATAACGATCTCTTCTCAATAGAAGAAGTCAACCAACTTACAGCAGAAATGATTACTCTTTTGGGTAAATGTATTACTAAGGCAGATCAGTTTAATGTAATTGCACAATTAGCTATTAAATATTTATACACAACAATATGAACAGCTTATCATTGAAAATAATTTGTTGGAATGCTAGAAGCGTTCGATGTAAAACAATTGAATTATTTGCTTTTTTAAGCAAATATAATATAGATGTATGTTTAGTTTCAGAAACTTGGCTTAGTTTTAGCGATAAATTATCAAATAGGGAGTATTATTGTTACCGTCTAGATAGAGATGAGAGAAGGGGTGGTGGTGTTGCCGTTTTAGTGAAAAAAACAATACAACATAAAGTTATGCCAATTATTGATACCAAAATTATTCAGAATGCTGGTATTGAAATTCCTTTTGCTAATGGATCCTCAATTAAAATATTCTCAGCTTATTTCCCAGGTGGTGCTGCTACACCACAAAAACGTTTTGATTTTAACAATGACTTGAGAAAATTAGTAAGTATAAATGATTGGTACTTAGTAGGAGGAGATTTTAACAGTAGGCACAGAAATTGGGGTTGCCTCAGAGCTAATGCATGGGGAAATATGCTTGCCAGTTTAAATATGAGACATCCGTTTGATATATTGTACCCTCCACATCCAACGTATTACCCTACAAACAATAGATCAAATCCTTCGACTTTGGACGTCTTCCTTACAAATATACCAAGAATTTTTTCTCAACCTATGGTCATTAAAGAATTAAGTTCTGACCATCTGCCAGTCAATATTGGGGTTTATGGGTCTCCAATAGAACAACAAAATGAAGTTTATGACTTTCAAAATGCTAATTGGTCTATATATAAGAGACAAATGCGCAATAAATTACAAGCTTTACCTAACATTCTTACAGGTGAAGTAACTGAAAATGAAATTGACGAAAGTATAGCTCATTTTGCCACCTCAGTTGTTGACAGTGTTGACCAAGCTGTACCAAAAAAAGCAATAGGATGTGGAAGTGCAAACCATTTGCCTTCCAATATTATTCGCATGATTAAGGTCAGAAATAGTTTAAGAACAAGGTGGATGAGAACAAGAGATCCTTACCTGCTATCAGAAGTTAAAATTCTTAACGCTTTGGTTAAGGACTCCATTAACACATTTAGAAATAACTCTTGGAATCTTAAGTTACAAGGTTTGGAAAAGGCTAGTAAGCCGTTCTGGAATATTGTAAAAGTCATTAAAAAAAGTAAAACACATATGCCTGCTCTTAAAATTGGCAGTACTCTTATGCTTTCAAGTTCCGAGAAGGCTAACGCTTTAGCTGAGAACTTTCTTTCGAACCATTCTGCTACCAATAACATGAGTATTCCTGGCAATAATTCACTTATTGAATCTTCTGTTAATAGATCTGTTGACTTTGTAAATGCGAGTCTAATTGACGTAGGACATTTTGTTTCTATAAGGGATATTCAAGAAGTCTTATCTTCTTTACAAACAAGAAAAGCTGTAGGTTTTGATAAACTTAAAAATATATATTTAAAAAATCTTCCTAGGGTAGGTATAAAGTATTTAAAAATGTTGTTTAACTATTGCCTTCAAATCGGATATTTCCCATTGGAATGGAAGACTGCAAAAATAATTCCAATTCTGAAGCCAGGCAAGAGTGCGAGTGAACCTATTAATTATAGGCCAATTAGTCTGCTAAGTTCTCTTAGTAAATGCTTTGAGAAAATAATTAAAACTAAACTTTTAGCTCACATAAACCAGAACAGCTTGCTTCCTCAAGAACAATTTGGGTTTAGAGCTTTCCATAGTACTGCTCATCAAGTACACAGAATAACGAGGGATGTTAAAAACAATTTTAGGTTAGGAAAAAGTACAGGAATGGTCTTACTTGATATAGAAAAGGCTTTTGATACTGTCTGGCATAATGGCCTCTTACACAAACTTGTTTCTTTGAATTTTCCATTATACCTCATAAAAATAATAAAGTCATTTCTTCATTCAAGGAGATTTCGAGTATTTGTCAATAATTGTCTATCTGAAATGTTTACTATTGAAGCAGGTGTACCCCAAGGATCAGTTCTTGGTCCGATTTTGTATTTATTATTTACATCAGATTTTCCTAGCTTAAGATATTGTGAAAAAGGTATGTTTGCGGATGATACCTGTATTTATACATCAGATTCAGTTGGTTCCGTAATAGAAACCAACCTGCAATATGATTTAAATACGATACAAGCTTATTTTAAAGATTGGAACATCAAATTAAATGCTTCTAAGACGCAGGCTATCTTTTTTACCCGTAAAAGGAAAGCTTGCCTCTTAGCAACAACCTCATTATTGGTGGCTCTAGGGTGAATTGGGAAAAGAAAGCGAAATATCTTGGGGTTCTTCTTGATGAAAAACTAACTTTTGGATTACATGTTCAGCAAATAATAAAAAAAGTCAATGTCACTATAAAAATACTGTATCCTTTCATAAATCGACGGTCAAAGCTAAACACTGAAAATAAACTTCTAATTTTTAAATCTATATTTCAAGCCATAATGTTTTACGGTTCGCCAGCCTGGGATGGATGTGCCAAAACGCATATCAAACGGCTCCAAATAACCCAGAATAAAACTTTAAAAATGATGTTAAATTTTCCGTGGCATTTTTCCACAGAAGAACTACACAACTTAACAAATATGGAATTTGTTCATTCTAGGATTTTGAAGTTAAATGAAAAATACAAACATTCTTGTGAATCATCAGATAACACATTGATTTTCAATTTGGTTTCATAGCAGAAGTCTATGTGCTCGTTTTTGTTAAAGGTACTATCTGTTAATTATATTTCTTATTTATTTATTTATCTATTTATTTATTTGTTTATTTATTTATTTACCTATTTATATATATATTTATTTATTTAATCATTTGTTTATTTATTAATTTATTATTTATTTATTTATTTATTTATTTTTTTTTTGTTTTTGTTTATTTATTTATTATTATTATTATTTTTTGTTTTTTTTTTTTTTTTTTTGTATTTATTTATTCAATTATCTATTCATTTATTTATTAATTTATTTATTTACTCTTAATTATTTATTTACATTTATATAATATATAGACTGATTCAAACTGTGATACTATTTAATATTTTAAATTTAATTAATCTATTCAAAAACATGTAAAATAATTACTAGAACATAGATTTCTTGCAATCAAGCTGAAACAAAAATTAAGCAACTCAACTCCTTCTCTCATCTCTGAATAGATGTAGGTTAATTCATTCCGAATTATGTAATATCCATCTAAATATCTATTTATTATTATATTTATATCTATGTTCACATGAAATGTATGTACATATGTGTGTGTGTATGTATGTATATGTATGTGTGTATGTATATGCATATATATATATATATATATTAATATATATGTGTATGTGTATGTCTACATATGTTTGTATATATGTTTATATATATATATTTTTTTTTTCTCTTTGAATGAAGGTTTTTAGTAGTAAATTTTCCTTCGAATACAATTATTAAAACAAAATTCTTGAAAAAATGTATATAAAATTAACATTAGTAAGGTAAAATATAACCATATCTATGTACTGACAGACTGACAGACTGACAGACTGACAGACTGACAGACTGACAGACTGACAGACTGACAGACTGACAAGACTGACAGACTGACAGACTGACAGACTGACAGACTGACAGACTGACAGACTGACAGACTGACAGACTGACAGACTGACAGACTGACAGACTGACAGACTGACAGACTGACAGACTGACAGACTGACAGACTGACAGACTGACAGACTGACAGACTGACAGACTGACAGACTGACAGACTGACAGACTGACAGACTGACAGACTGACAGACTGACAGACTGACTGACTGACAGACTGACAGACTGACAGACTGACAGACTGACAGACTGACAGACTGACAGACTGACAGACTGACAGACTGACAGACTGACAGACAGACAGACAGACGGACTTCCGGGACCCACTTTTTTAGCATTCTCTACCATCGTAATGTCATTGAAAAATGTTATCTCAACTTTTTTTTTGTACGAATGCATAACTTGATATATAGTACCTACATATATCGCAAGTAAAAAATGGTGTTCAACTATTTTTCGAGATTTGTTACCTTTGAAAAAAATACATGAGGGATGAGAAAAAAAACATTTTTTTAGTAATGTAAAAAGTAATGAAAAAAAAACTGAGAATTTCATTAATAACCCCATACTTTGACAGAAATTTTCTGAGTACAATTTAGAAACCTCAAAATCCCCAAAACCAAAAATCCTGAAACCCTGAACAATTTCAAAAGCCAAAAACTCAGGAAACCCAGGATTCAGAAGACCCAGAATCTCGAAAACCCACAATCTTAAAAGCTGAGAATTCCGAAAACCCAAAATTCCAAAGCCAGAAATCCAGAAAACCCAAAAGCTGAGAACTTGAATTCCTGAAAATTCTCTTATACCTCATTGTTTATTTTTACATTCTGTTCTTGTAAAAGTGAAGAAAAAGCGACAAACCCAATTCAAAACTTGCCGATCAAATCCTAAAGAATGTTGTTGTTTAAAAGCTGTTAATAGTTATGAGCAGTATAATGAAGCATAGCGCATTTACTTACTATCTGCCTACTTAAGTCCTTAACGTACCCCGTCTAGGACCACTGAAATCCCTAATATGAAATTCAGTCTCTTCTACTCGAACTTTCCTTCCAAATATGAAACCCGACAAACGTCAGTTATATCACACAACAAACTACAGCATTTAAGGCGGGTTTAGGAAATTACACTTCGTTTTTAAAGAGTTCACATCTACACTAATTGAAAAATTTGGGTAATAAAAGAAAAAAAATACTTTAAATCAAAGTAAAACGAAAAATTGATAAAAAAAAGTCGTACCTATTTGAAGACAAGATTCGGAAACACCTTGTGTTTCCGATGATAGATTCCATATTTTTATATTTTTACGCCTTCCACATTTTTTTTTATTTATGTAATTAAAACTCGAAACATAGAACAAGATCCCTCCATTGTGTAAACACTCGCACTAATTGCAACAAAATAAGAAAAAAAAAGCAATAAACTCTTTTGTATGAATGTGATGTCCCAAATTGTAATGGATGAAGATTGATGAACACTCAATACAAAGGGCAAGCATTTTCCTATTTTCCTGAATAAGGACGAACGACAATGGTTTCAAAGTTCATAGCAGACCACCTCCATATGGAAACAACGACGATGACGATGACAACGACGACAACGGAAGGAAACAACAAAACTCAATCAGTTGTGTATTATGAATTGAATAGCACAACCAAGTCCTGATCCTGAGCCTGTAAATGACCCAGTTTCCTCCGTTTTTCTGTCATTGCTTTGCTACTCCTGCTTCTTCTATATTTCCTTATATTCTACCCAGCTCTGAAATGTTCCTTGAAATATTCTCATTTACTGCTTCTGCCTTTGCTTCTCAAAAAATGTGAACGAAAAAAAATATATTTTTGTGTCCGTTGTCGTCGCTCTCCCTTTTATGTTTGTTTCAAAGAATTAACTTTCATCCTTGTGTATTGTGTCGTTGATGAGGTCGGCCCGTTCGTTGTTGCCATTGCTGATGAGTGGAGTCGCAATGAATGAAAATAATTATTGTTATTGTTCTCATTGTTTGAAAAATTTAGCACAGAATAAGACAAGGCAAGAGAGGCCTGCACAAAGTTCAGAGACTGGAGCTGTGAATGATGTTAAATCACATTGACAAAGTTCAGAGGCTGAGGCCCGATGTTAAATCACATTTACAATGGGATGTTAATAAGCGAGAAAGTTCTTAAACTGTATCAGGCGTTTTGCAAAAAAAAAGGAAAATAAAGTTTGATTGTTCAAATGATTTATAAGGAAATCGAATAGCAATGGAAACTGGAGCGGGGAATAGAGTGAAATCGCCCGAACGAGCCAGGGGTGGATTACACAAAGAAATTTTTTTTTTTAAACTTTTCTATTATTCGGTGATGATTTTCAAGACAAACCTCACATTAAATAGACATTGCAATTAATCATAAGCAATTTGAGTTTTATTTCTAATTGAACGACGAATTCTTGTCAGCGTTCTAACTCGGTTGTTTTCCTAACTATGTTTACAAGAAAACAACACAAATTCCCTTATTATAATGGCAACACTTTAAAACTTTAAACTTGAAATTTTGGTTAGTTCATAAGAAGTAAACCTTGAAATGCAACCATATCCGATTATTTTTGTTCTCATGCCCATCTCTACATTTAATAAATATAAAATATTGAATTATTAAAAACAGCTAACGAAAAATAATTTTTTTTATTTTTATTTTACAGACTACACTTGAGATCTCAGACTATGAAAACTTACAGCAAGAACACTTACAGCATATTCAACATGATTCACGTCTTCATGAGCTGCAGTCGCAGTTGAATGCACACTTTTCTGTAAAGCAACCACCATCTGCACTGGTTCCGTTTCTGCCAGCATTTTTGCGACCACCTTTGCCAGTACAACCACTATGGGACACAGCGACAGCTAATTTAGCTCATTTGCAAGCTGCTCTTGTGGAGGCTGCAACCGCTTCATCATCATCGGGCAATGGCTCTCTGAACACAGAGTCACCGCCGTTGCAACTGGGGCAAAATCATTCACCGTCGCCGTCGTCGCAGTCACATAAGCAGTCTCTAGTTGATCCAGATACACCACTTAACCTTACCAAACCAAAATCATCCCCAATACATTCTTCTTTGTCATCACAACAACAGCATCATCAACAGTTACAGCAGCAGCAGCAGCACCAGCAGCATCACCAACAACAACAGCATCAGCAACAACAACAACAACAACAACAACACCACCAGCACCAGCAGCAGCTGCAACAACAGCAGCATGCGAACATGTCGCCTAGTATCAATGACACATCACAGTGTATTCTAGCCAGTCCCCATGGAATGAACGCTCACAGTCAAGGCGCAAGCCAAACCAAAAATAACCTTCATTTGAATAATTCCATGCGCGGGATGCCACGTTCTTTTCTTCCCTCGCACTACAACCAGGTGAATGGCAGCGGTTCGATCTGTCCTTCTGGCCCATCACCATCGCAAAATGCCTCTGGTGATTGTGGTCAATTGGTGGTGGAAGACCAGCCTGATTTTCTTTCGGCCTGTCGAATGTGGACCTCACCTCCGGAATCGGCTCTAGGGCCAGCCCAACATCATCCACACCACTCACATCATGGTGGTAAATCAGCGAGCTTAGGCAACGATGATGAAAAGGTCAGACTGGTCAGAGCATCGAGATTAAGTCGGGACAGCCTGAGTGGCGGCAGTGCAAGTAACGTTCCTGGCCCAAACAATCCTAGTGCTAATGCTCTTAATCCAACATCCGCCCCAAGTGGAATGGAACGCGAACGAGAGTCCAGCAAGCCCCACATTAAGCGACCCATGAACGCCTTCATGGTATGGGCAAAGGACGAACGTCGCAAAATATTAAAAGCCTGCCCCGATATGCACAATTCAAACATTTCAAAAATTCTCGGCGCACGTTGGAAGGCAATGTCCAATTCTGACAAACAACCTTATTACGAGGAGCAATCCAGGCTATCCAAACTTCATATGGAACAACATCCAGATTATAGATATCGACCCCGACCGAAACGCACTTGTATAGTCGATGGCAAGAAAATGCGAATCTCTGAATATAAAATGCTTATGAGAACGCGACGAGCAGAAATGCGTCAATTGTGGTGCCGTGATGGCTCAGAAAATGTTGGCTATTTACAAGACATGAAGGCAGCTGCAGCCGCTGCTGCTGCGGCCGCTGCTGCCGCTGCAGCAGCAGCCAATGGTGGCCAAGGCGGTATGGGTGGTGACAATCATCATCGGCCAGGAACCAGTGGTGGTGGTAGTGGCGGCGGTGGTGGTGCGGTTTGTTCAGCAGCTAGCGTCAGCAGCGGCGGAATGGGACCATCTGTGACACCACCCGCATCTGTAATGGCAACAGCCAATGGCTTACTGATGAGCGGCGGTGCTCCACCGGGATGTGGGGCCAGTAGTGGCGGTGCACATAACTTTTATTACCCCCAAGATAGTTTATCACCATCTGGCTTCTCATCTGAAGGCAATGCGACGAGTTTTGATTCGCGCGAGGACGACTGAAGGGAGCTTCTGCGGTGGCCCACAATACATCCGCCGCATCCGGGTATGGGATTTTGGTAAACAAAATCACCCTTTATTGAACTCCTCCATCAAAAACATACCTACATCCCTGTGTTTCGTTTGTTCTCATTCCCCACCACCACCACTACCATCAACACCACCACACCCACTCACTTAACCACCCACCCACCAGTTGAAGGTATGTTGCCTGTATAAACAGTCAAATATAGCTCCTTAACAAAAAATAAAACACACACACACACACAGCATGCAATACTCAAACAAAACAAAAAAAAACACAAAATTACACACACCCACACAGTCAGAAAACCGTCAGAAAACACAGTCATATATACACACAACTACACGCTAACACAAATATTATTGTAAATATAGAAACAAAGAAAAATGCAGAATTTACTTATTACTATATAAATTTATTTTTAAGTAAATTTAGATATATAGGATTAAATATATTATATACATAGATCGCTAGTAAGATTTTGTTTTTTTTTTTGTATTTTAATTTTAATTTTTTTTTTAATTATGTTTAAATGAAGTAAGTGCCATTTTTTGCAATACCAATTTTTTAATTGCTATGTCCTTAAACATTCTAATAAAAAAAAAATAATTACTTACAATTTATTATAAATAACACAAAATAAAAATTATAAAAAAAAATAAAAATAAAAAACTACTTTCTTAGATACACTCTTTAAGAGAAAAGATAAATAATTATAATTACAGACCACACATCTTATTTATGTAAGAGAGAGAGAGAGAGAGAGAGTGGGAAATTTGTGCCATTTTATATATGTTTGTTTTGGTTTTATTAGATTTTTTTTCGTGTATAATTGTTATTATTTATTATATATATATATATATAAAAACTTATATTTTTTTTAAATAGATTTTTTATATAATAATCTATGAAGATTTTTTCTCCACTTTTTTTTTTTTATATTTGTGCAAAGTAAACGTAATTCAAATACCAACATAGCCATATATTTTAGTTATTTTTTTTTTTTTTAATTTTTATAGTTTTTAAAGTTTTTTTAAAAATATAAAATCACAAATAAAAACGCAGCCATAAGATGTATCGGTTGAAGAAAAAAAAATAATCATAAATAAGCAAAAAAAAAAAAAGTTCGTTGTTCTTCCATATGCGCCAAAGTATTTATCAAAATACATAAATAATTTATGTTTTTTTTTTGTTATTTATCAAATATGAACTGGGGGCGTTCATTTTTCGTTTAAAAAATACGTTTTTAGTTTTACTTTTTTGCAGGAATGTGTTACGTTCTACGCACCATCCGGGGGCTGTCAATCCTACCCGCTAAACCGCCAAAAGTGTTTCGATGGCCACTTTTAGGACCAATGATTCTATTTTAAGACATTTTACCGTCTGATGTACTTAAAGATGGTGTAGTGTGAATTTGAGTCTTCATACTGGCAGGAGGGACTTACTGCTTTGCCTATTTTGTACAGGAAGGCGTTAAAATACCTGTGTGCGGTGTGGAACAGCGTGACATAGTGGTTCACTTCACCGTGTTTCCGATTACCACATTCATCAACGTCTGCGATGGACTTTGCGGTCCAGCGCCCTCTGCTTTCCGAATCCCACCGTTCATGCCGTTTTATTGAGAGGGTACCTTTGCTTCCACTTTTCCGCCCTTATTTGTAGACGTAATTCCTTTCTGCCACTAAAAGGTCAATGGGATTCAGACATCGCACCCTTCGGTAGGTGTTAGCTATCCGTAATGCTCCAATATCCATTGTGTCGAATCTCATTCCAATATACTTCAATCCTTTGCTTTTTTATGGCTTCGGCTCCAACTTGGAAATCTATAAGATACTTCAATCCTTTGCTTTTTTATGGCTTCGGCTCCAACTTGGAAATCTATTAGCCTTGGGATCCTCTTCTTCGTTGGAGAACTATCTAAATGTGTGTTTCTGCGGCCGGGTTGAGGCCATGTTAGTCGAACGAGAAATTTTTTGTTTTATAACCTGGGTAAACTTTCATGGCGCAGTTTCAGATTTCTCTAGCAGTCATTACAGCGGCGATGAAATCTGCGTACCCTACCAGAAAGGCGTCATCAGGCATTTTCATGCGTAGAATGTCATCGCAGGAGACATTCCAAAGGTTAGGTCACCAAATGTATCCTTGCGCTGCTCCGGAGGTGATTAGCTTTCTCCTCGGGCTCTGTGGTTTACAAATAATATTTGAAAAACTTGCCTGATTTTGATAAATTCGAGAAAATGACTTCTTAATATTAAAACAAGCGGGAAAGTCACTTCTCTAAAAAGATCGTCTTGCTGGTAACTCTGGAAATATTTTGACACAAAAATTTTAAGAAAAAATTATGTTTAGAACAGTTTCAAAAAATCGAGGTTATGGCCTCTAAATAGAATTAACATAAAAACGGTTTCTGTTCCCTCGAAAAATGACATATTTTAAGAGTCATTTTCAATAACTTTGAATTTTTTTAGAGTATACTGAGGTAAGGGGTACCTATCCCTCTGAAACATACAAAAAAAACCCTATGTATTTCCCATAAGAAACTTTAAGCCCCTACAAGGCGTATCAGGGGTAAGCACAAAAATTTGGAAAAATAGGGGATTATATTTTAATTACATATTTAACAACAGTTTTTCTTCCTTATATATTTGCGTTTTTCAAAGTTGCGCTAGAAGGGTGGCAGGCATCACGAAAACCAGGACTTGAGCTTTTCAAATACCGGTTTTTAAATGTAAAGCCTTCCTTTCTTTTTGTGCATAAAAAAAAACTGGACACAAAATTTTATCATTTTTTATTATCAATTCGAATGTGTGTGTTTTTTTATGTTTGTTACCTCAGAACTTTTGACCGGGTCAACAGGTTTTGTTAATTGAAGACTGGTGCTTCCTGTGAGGTCCCATTCCAAATGTGTCTAGTTCTGACAATGGCATCCATGAGAAATCCAAGTCTTAATTTGCATAAAGTCCGTTGAAGTCAGTTTTTTGGTTTTTATTTACTTTGAACACATAGAGAAGACCTTTTAATCACATGAATTCAGTGTTGTTCTTGTCACATTTTTTTGGAAAAGTTTTTTTTTTTAAATGAAAAACAAAGAAATTAACACAATCCTTATATCAAATGTATACATACAAAAATTAAACAAAACAAGTAAGCTTATTTGAAAAAAACGACAATGGAATATACTAATGTATACATATTTTTGAATTAAAAAAATTGTAATCTACATATTTTTTTGTCCATACATTTCCTAAGGTTCGTCATCTTCGAGTCCTGGATTTTTCACAAGATTTTTTCAAGAATTAACATTTATTACTTTCAAATTCAATCAATTTTATTGAGAAATCCTTCGCTTGAAATATTTTTCTTCATTTTACAAAAAAAAAAAATATTTTTCTCAAAATTGATTCGACATCTTAAATCCCATATCGAAAAAAATTTAAACTATTATTTTCAGGTTTTATGTCAAACCACAAGACAAAAATCCAGCTCGAATGACCAAACCAAAAGAAAAAAAAACAACAAAAAGTCAACAAAAGAACAAAAATAAAGTTTTTTTTTTAATACGAAAATATATATGAATAAGTAAATAGAATACACTTATAAATAAATGAAAAAAAAAAAATACACATTAAATATGCATGCATACATAAATGTATATACATTGCATACATATATATTTTACAGCCGGTAAAGTCTAAAAAAATATAATATAGTATTATTTCGATGAAATTAAAAAAATGAGAAAATTATTCCTTATAAAGGACACGTTTTCTTATATACATAAATCAACAAGACAAAAAAGAAATAAACAAAAATAATATAAAAAACAAATATGCTTTGGTAAAAATAATAAAAAAAATTAAAAGGACAAAACAAAAATAAAAAAAATTAAAATTTTCTATTATTGTTTATAATAATTATGAAATTATGATAAATACTAGCTGTTATAATTACTATAACTATATAACAATTATATATTATGCACACATTGTAATCAAAATGAAATAAAACTACAAAAATTATAAAAAAAATTAAAGGAAACAAAAAAAAAAACGATGAACAATACAAAAAATAATAAAAGATAATGATAATGTTATTAGGAATGATGTTTTTTGTATTTTATTTGGATTGGTGTTTTTTTTTGGGAAGGAGGAGGCTGAACTTAGATGTTCACTTCATGGGCATTGAAGAGGACACAAGCGGCCACAGGTTTTTTTCTCAAAATATGCACTGACTACCAACTCCTACTCCCAGCTTCACGTCGGACGTGGTGAATATTAAATGTCTATGAAGATGGGGGATCGTACATTGTGGAAGATTGTTGGGGGCAGCAAACGGGGCCTGAACACTTAGCCACTGCTCTTTTCATCGTGGAAATCACGGAGGAATTCCCCATAGGTATGGAAAGGCTAAGGACAGACGTTACAGCTTTCCAAAAAGCTCGATGGGGTAGGTAGGGCAATGAAAGTTGAAATTGTGTGACATTTATTACGGGAAATGCTTCAAGGAACAGGGTCAGTGGCTGTTTGGGGCCGGCTTTTGTGACAAGATGAAGGTTTTGGTACCTGCATTGAAGCAACCTTTTAGAGCGTCTCCTACGAAGAGCAGAATGACTCAAAATTGGTGACGCGTTCTGCGACCTTCATGCGCAAGCATGATAATTGCCCGAGGTGTGACGTAAAATGGTTAATTGGCGGCATCAACGCCAGTTTTGGTATGGAGGAGATATATTGCTCAATAATTGAAGAACAAAGCATGCATGAGGGGACTTGATGGTTCTATGATCCAGAAACCGTCTAACCGTCAACGAAATTTATCATATTGCGATTAATGCCAGGCATGCTTTCAGTATTTTAAATGTCTGAACGTTCTGGCAAGCAAACATTTACTCAGACTATTATTGTGTTTCGAGTACACTAAGATCGCAGACAGCCCCAAAACTTTTGATGACCACATTCCTCTTAATATCAGCTTAACACCAGCAGCAAGCACAGACAACTAGTGCAGTCAACAAGCCATCAGAACTGCCTCTACTTATGTGCTGGGTTTCACGAGGCGACCACAAGGAAACGCCTGGTTCGACGAAGAGTGTAAGCTGGCACATGCAACTAGGCAATGCTTCAAACTAAAAACGAGAGCCGATGTCAGAGCAACCCAAAAGCTCTACTGCAAAAAAGAAGAGAGGAACCCCGACTTCTGAGGAAGTAAAAGATGGAAGCACGAGAAGTGGTTTATTGAGGGTTGCACCGGCAGAGGATATGATCCAAAAATTGACTAAAGGGTAAGAAGATCTACTTAAGACTATCAGGCCAGAACGGCCTCGCGCTGATGAAAATTTTTCTAGACCACTGAACGGCGAAGATAGCTGAAAATTCCACTGTTAATCCATTTAATCTGGACAAAGATATTCGACTATTCCCTTCACCCGACCTACATGAAGTACGCTTAGAGATTGCCAAACTTAATTCTAGTGCTGCTGCTACTGGTGCGAATGGGTTACCAACCGATTTATTTAAAGAAGTAGTAAATGGTTTGGTAGGAAGTTTGAACCAATTTACTTATGTCATGTCTCGGTATCTATTCCCAACTTGTATAGGATGACAATGGAAAAATCTCGCTGTTCTTCCGTTAAATTCTGGAAGAACACCCCTGAAACGTTTGATGTCGAGAAAGGTCTGAGGCAAGGCAACGCAGAACGATACACTGGTATAATCTATGAACATTTCATTCGACTTCTTGCTGTGGTTTACCATGCAGTATTGAATCAGAGGCGGTAAAAATGGCATTGCATGTCAATGAAGACTCATCGAAATATATGTTATCATCGAGATAACATATACTTCGACTCGGCCAAAACGGCCAAGTATGAATAGTTATAACTTCGAAGCAGTCAAGGGTTTTGTTAACCTGTGTTCTATTATATGAATGACTCTACTTAACAATTGCTATTTCTTCGGGGTCTCTTATAGAACCATCGAAAACGCTCAACAAGACCTTAATCATCCCAGTCCTGGTGTACGAGGCAGAGCTTGGGCGTTGCAAGAGTCGGATAAAAATTTGCATTGGTTGCTTTGAGAGAAGCGGCTAGCTATGGACAGAGGGAGGCAAAAAGTTCTCCGTGCTATAGCGCTTTCCATTGCTGAAACAAAAACAAATACTAAGTAAAAAAACCCCAACGAAAACACTTTAATTTTATTTATTTTGTTTTATAAACCAAGACAAGAGATTATTTTAATATTGATTTGGTGCTAAAAAAATAAAGAAACAAGTACTGGTTAATTTTGAGTACCGAATCCATGAATACTTTTGCTTCGATTAATAAGGGTACCAATAACGGAAGAAAGTATTCAAAACAATAACAGTTGCAGAAACGAGTCCAGTGACAATACAAGTCACTATTACACTGCCCATCATGCAGCGTATTGGATCAAACTCCGAATGATTATTCACAATAATATTGGGTTTCAAATTATCGACTTGAGTACCAACTGAATGCAAAATTTTATATTGGCGTCCGGTAAATGCGCGAGCAGGAGCAACATCTGCAGCTGGAAAATGGTTGGCATGGACAAACCAAGGGTCTTCATAACCTGGTATTAAGTTTATATCCTGAACACAAGCCAATGATAGTGGGTTTTGGTGCCTTATAGTGTTGGCACTAATGATACTATCATCGTTGTCATTATCGTTATCCAAAAACCCTTCGATAATGAAGTCCTCGTCGGGTTTGGATTCCTCATCGAACTCCAAGTCAAAGCCAGATTCAGATGAAGAATAGTTTGTATTAATCGAAAAGGTCCTATTGAAGTTGGTTTGCCGAGGTCTTGTATTTTCTTCTTCTTCTTCTTCGTGCTCAAAACCATTGACCATGATGTTGTCATTGGGGAAACAATGAAGAATCTTGGTGTAAGACTTCTTAACATACGCTGCGTTGTGGTTGTTGAAATCAAAGTCCTTCGACGAGGTGGACATTGTTTCGGACCCTTTTTGACACTGAATGGCAATACCTTCAGTCTTCGATTTGAATGTCCACTCACTTGTACTTGCAGTATTTTCGTTTTCTTTATCCATTTCACACAAAATATTTCACTGAGGACAAGACTTAATATACTGAAGGAGGATAGTCTGACTGTGATGTGCTCCGTCTGGAGATGAAATTATATCTGAGCTGGATTGCAGCACAATCAATGTGAAGTAACAAATTTGTTTTGTCCTTTTCAATAAAATTTTCCATTATTTCCATTTATTTCTAATTCAATCAATATTTTTGTTTTATTTTTCTGAGAATTCAGAAGAGACATTTTGCCAAGAAAAACCTTCACAGTTTCGATGCAGATTTATTGAACTTTACCAAGAGAGGCGTATTGTGGGGGACCACCTACCATGCAACACAGCTGGAAACTTTGTTTTATTCTGTGAAATTTAGATAAAAATAAATAAAATGTTCAATATTGACAGATTTTTTCGTATTGATTGTCAGAGTCGCTTGACTAAGTTCATCAATAAGAAAAAATTATAACTCGTCACATAATCTTCTTGTGCATATACCTTCAATACACACAGAACCGAAGAATCTTTCTCACAAATGAACCAAGAAAATTTTCATCCGACTCTTTTAAAGCCCGAGCTTTTCCCCCGTGCAGCAGAATTGGGGTGATTTTGGTCTTGTATAGCGGCTCCTTTTATGAGAGAGGGCTCATTACCTCAAATCTAAAAAATCAGCGACTGGTCAGTGTAATTCTCTGTTTGATACCTACGCTGATGTCATTAGATTTCAGGTTGACAAAGCTCTCTACTGCTTCGCTGTTATAACTATTCAATGTGATTGTGACGTTTTTTGACATCAATGATGTTAAGATTACGTTTTCGGTGATAACATATACATATACAGCCAATACCAATTTTGCAGCCTCTGATTCCACAGTGCCAAATGCAATAACCACAGCAAGTAGTTGAATAAAATGTAAATAGACTCTACCAGTGGTGTTGACTTTTCATCTGCATCACCTTGCCTCAGAACTTTCTCAATATCAAACGTTTTAGGGGTGTTCTTCAAGACTTAAACGCAACATCCTACACAACGGGACGAGTTCGGCATGGATACCGAGATATGACATGGTTCTGATAATTCGTCGCTGTATCCACGCGACCTTAAAATCGAAAAAAAGGTAATGTGTTTCGATCAGGAAATCTTCCAAATCAATGATTGACCTGTTAGCCTAAAACCGCACTGGTAGGGAGTAATCATAGGTTTTAAGCAATCACTATAGCCGACAGGGTTTTTGTATTCCTCTGAAGTTGGCACATGTCAGAGCTTCATCTTTTTTGTGGATGGGACACACTATACAACGGTTCCTTTCATCGGACATGCTTTCATCGAACCAGATTTTGATGACGTGTCAATTGGTGCATACTTCCTAAAAAAAAAACATCTGGTGCCGCTTTAAAGAATTTGGTTGGTAACCCATCCGCATGCACCAGCAGCCATAGGTATATGATTTAAGTCTAAGAATTGTCGGCCATACTCGTCCAGAGTAAATAGATTAACAGCAGAATTTTGGCTATGTTCGCCATTCACTGGTCTAGAAAAATGTTCCTTCCAGAACCTCAACACGAGGCCGTTTTGGCCTTGTAGCCTAGAGTTGATCTTCTAACCCATTGAGCCGGTACACCCTCAATAGACTCGACCGCTTCTCGTGCTCTCTTTTTCTTCCTGAGAAGTAGGTGTTTCTCTGTTTTAGTTTTTTACAGTAAAGCTTTTGGGCTGCTCTCTTAGCGTTTTTGGTTTTTCTTTGCAGCATTGACTGGTAGGCCTCGTTCTTAGTTGCATGCGACAGCCAGCATTCTTCTTCGAACTAGGAGTTTCTTTGTGGTGATCTTGTGAAACCCAGCACATAAGAAATGGCGATTCTGATGGCTTGTTGACAATGTCTACACTGGTCGTCTGTGCTTGCTGCTCTTAAGCCTCCAAAATCATGTTAGTTTTTAGGTGATTTCATCGTAATGCACATGATTAACTGAAACTTTTTTGTAAACCTTAGAGATTTAGAGGGAGCTCAGATACTCGAGCCCCAAATTTTTTTATGGATACGCCACTGGCTAGCTGGCGGCAAGATTAAGAGAAACGCGGTCAGAAAACGTTTTGCCTGTCTCTTGCGATTTTGGTTTTGCGACCAAGAGTACTCGAGAAACCAGCTAAACTAAAAATAAAACGCGGTAAGTTCCGAAAAAACCTCAATCATTGAAATAAATAACGTCCGCCGTCCGCGAAAAGAAAAACCTCAAATCTAATAAACTAACTAACTCTCCCGGAACGTTGGTACATCCAAAATACTAGAAGCATGTCTGGTATCAATCGCAATGAGCCATTGCACACTTGGGTAATTGAACTGGGGTAACCCGAAGGTTGTGATAGAATGAAATGGAATGAATGCACATTTTGCTTGTTTCATTCCATTTTATTCCATCACAAGCTTCGCGTTACCCTAGTTCAACGGTTAACGGTTTTCTTGATCACAGGACCGCCCGCCAAGTTCCCTTTTGAATATTGAGTTGCGGGAATTGGGTACTCCTTAATTTAGTCATTCTGCTTAGTGGGGGCGTAAGCAGAAATCAGTGTCAAATTCTAAAATTTTGATTTAATGCGGATTGTGACCATTAGGGTGGATCAAAAACCTTTTTTTTATTTTTAATTAAGGTTTCAATTATAACTGATAAAATGGGTATAAAATATTATTACCATCGGTAATGTAAATATAACTGTCTCCGGATCCAGCTTAAAGTTTTGAAATAATGGAGTATGGTAAAATTTTGAACCATGGTGTAACACATTAAGATATATTAAAGGTCTCGATGAGTGTAACTAGTATTTTTTGTATGAGCAAAAGTCTGTACCTCGTGCAGGGTGCATTTTATGTTAACAAATGCCTGTAATGAAAGTGATAATAATACAAAATAATATAACTGAAAAACACTACGCAACTGAGTTGAAAGTTCAATCAAACTATTTCATCACCCCTTTCATTTGCAAAACAATGCATTTTTTCTATTTGTAGGGTACTTTTGTATGGTACGTGGCTCACTGCTGTAGCAGAATTTTCAGAATTTCAGGGGCAATCCGGAGGCAGAAGGTAACATCTGATTTGTATGAAGCTTTCTAAACAAGTTTCTGTAACCATATGGATTATTTCGATAACTATTAGGAGTAAAAACAAAATTTCCCATACAAAAGTGACCCACCCTAGTGACCATAAGGTTGCTTACTGTATTAAATACCGAATTCTTGCAAAAATCTTCACCTAATCAACAAAAACGTCCCCAAATAGCCGTGAACCCTGCTCCTTGAAGCACTTCCAATTGTAAATGTCCCACGAGCTCCATCCCATCGCACTTCCTGGATAGCTGTAACGTCTGACATTAGTCTATCCAGACTGAACGTGGCCTTTCCACACACAGATCCGAAATTGGTTGTCCTTATTTCGTTAGCTGGGTTCGTCAACATTTAGATCATCCCTATCCGAGGTTTGTGTGTTGAGGAATTATTTCGAAAAAATCAAATATTTCAGCATTGCTACTTCCCTGGAACTCTGGCAACTCTATTCTATACACCTCGTTTGTTATCATCATACAACAAAAAATCCATTTAAAAAATATTTGAAAACAAATATAATAACAGGAACAGCACTGACACACTCCCATTGGCCAGGTATTTCTTCTTGGTGTATTCCTTGAGAATAATAATAATCAAAAGAAAAGCCCTCCTCACACCCCGAACTTTCATTCTACCAAATGTACCTTACCTACCTTGCCTTACCATATCTAGGTATGTGCCGTTTTTGAAATTCCTTTTATACATCAACAACATCAGGATCTTTCTATCGAAAAATGTTATGAATTTTTAATTTTTATTTTATTCAAACTTTTCAATAGGTACGTGCCCATCGTAAATGGGATGGCGGGCGGCTGGGCGATGGCAATGGCGAATACTATAGGACTAGGAGCAAAATATTATTTTCTGTGTTTGGTTTCAGAAAATAAGAATAAAAACCTCTGGACACGTTAGGACACACGTAAAAAAAAAACACATTGCCCAGAGGGTGGGGGTATGATTTTTCCTTACAATCTTTAAATGGAATTGTAATTTTACAAAGTGGAACAATAAATTGTTAAGGGCAGCAGCAGCAGCCAGAACCAATACCTACTTGAGAATTATTAAGGTAATGGAACTGTAAATTTCAATGCAGAAAGCGTGTGTTCTGTTTTGTAGTAAAAAGAAAAGGAAAAAAGATAAAGGTATTTGTATCCGATTGAACATTAAGTTGATTAGAAAATTGTTTTCAATCGAAGACTGACAACGGTATCAAGTGAACAGACATCAGGATATTTGCGTATCTATGCGTAAACCAATTAACCGTCATAAACTACGTTTTTGTTGCTGTTCAGAAGACACAAATGGCATTATTAGGCTTGTTATTTTGGTAAAGTGTATAGCCAGTTTAGTTTAAATTCTAACACACAGTAAAGAAAAACAAAATAATAAGCGAGTATGATGAACTTTTTAATGTTTTTATGTCAAAAACTTGCTTATTACACTAGTCTGCAACAAAAATCGCCCTCAAACCAAACTACAATAGAAGATTTTGTCACGAACCCGAATCTGAAGTCAAAACTATGCTAGCACGTCACGTTTTCGCGATATGCTAATATGAACATGTCAAAAACCCGTTTTTTTGGTACATTTATTTTTTATGATTTGTCCAAAATTCTCTCTCTAGTCCAATTAAAGCGTTTTTAGAGGTTTTCAATGGCTAAGTTTATGTTTTTTTTGGGATGATGTGCACGAATCTAAAGTTATCCAAATTTATAATCTGAAACATGAGAAATCATTGAAAAACTTACAAAAAATGGGTTTTTATTGTTTTTTGTTGAGGCCGTAATCCATCCTGAATTGTAAGCGCCACCTTAAGTAAGTAAGTAAGTAAGGTGCATAATCCAATATATGAACATTTTTCGCTAAAACCGTTTATGTAGAACAAATTTAGAAAAAAAAATAATCATGAATCCTAAACGTGATAGAATTTAGATTCAGAAAGGTCCAATTATGATTTCAAAAAAAAATTTATTTTTGCACACCAGTGTTACCAGTAGTGCGATGGCCTAATAGGAGAGGATGAAGTAAAACAACAAATTTGTCTGCATTGCAACAGAGATTTCATGGCAGAGCTTACAGCTGCTGGGAAAACCATGAAAGACTCAATATAATAGTCCAAAGATTGAATGCTCTATTTGCAATTCAATCGAAAATGTTACCCGTGTAACTTGCTTACACTTTTATTCGTTCCGGAAAACGTCAGAACGTCATTCCAATCTCGACAGCAACGGTTGCAAGCTCATTCAAGAACGGATTTTATCGAACAAAAACAACAAAATATTTGAGCATACAAAATTTAGGAGGGGGGAGGGGGAAGAATGTCCCCTTGTAAACGCCTTTGGCTGGGGCAATTGTTGGCCTTTGATAATTGGTAACTTTTGGTACCGGATTCGAATGCAGCGACCCTATAAACCTTTAGATACTATTGAAAAACAGCGCGACACACAATACCGAGAGCTACCGTTCCGTAAAAAGCGTTTCTGGTAGTCATCGGCAAAATCCCGATATCTGAAAACTGTCCATTTTTTTACTTTCTGCCCAAGGGCCACTTCCCATACACAATGTGGAAAGAGTACTTTGTAAGCTTTTGTACTGTTCATATCTCAGTGAGTTCTGAAAAATAGAATGTTTCTTAATTTATTCCTGCAAATATGCCTATTTTTTATCGTTGTAAATTATATTTTTAACATTTTTAGTCTCTAGAACCTTTTCTCTAAACTCTAAAACTAATAAAAATTACAAAAAATCGACTATTTGTTTTTTCTTCTTTGATCTCCTAATTTGTGGCATAGAAGTACCTAGATAACCTGCCTCCACTTTACTGCCAATATTTTACAAAATAAATAATGGTATGCTCATAAAGAAACACCTATCAAAATGTTTTAAGCCTCAATCTACTGCTAGTTAAGAAAAATCAGACTTTAATGCAAACTGCTACACTACCAATGACTAAAAAACTGAAAGAAGAGCTTGGATCTCATTCAACAATCGATACTGTGACTAAGCGACACTTTCTATTCATTAAAATAATTTAATTATTGCCCATTGCCCTTAAAAAAATTAATAAAAAAAAGTAATCTATTCAAAATACGTGACATTTTTAATTTTCGTAGTTAAAGCACTAAAGCTTCTACAAAGTTTGCTTTTACATTAAGAGCTATGAAGCTAATGAACTTGAATACTTTTGATTGACATAGCTTTTTTAGGATTGTTCAGACTTTTATAATGAGCTTTTGCATGAGTGAAGTCCTTGATAAAAAAGGGTTTTTCTTATAAGAGCTTATCAAAAGCTTTATTACAATCACACAGTTTTTTAACAAGCTTAATTTTTTACAACTTGCGTTCTGTTTAGATAAATAATGTATGTACGAGTTGAATGTCTTTGCTATACTCTGTCCAATAAAAATTGTCAGTACAGGTCTTATGGGAGAGCTTTTTTTCTTACAAAAGGTGACGCTTAGTGGTCATATTCCCAAATCACCTACTGAAAAAATAAACGCAACCACTGACTTGCCCTTCAATTGTTGTTGTAATTTCGCTTTGACGATCTAAGCCTAAGCCACACTGAGTATGTGAAAGCTTTCGTGGTGTTAACATCTTGAATATTGTCTTTGCTCTATTTAATTTGCCTCTTGAAAATGTCTAAAGTCTGTGCTAAATGCGATCTCGGAATCTCCGAAACAAATTACATTCAATGTGAATCATGTGAATTCAATGTGAATTGCTCAACCTAATATTATGTGGCGGTGTAATACATGTGTCATCAATCACAAGTCTATAAATTTAATGGTTGATAAAATTTAAAATTTAAGTTCTGAAGTTAATGAACTAAAGTCAATGCTTAAAACTCTATGCCAAATGACATTGCCTAATTTAATTGCTGATTTCAAACTAGAATCATTAAATAAATGTAAAATCACTATTAACCCAAGTGAAAATATAATATCTGATGATAGTAGTTCTCTTACAAAAGAGAATTCTAATTCTCCGATAGAGGATTTTCCCGCTTCGTCCACTTCTTTGACATCTAAAACGGTTGATAAAAATATAATGGAACATCAAAAAGCTATCATTGAACCTAAGCAAAAACAACCAAATGCCCATGATGAACAAAGAAAACGCAAACCTAAGAGTGTTGTAGGCTCGAACTCGTCTTCCACTTCACTTATAGTTGTGCCGGGCGTTAAATGGCTACACCTGTCTCGCTTTGACAATACAACCACAGCTGACTCAATCGATGCATACATAAGTAATAAACTTAATGTTCCAACTACTAATATAAAATGCACCATGCTAGTGAAGAGTTCAACAAACTTATCAGAGCTTACATATATCAATTTTAAAGCTGCCATTCCTGAAAATCTATTTACGCTTGCTCTTAATTCAGCTACCTGGCCGGTCGGTGTTAATGTACGAGAGTTTATCAATATCCCAAAAAACTCGGAGCGCAAAACCAAAACAACTCTTACCTCATAACTTTACCATCTTCCTTGTCCATCGATGCCAATGCTGTTGATTTACATGAGTTTGAAAGCTCTCTATGTTCTGATGTCTTGCCTGCTAATTTTGATGTTGCTCTTCCATTGCCGAATGATTTATCTATTGATACCAATGCTGTTGTTGTTCAAATGTTTGAGAGTGATGGCTCTCTTCAACCTGCTGCTGATGTTGTTGCTATTCCTGCTGTTGCTTCTTCTGCTGTTCCTGTTGTTGCTGCATTTGATAAACACTCGCTCTATTACCAAAACGTGGGGGGAATGCGAACGAAAGCAAATCAGTTCTATACATCTGTTATGGATTGCTCGTATGATCTGATTGCTTTAACAGAAACATGGCTTTACGATGGCTTACTCTCAACAGAATTGTTCGATTCTAGTTTTGTTGTCTACAGAAGGGATCGTAGTGCAGTTTGTACTGGTTTAAATCGAGGAGGAGGTGTGCTGGTTGCGGTTAGTTCTCGTTTTAATAGTAAGCTAATTGAATTATCGAACAGTTCAGGTATGATCGAACAAATATGTATTTGTGTTGAATTCTCAATAGGATCTCATGATATAAACTTAACTAAAATAAAAATTTATTTTTTTGTTTCTTATATACCACCTAATTCTGAGTTTCTTGTATATAATGCACATATAAATAACATAAAAGATGTTCTATCTGCCTTTGATCAAAATTGTTTTGCTGTTATTTTAGGAGATTTCAATCTAATGATGATAAATGTTTGTTTCCAATGCATGTTCGAAAAGAGTTTGAGGCCGTTGTAACTGATACTTTATCTGCTTTAAATTTATCTCAAGTAAATAATGTTGTAAATGATATAGGTAGAATTTTAGATTTGGTTTTTATTCAAAATGAACTTGATGTTTTAGTTATTAAAGATGAAAATCCATTATTAAACAATAGTATACACCAAAGGCCTTGAATATTGTATTTAATTTATCAGTCTTACGATCTTTAGAAGATCCATTATCTATCGTAGGTCATAAGTATGATTTTAATAAGGCCGATTTCATTTGCATAAATAATCACATTCAGAGTTTAAATTGGGATTCACTTTTACATAAAACTGAGTTGTCTTCATGCTTTTCTACTTTTATAAATTTGGTTCATGAATGGTTTGAGATGTTTATACCTAAGAAGGTTATAAGAGGGGGATCCAATAAGCCTATTTGGTATTCTAAAGGTCTCATTCGTTTAAAAAATGCATTGCTCAAGGCGTAGAGAAAAAGTAAGAACGATTCAAATTTTCGTAGCATTTATTGTCGTTTGCGTAACGAGTATAATTTCTTAAAAAAATTTCTACGTAACCAATACATATGGACTATTGAATCCAAAATCAAAAATGATTCCAAATCTTTTTGGAAATTTTATAATGTCAAAAGGAAATCAGTTGGAATTCCCTCTAACATGAGTTACAATGGTAAAGTAAGCAGTAATGTTTCTGAAATTTGCAATATGTTTGCAAGGTTTTTCCAATCAAATTTTACGATTGACCCCGTAAGAAGCAATGATGTTTTGCCACTTATCCACAAATTATTGATATGGGTTCGGTGAGTATAACTGAAGATGAAGTTTTTACAGCACTCTCTAGCTTAGATTGTAATTTAAGCATGGGACCAGATAATATTCCTGTAGTGTTTTTAAGAGAATGTGCCCAAAATTTGTCAAAACCACTGTGTCACATTTTTAATATATCACTAATTAGTGGTGAGTTCTTAGAAATTTGGAAATCTTCTTATATAACCCCCATACATAAGTCGGGATCCAAACAGGTTGTTAAAAATTATAGACCCATTGCTAACTTACAATTGATTCCGAAGATTTTTGAATCGATTGTCAAGAAAAATAAATATGAAAAGTTAAAAAATCAGATATCTGTTTTTCAGCATGGATTTGTTCATGGACGGTCTACAGCGACTAATTTGACCTTATTTCTCAATTTTTGTTTGAAAGGCATGGAAAATAAATGTGAAACTGATGTTGTCTTCACAGACTTTTCAAAAGCATTTGATAGAGTTTGTCATAAAATTTTGATTGAGAAACTATTTAGCTCAGGTTTTCACTCTTCTTTTTTAAAATGGTTAAGCAATTACTTAATGGATCGTTCGCAATTTGTTAAAATTGGGTCGGAAATATCTTTTAAGATTTGTAATTACCGCAAGGTAGTCACCTTGGACCCTTACTGTTTTTGCTTTTTATTAATGATTTACCAGCTGTTATTAATTTTTCGAATTGTTTAATGTTCGCGGATGATGTAAAAATTTTTAAATCAGTCAAATCTATTGCTGATTGCTTGGATTTACAAAAAGATATTGATAGTTTAAATAGATGGTGTTATCTAAATTCCTTGAACTTGAATATTCAAAAATGTACTATCATGTCTTTTTCAAGATTTAATACGCATTGAAAAAATTCAAAAAAGATTTACAAAATATGCGCTAAGAAAACTTAATTGGTCTAATTCTATGCCATCTTATAATAGTAGGTGTTTACTGATAAATTTAAAGTATCTATCTAGTAGACGAACTTATTATTCTGTAATGTTTGCAAGAGATGTTATAATGGGTCATATTGACTGCCCCCCGCTTTTGACTTTGTTTAGTATAAATGCACCATCTAGAACTTTGAGACCTAGAATTAATGATTTTTTTCATATTTCTCGTCATGCTACTAATTATGGTCAAAATGAACCTATAACAAATGCTTGTGTCAATTTCAATGATTATGCAAATGTTTTCGACTTTAATCAAAATAGAAATATTTTCAAATGTAGGGGAGAGTGGGTACGAAAGTAAAAATTTGTATGTTTTGTGCCATAACTTTATAACCAAAATACATATTGAAATTGAACAACGCCTATACTGACGAGCAAACATTTGGCTATCGTTTAATATATGTAAATTTGTTTTCAAACTTTCTCCTTCCTTCCAGTGTATGCTGTGAAAAAGAGGTGAAAGTCGAATGTTACAATCGTCCTTCCTGGTGTATCGATTGTAACACGATGAAAGGACGGTTGTAACACCGTAAAAATTTAATAAAATTAAAGAGAAATATTATTTTAACTTCAAATTTATTTTAAAAATTCAAATACAATGTACATAAGATATATTATACGTAAAAAAAAGTAGGTACCAATATTAAGGTACCGTAACAGCCTTGAGTTACATCAAATTCTATTTGATTTAAATTCGCTCAGTAAATATATACTTAGATTAATCTAGGTCACTTTAATCACAGAATTATTACTCAGTAGGCAACAAAAAAAAAACAAACAAAACAATATAAAAAATAAAAAAGATTCAATTTTCATAAAATAAACAAAAAAAAAAACATAAAAAAAGTCAAACATCAAATTACTAATCTGTATCCGACTCGCAGTTTCGGCATTGAAAGAAGAGCTGCTTTGATTTATCTCCCACACATCTAGTGTGAAGCCACATTTTGCAGGAAGTGCATTGGACCCACTGTTCCTTAGGAATAGATTCAGAGAATTTCCCAAGACAATATGAACAAACGGAATCTTCTTCTTCACTAGAACTAATCGCGTCCAATAAATTCTTACGATTTGGCCTTCGATTAATTTTCGGCTTCTTATTCTGATTTGGCTTGGATTTTTTGTTTAATTTTTTTTTGGCTTCTTCTAACGCATTTTTTTCAGGGGTGTCCGTCAGGATAGTTGTTCGCCCCCTTTTTCTTCCACCTCGTGCAGGAACTGTTGCAAGTCTCGACTTTGGAAACGGCATAACGATTTCGGGAGAAAAAGTATTTCCCGATCCATTGAGAGGTATAGCAGGAAATGACAAATTCAAATTCGATATGGCTTCTGGAATAATTGCAGATTGGGATGAAGTTGAAGGCAATGATTGGCTTGGCACTTCATATGGGACAGATGGGGATGATATTGAAGGCAATGACTGGTTTGTGACTTCATGTGGATTTGGTCTATCAGTAACATCGCTAGGAGAAAACTCATCTTCCCCGAAAACATCAGGATTAACTGGCCAAATTCCGGATACCCGGAAACCTGACAAGATATTTGTGGGTGTTGCTGCTTTTTCAAGTGCTATCTTTGCAAGCTCGGGTATATCGTATATTTTTATTCGATTTCCTGAAAATATGATAAACTTCTTAAGTCAGAACCATAAAGCTAATGCTTTTACTTCTTAAAGTTACCTGCATTAGATCTCATCCAATTTCCACAAGCCTGATTGAAATATGTTTTCATTGGTCCAAAAACAGTTCGGTCTAATGGCTGCATTTTATGAGAGCAGTGAGGTGGAAATGTCAATAAAACGATGCCGTTTTCTTTGCAGAAGTTAACGACTGGCAGAGAAAGATGTGATTGGTGATTATCAAGGAGAACCAGCTTACGATTGCTCTCGGAGGCATTTGTATGTTTCACGAGGTGTTCCATAAAGTTTAAGAACTCTGATTGCATCCATCCGGATTTATTGGCTGCTCCAATACTGCCTATGGATCCTCCTTTAAGGAATACCGGATTGTATTTTTTAAGAGGGAATATGAACAGAGGCGGAGTTGCATTGCCTATAGCGTTAACAGCCAGACACATGGTTACCAGAGTTCCTCGTTCCGCGGATGAAATTGCTCCGACTTGCTTTTTACCTTTCTTAGCAATGACATTTGTTGGTTTATGGACAGTTGTTAGGCCCGTTTCATCAATGTGAAATTTGAAACGATCCATAACATCAAGCAAATTATTGAAGAATTTTGTGACATTAGGCTTGTTAAATTTCATAGATCTTGCTAAGCTTGTTGGTTCCGGTTTTCGAATGGCAAGAGTCCTGTTGCGTCTTAGAAAAGACCTGAGCCATTCTTGGCCTGCCATCTGATTCAATTTCCAGTTAGCAGGCATTTGTAGCTTATAATAGCTCGCCACTTGGTATGCCAACTTTCGAACACAGTTGGTTGTAAGTCCATAGTATAAATCGGCACAGTGATTTATATATGCTTCCAACTTTTCCTTGAATAACACACAAATAAAATTAATTTAAAATTTGACCAACTGACCTAATGATTTTTTTTATTTTACTAATACATACTTCATAATCATCTGTAAATACTCTTTTGTGGGATCTATACCCAATGACTGGGTAAACAGCGTTCTCAGGAGAGTCGTGAGAAAATGTTGTTTTCCGAACAAAACGAGTTAGAGTAACGTGACAGATATTATAAGTCTTCGAAACACTTCGAACGGATTTGCCATTTTTTAGGACTTGTTCAGCTGCTTTTATCATAATTTGTTTCTCAATCATGCCTCGAGAGGTTTTTCTTATTCTTTGTCGTGGCATTTTGTACTGCGTAGCTCAAAATCGTGATTTTTTTTTGTAATAATTGAAGAACCTAAAAGTTTCATTAAGCTCAGAACATGAACTCTCATCATGATACTTTTTGGGTGGACGGTTGTAACATGTTACAATCGTCCACATCTGTTTTTTTTATATTCAAAATACAATTAAAAAGAAACCATTCAACAAATTGCAAAAACAATAACTCCCTTGGGTTCAGAATAAAATTCACTTTATATAAACCGCTAACACTTTTTTAAAAATGTATTATTTTAAAAAAATACGATACAAAACTCACCACAAAAAAATTTAACGTTTTCATTCAAATTTCACGTTTCAAACTTTGTGTGGCACAGTTCAGTACTTTGACATTTGGATTTTTGTGGGTGCATTCAGAACCTTATTGCAAAGAATTCTGCATTTAAAAATGAACGCATACAGTTCTAGTTTTTTGTTAAAATGGAATGTTACAACCGTACCACGTTACTTTCGTACCCACTCTCCCCTACTATTATGGAAGCTTTATTGTAAATTTTTTAAACTTATATTTTATTATATATACATAGATTAAGTAAGTCTAAGAAAGTTTTTGTAACTTATAGATGGTAAATAAATAAATAAATAAATAAGTAAATAAATATGTGTTCCCAAACAACAAAAAATAATGTTTTTATTCATACAAAAAAAATACTCTTGATATTTTATAATCAGTGCCAAGAAAAACTTATGAATTTTCAAATCTAAATCAATAGTTGGTAACTCTATAAATATTTATCAGAGCTTTTTCGAAATCTATAATGTGCACTACGGAAACCCTGTAATATTTGCGCTCTCTTACAGCTTAATGAAATTTCACTGCAGTCAGAGTAAGAGGTAAACGTCCTATCTTCAGAGTATAGTAAAAAAATGAAAATTTCGTGTTTCTGTGAGAATAAGGTAGTAAGTAGTAAAGCGAAATATAAATAAATATAAATTTTGTGGCACGCCTACTTCACGAAGAACCAAAATCTATAGTGACTGACTGTCTCAAACATTTCCTTTGTGACACACAATTTTCTGCCGATTCCGAACATCTAGTTGCGATGCACTTTCACTTTTCGTGACAAGCAGTAGTCTTGGGGGTTTTGTCAATTCATTGAAAAAAAATTCAGGTGGCACAGGCAGGAAACCGAACCCAGCAGACCTCCTTCAGAGTGATAGTGCAACCAAAATTCTTGCGCGTGTGTTAAGTCAAAAAAAAAAAAAAAAAAAATACGTTTAAATGGGATGGGCAATTTCCCAAAGAAAATTACTTGCATACAGGGTTAGTCAAATGAAGTGTTTTTCGGTTCAAAAGGAACTGTGTGTCATAATATTTTGTATTCATTCCCAAAAAAAAAAAAAAATGCACGGGTGGATCGCACGTACTTGCTCTTGGGGTCGAAGTTGCTGTGGACTGTGAAAAGCTGTGAAAAGCTGTGAAAGCTTCTTATATCAATATTTTTAAAATAAATAACTTTATAATAAATACAAATACAAATTAAATTCATTACTAAAATGACATAAACAACTTTTTTAATTGTTTTGAACTCTAAACTAAGTATGCCATTTCAATTAATTAATAAATATTAATTTTTAGAAAAAAAATTTGAAAATCGTTAGAGCCGTTTTCAAAAAAATTATTTTTTTCTCAAAGCTCGTTTAAAAATAAATTTAGTATGCCAATTTTAAGATAGTATTATTGCACATCTAAAACCAAAATTTCAAAAAATTTTATTAACCGGTTTTCGAAAAATTGATTTTCAAAAAAAAAATGTGAATTTTTTTTTAAATATAAAAATAATTTTTTGAAAAATTTTATATCAAACAATTTTTTATTTGTTAAGGACCGTTCGTATAAAAACAATCATCAAAATTGGTTGAGTCGTTAAAGTGTAAATCAAAATAAAAAAACGGTTCTACGGGAGTTACCATTAGTAGAATTTTTACAAACATTTCACATCAAAAGTATGACCCTACTAACGAAAGCAGACACAAAAAAATTAATTAAAATCGTTAGAGCCGTTTTTGAAAAAAGTTAACTTTGGTTATATGGCAGGTACCGTTAGTTTAAGTCCTAAAAAAAATTAATTTCCCCTCTAGGGAATCACCAATGACCCTTAACCATCAAGTTTCAAGAAAATCGGTTCAGCGACTTAGGCTGTAGCTGGAGGTATACACAGATAGACAGACAGACAGATAAACAGAAAGAATTGATTTTTTAAGAATCCTAAACTTGCCCTATAGTATCGCAAGTAAAAAAATTAAATATTCGTAAAAATTACCACAGATTCAGTATCAATTCAGTTCAGCTCGATGGAAACACTTTGACTGTGACCATCAGAAGTTCAAAAACGAATCGCTCGAATCGCAAATGCGATTGATTTTTGAACTTCTAAGGGTCATATTCAACGCAAAAGCTGTTCACATCGAGTTTAAATTAATGGATTTTGATTCTGTGTATCTTTCTAAAAGAAATCAAATGGCATAATTCCTTTGGAGTTAAAAAAAAAAAAAACAAGTTACTAATGAATTGAAGACAAATGTACGTGCATTTTATTGCTTTCCAAAATATTCAAATTATTTCAAGTGTAAAATTTCTTGCGGTTTCTACTAGACCTAAGCTTTCCCGTTCAAATTTAGTTTATTTTCAAATAATTTGAAGCGCAATTTTGTATTTTTAGTCGAACAAAAAAAAAACTCCTAGTTGAGTACTTTAATGTTGATACTGCCGCACTCAATTTCACTGCATACTTTAGTACATATAATTAGCTTTTTTATGTTCATTCTGCCGCACATTCAAATTTCACTGCATACTTTTAGTATTATTAGCTTTTTTCTATTTTGTCTATTTCTATCATGACTAAATAAATTGTCTGGGATATCAAAAACAATAAATTGATACCCTTTTAAAGTTTATAAGACTTTTATATTAAAGCTTGCATGCTTGGAACACTTTTTTTCAAATTGGAGGAATTAACCAATTTCGCAATGCATCGCAAAAGCTTTTCACTTGAAACTATTTTGCAATGCCGGATTTATGCAAGAGACAAAATGTCATATTTTTGTCATTAACTTTTAATTAATAAACAAGCTGTCACTATTTTGTAATTAATGTAGAGTTAATGACAAAAGTAATGACATTTGTCACTCTTATGAAACCGAAATGCAAAAAACATCTCTATAGACTTATAGAGCAACTGGATAAGAAATTATTGGAGTTGAGGGATGTGAAATGTAGGAATTTTCAGTGATGAGACCGAACCCATCCTTTAGGACATTTTCAAAAATACATATGTATGTAATTACAAAAATTTACAAACTATAAATAATTCTCATAGAGAAATGCAAAAACCATCTCATTACGAAATGATGGGAATTGAGTGACGTAAACTATCTATCCTTGGCTTTTATAAACTTTTATTTATTTTACTGTCAAAAGAAAAATGACAAAGTGTCTAAAACATTGCAATAAATTTAAATATTTATGCTTAGAGAAAAATATGCTGGAGCTGACATGTCTCCGCAGCAGGGATTCGAACATTTTATTCACCACTGTCGTTTAGATTTTTTTTTTTTTTTTTTTTTTTAATTTCAAATTCACTTATTATATTGTTATATATTTCATGGAATTTTCCTGCACTCTTATGTCAATGTTTCTTACGACATCCAACCAAGTACATATTCATACGCTTTTCACGTGTTTTGAATGTACGTTTATTTTTAGAGTTTAGGCAACAAGGACGAAGCAACCAACGTTAACAACATTGTTGGCAGTATCCACTGACTGTTTTTTTTTTTTTCTATTACGATAGGAACAAAACTGAAATAGAGAACACAAAGAAAGTTCTTCTCACGTAATTTTGTTGACGCACCAGCGTGTAGTTAAGTGGGCAGAAATTGAGGACGAGCATTCCCCTTGAGAGTCCAAACGGCTAGGGTTAGGTTAAGTTAGGTAAAAGGGAGCCAGTTTTTAATTGTTTAAAAATATAGAGAAAGGGTTTAAAATAAATTTTGTTCAAAATTTATGGTTTTTTGTAGGAAATAGCTTCTTAATAATTGTGTTTTATTGAAACAATAGATTTGAGACTTAATAAATCCCCAATCCCCAATTTTATTATTAAAAATTTGAAGAAAATCTGAAGAAAATATAAGGTTTTTTTGCTAAAAAAAACTTTTTTCAATTATCAAATTTATAATGTTGTTGATGAAATATCTTCTTTGAGCTGTAATTCTCCCGAAAAACATATATTTGATCAATTAATGTAGATATAAAATAATTACAACACAATATTATGATTGGGATTATTACTAATTTTTGACTTTTAACAAAAAACTTTAAAGGCGAAAATGTTTTCTCTAACCTAGAAAAACTAAATTCACCATCGTGTTTAGCATACCCGAATTATCTTTAGTAGGTATTAGGACCGATTGTCGGTTTTATGAATCATTGAAGTTATTAAACAATTTTCAGGAAAATCATTTATTAATTTTTTTTTTAATATAAATTCTTAATGAAGGAAATCTAAAATCAAAGTTAACAAATCAAATCAAATCAAAAAGAAAGAGAGAGAGAGAGAGAGAGATAATGAGAGGTCTTATTTTTGTTTAAGCCACACTAAAATTTCCTGATGATAACACAGGTTTCAAGCGAACTCTATCTTCTCTTAAACTGATAACTGATCCAAAACTTGACTTACTATTTTTTTACAACATTGGTCTTGAGAGTTTGTCGATTCCTCGCTGAAAATTGTAATTTTTAAGAAAATCTTTAAGAGTAAGCAGCCTAACTATATTATTGGTTAATTACAAGCAAGAACGTGAGACCCAACAATGGATTTTATTTTTGTATACACCGCAACCATCAATATTTTTGTTGTTCATGTTGGAAGAACATACAGCGCATATCATTTTCTTGCAAAGTCAACTAATTAATGGGACCAACCGAACTGGTCGATTATGTGCAATGTGGAACTATACATAGAGTACCCAATCACTTCTTCTCTAGCTTGACCGATGGACGTAGATGTGCACATTGCTTCCAAGAGTTACTCGTCATTTGTGGTGATGGGATTGGTATTGGTTGCTAATTCAGATGTAGTTTATAGAAAATGCAACGAGCATGTGCTGGTTTGTTGCGTTGGAATATATACATGCAATACATAATGTTTATTAAGCTGACTGACTGGACATATAGTGTGACGGTCGTGGTGGATGAGTTCGTTTTGGATGAGTTTGGAGGTAGATGAAAAGCCATACCTCAAAGTTCTATTTTGATGGTTTTGTGTTTTTTTTGTTAGAATTTAAATGGTACTGATGGTTATGGAAAAACAAAGCCCCGGGAGCCGATGGCATACCAGCCGAATTATTCCACCACGGCGGGCCAGCCTTACGTCAAGCAATTCATAATATCATAGTGCACCTATGGGAGCATGAAGAAATGCTAGAAGACTGGCGAAAAGGTATCATATGCCCCATACATAAGAAGGGAGATGTCACAACGTGCAGCAATTATAGAGGTATCACGTTGTTGAGTACCGCCTATAAGATACTCTCCTCTATCCTACAAGACCGGATAACCCCATACGCTAAAACCATCATCGGACACTATCAGTGTGGTTTCATTCCAGGCAAATCAACAACTGATCAGATTTTTACCCTTAGGCAGGCGATGGAAAAATGTCTCGAATTTAACATCCCAACATACCATCTGTTTATAGACTTTAAAGCCGCCTATGATAGCATAGCCAGGGTAGAACTTTACAAAGCCATGAGAGAATTCGGCATCCCAAATAAATTGATACGACTATGTAGGTTGACCATGACCAACGTAACAAGCCAAGTTAAAATAGCCGGATTGTTATACAGACCAATCAACATCTTTAATGGACTCCGACAAGAGGATGGTTTGGCCTGCCTCCCCTTCAACCTGGCGTTGGAGAAAGCAATCCGTGACTCTGGCACGGCAACAAGAGGGACCATCGTCAACAGGTCCAGCCAGACGACATCGACATCATCGGAAGAACCGAACAAGCTGTACACGATTCCTTCATCAAGATCGAGCAGGCGTCACAAAATCTGGGGCTGCACATTAGTGAAGGTAAAACAAAGTACATGGTGACGTCGAATGCGAAAAGAACAGTTGGTCAAACAATCAAAGTAGCGGAGCACGAATTTGAAGTGGTGCAATCCTTTAAATACCTTGGGTCAACAGTAGCAGCCGATAACAACATAGAAGAAGAAATACGCGGCCGGCTTCTCAAACCCAACAGAGCCTACTACAACCTGTCAAAGCTATTCAAATCCAGAAATCTAACCATAACTTCAAAACTGCTGCTGTACAGCACCATGGTCCTGCCAGTACTTATGTATGGATCCGAGACTTGGGTGCTAAGCAAAAGGCACTGTGACCTCTTAGCCACGTTCGAGAGAAAAGTCTTACGGAGAATTGTTGGCCCCATATGTGAGGAAGGACGATTCCGGAGACGGTACAATCATGAGTTGTACGCAATCTACCTTCAAGCAGACATAGTGACAAAAATTAAGCACGGTAGACTCCGGTGGGCAGGGCACCTAGCTCGTATGAGCGAAGAGGAACCTGCTCGGAAAGTCTTTTGTGGTACATTCTATGGTAGACGGCAGCGTGGTAGACCATGCTTGCGCTGGAGAGATGGAGTAGACCAGGACGCCCGAAGCCTTGGGGTGTGCAACTGGATGGCGTCGGCTCGAGACCGGGATAGGTGGAGAGACTTGTTGAAAGAGGCCAGGACCGGACCCCGGTTGTCGAGCCGATGATGATGATGATGATGGTTACGGCTAGGTGACGAAAAATTACTCCTCAATAAACGAGACTAAGCGGAGGAATTCCCTAGATGGAATCAACGGTGGCGTCTACAATTCCGGTCAGGCTAAACGACTTGATGAACAACCTATACTCCGAATATATCGTAGTAGGCCCACCACATATTCCACGCTTCCTCAGGTATTCCACTCTCAAAACTAATCAAGAATCGGGTTCTTCAGGGTCAGGGACGAAATTTCATCATTGAAAGCAACCATCTCATACACAATGGGACTAGGCGATCCTGTAATACAAAGCAAAAAAAAACCGTCAACCAAATTGATCACATCGCTATTGATGCCAGACATGTTTCTAGTATCTTGGATTTCCAAACGTTCCGGGAAGAAAAATTTACTCGGACCACTACTTGGGCCAAATAGACGCATACGAAAACGAACGTAAACGTATTGACAATTGCTGTCTCTATATAATCAGTAAAAAACGATAGAGAGACAAAGAGCAAATACGTTTAGGTTCGCTCGTTTTCGTGTGCCACAGTTGGGCCCACTGTAAGTGCCTCAAGTACGGATGCGAATATCAATGAAGCCACAATGACGAACAGATGCTGTAAGAGACCGCAAAAACTTGAGCGAAAAAAAGTGTTTTTTGATCCTGTGTGGAAGGATTATGGAGAAAACATCAACGTATCAAGCCGATGAGTCTTCCAACTCTAAGGGTGTATGCAGAAGGGGATAACAATCTACAATAACAACAATAACAATGAACCTAAGCAAACATGGTTTGCATATCTGAAAGCGGCTAGCTAGGGACAGAACTGACTTGAGAGGCAAGTTTTAAGCAGTCCATCCTGGAATGTTTAGCACCATCAAAAGCAAAGTAAGGCTCAAAAGTTCTCCGTACTATAGCACTTTGTTTTGCTAAAAAAAAAACATGTAAAAAAACACCAAAGAACACATTTATATATTTTATTTATTTCATTTGTAAGCCAAGACAAGAGATTATTTTATTATTGATTCGGTACTAGAAAAATAAAGCAGCATTGAGTATAATTATACAATATGAGTAAAAGTACTGGTTAATTTTGGCCACCGAATCCATGAACTTAAATACTTTTGGTTTGGTCAATCATGGGTACCAATAACGGAAGAAAGTATTCAACACAACAACAGTTGCAGCAACGAGTCCAGTGATAATACAAGTCACTATTACACCACACATCATGCAGCGTATCGCGTCAAACTCTGAACGATTATTCACAATAATACTGGGTTCCGAATTATTGACTTGAGTACCAACTGAACGCAAAACATGATATGGGCGTTCGGTAAATACGCGAGCAGGAGCTACAGCAGGGGCAACCTCTGCAGCTGGAAAATGGTTGGCATGGACAATCCAAGGGTCTCCGAAAACTGGTAATAAGTTTATATCCTGAACACATGCCAATGATAGTGGGTTTTGGTGCCTTATAGTGTTGGTACTGATGATACTATCATCGTTGTCATTATCGTTATCCAAAAACCCTTCCATAATGATGTCCTCGTCGGGTTTGGATTCCTCATCGAAATCCAAGTCAAAGCCAGATTCAGATGAAGAATAGTTTGTTTTAATCGAATAAGTCCTATTAAAGTTGGCTGGCCGATGATTTGCACTGTCTTCATCTGCTTCTACGTCTTCTTCGTGCTGAAATCCATTGACCGTGATGTCATTGGGAAAACAATGAAGAACCTTGGTGTAAGATTTCTTAAAATCCGTGGCGTTGTCGTTGTTCAAATCCAAGTCCTTCGACGAGGTGGACATTATTTCGGACCCTCTCATATCTGAGACTTCTTGGCACTGATTGGCAATACCATCAGTCTTGGATTTGAATGTGCACGCACTTGTAGTTTCAATATTTTCATTTTCTTTATCCATTTCACACAAAATATTTCACTGACGACAAAACGTAATATACTCCAGGAGAATAGTCCGATTGTGATGTGCTCCGTCTGACGATGAAATTATATCTAAGCTGGATTGCAGCACAATCAATGTGAAGTAACAAATTTGTTTTGTCCTATTCAACAAGAAGATTTTCCATGGAATGTTTTTATTTCTAATTTCAATCAATAATTTTGTTTTATTCTCCTGAAAATTCAGGAGAGACATTTTGCTAAGAAAAAACCCTCACAGTTTCGAAGTAGATTTATTGAACTTTACCCAGAGAGGCGTATTATGAGGAGGACACCCACAACGCAACACAGTTAGATACTTTGTTGACTTCTGTGAAAATAAAAAAAATAATATGTATAATAATGACAGATTTTCGTATTGATTGTCAGAGTCGCTTGACTAAGTTCATCAAGAAGAGAAAATTATAGCCCGTAAAGCTCGTCGTTTAATTTTTTTCTTCATAGTCCTTCGATACAAACTGGACCGAAAATCACTCGAAGAAAGTTTACCTCAAAGCAACCAAGCAAATTTTCATCCGACTCATTCAAAGACCATGCGGGGAAGTCACACAAGAAAAATCTTAAGATCGTTCTTCGGACACTTATCAAACGTGCGCTCGAGGAGGTCGTGGAATGCATCCAACATTGTGTAATTCTTCCCTTCTTGGAGAGCGTGAACACAGATCAGTGTCACGTTCTTAGATTTAGCTTTGATTCCAATTGTGACCAGGCGCTCGCTTACCGCATTAAAGCCTGAGCCTTCTTGTCTAAATGTTCCCTTATCACAAAACCGGACTCAAACAGCCGTAGACCCTGGTCCTTGAAGCACGTCCCATAGTAGTTGTTTTCCATAATTTCAACCACCGTATCCCCTTTCGCAGCTCCTGGATAGCTGTTACATCAGGCTTAGCCTATTAAGCGTCTTCACTGGGACAGCAAAAATTTCATTATCGTGATTTCGTTTGCTGAGTTCGTCAACAATAAGAACATCACTATCTGCGGCTTGTTGTTGTTTCAAAGCATAGTTTTTAGACTTTTAGTTATTTTCAAAAAAGAAGTGCCGGATAAAACCGCTCCATATTGTCTGAGCTCTGAAAATATCGTAGTAGCCCGCATAAGGTGTTCACTAAGTAGTTCAGCCTGGCTGGAACAGTAGACGCCACCGTTGTTTCCATTAGGGAATTCTTCCACTGCAAGGCTGCAGGAGAATTGTTTTTCAAATCTTATCTATTTCCAGAAGACTTTCACCAAGGTGGGGTGGAGTGCTAATAGGTTTTATTCACAATCATTTAAACTCCACTCCTTACAATTAAAAATGAATAAATTTATGTTTCGGGTAGGTATTGTATAGACTCTATTGAAATTCTATATTCACATACAAGGTGTCAATCACAATCTACGCCTCATTGGTTTATCATTCTATAAAACACTAGAACATATGTAGGTTCATTCTACACGCCTCGATTACTCTATGACGCACGTGCAGGTAAATATAAACAAAATTATTTCAACTTTTGGGGTCGTGTTGTGTGTGGAATGTGTGAAGAATGAAAAGACAAGATAGAAAACCCCTCTTCCATCTAAGACAAATTCCTTCCCTGATATAAAATTTGTATAGAAGTCGATGGTAGGTACTTGTTTACCTGTTGGTATTTGTTGTTGTATTGGAGGAGGTTCTATCAATCTACCTACCTCTTGCTCATCAAACAGGTTTATCAATTTAAATTGATTTATTGAAATTTATTGAAGAAGCCCAATAACGAAAAATGGCGCCCAAGTGGAGAATTTTATTTGGATTGTTGATGGAAGATATAAGATATACCTACCGAGAGGCCGCAATAGATTTTGGCTGTGAGTGAGGTTGTGGAGCGATAGCATACAATTATTATGGGTATTTTTGGAAAGGTCCGAGGTGGGGTGTTTGGGTTATAGTATAATAACATTGCAGATTGTTATTACAATAATACTGTGTAAATGCAATTACTTTTACAATGACCTATCAAAGGTTTAAGGTATGACAAAGCAAATCACATTATGATATTTGAAAATTCCCTTAAGATTTCAATTTATTGCAAAAAAAAAACTGTTTTTGAAGTTTGTTTGTTTCAAAAATGGTATATTTCGTAATTTTTCATTTGTATAAAAAATTACGAAGTGTACAATTTTTGAAACAAACAAACTTTGTTTTTTTTCCTTTTTCAAACTAAAAAAAAATCTAATATTGTTATTAGATTTGTTTTCAGTTTTAAAAAGGAAAAAAAGCAAGTACTTTTTAAAAACAGATAACACTTTTGCAAAAACATTTCAAAACCATCTACAAGATTTTTTGGATTAAATCTAAAAAAAATATATAATTTTTCCTATTTTTTTAAACTTCATAGATCGTTTTAAGCAAAATGTTGATAAAAAAAATTTTATATTTCAACTTTACTTTTATTGTATTTTTTTTGATGAATCGAATGAGATATTATTTATTAAAATCTGTTAAAAATTAAAGACGATTCTATTTTTTTAATGATATCGATTGCTCTTTTGAAGAAAATATACATATGTACATTTTTACAATTACATACATTTACTTTGCGAATGTCTCGAATTGCTTAACTTATAACGTAAGAGATTTAAATTTGTGTCAAATGAGAGATAAGTTGGTATTGAAATTGAAAACATAGGGTTGCCACCTTTTAAATCAACGTGGCAACTCTATTTGAACAAAAAAAAGCTACTTACATCATTTTATCCTTCACAACTTTTTAGTTTATTGAAACATGAAATTATTATAATGCCAAATAAAAGACTAAATTATTTAAAAAAATAAATAAACTGAGAGCGTAAAGCTGATAATGTGGTTACCCTTTTGGATCAAATGAAAAACGTAAGTAAATAATATTTATTTAAACAAAAAAGTAGCAATTTTGGTAGAGTTTAAAACTAAAATATACATAAAATTTTAGCTCTGTTTTATATACAAATAAAATGCACGACTGTATCTCACGTACTTGCTGTTAGGGTCTAAGTTGCTGCGGATGCGAAATCTTTTTATATAAAGCTCTTAAAAATAAATACTTTTATAATAAATAAACAAAAAAAAAAAAAAAATCATTACTTAAATGACTTTAACAACTTCTTTATTTATGTTCTCACCTCCAAATTAAGAATGCCATTTGATTTTGTTAAGAAACATTCATTTTTAGAAATTTGTTTTGAAAATCGTTGAAGCCGTTTAAAATAAAAATATTCAAGCCTTCTTTGAAAAAAAAAGAGTTGGTATTAATGGACATCTAAAACCAAAATTAAAAAAAAAAATATAGTTACAGTTTTTTTGTGTGGATAATTTTAATATGAGATAATTGAAAAATTGCAAGGAACTTTTGTGTAAAAATTTTTATCGAAATTTATTCTGTCGTTTACGAGAAAATCAGACAAAACTTAAAACGGGTCTATGCGAGGTATCGTTATTAGCCGATGAATTATATTTTTTATATATTATGTTGCAGTGCACATTAAAATTTTAATTGAAATCGATGGAGTTTTTTTTGAAAAAAATAAGTTATTTTTTTATTTTCGTCCTATGGAAGGTATGTACCGCTAATTTTGGTCATACAAAATAATTTACATTTCCCCTCTAGGAACCCACCAACAACCCTTAACTACCAAGTTTGAAAACTTATTATATCGCTTTAGCGACTTAGGCTGCAGCTTCAGATAGAGACAGACAGACAGAATTGCCAAACCCACGAATCCCAGATTTTCAATAAAAAATATCGGGTGCCATCTCCAAAATAAAAGATAAGTACACGCGCAACCCTATACATTAATTTATTATATTAAGTGCAGAAAAACACTAAAAACACTGTTTTTTAGTCATAATCCACCATATTCGACAGAGTTAAAAGCCTCAATTTAGACAGGCCAGTCTACAATCTTATGCTGTATTAAATATATTGCCCCTCAGGGGCCCTCAAGGGAGCAATCTTGCAGCACTATCAGTTGCCAATTTCTCTTTGCCTTACTTTTAAACAGTCTCCAGGCCTGGACTGTAAGTGAGTGCCTATGTTCTTGGAAAATGCTTTTTGGTAAGAACACCTGAACAACGTGATGATGAACACAAAATAAATTGGCATACCTTCTTAGTTTGGAGCTCAAAACAATTTAAGAAAGTCTTTAACTCATTTTAGTAATGAATTTTATTTGGCGTTTAAAAAAAAAATATAAATTTTTATAAGAAGTTTCAAAGTCCCCATCATCTTTGACCTTAAAAGTAAGAACGTGCGAACCAGTCGTTCACTTTTTGTAACCTTTCATTTTTTTTCTCTATGTTCTTTGGTGTAACTGTAAATAAGTCTTGTTATTATTAATTCTGCATATAATTTTTTTTCAATAAAATTTGTTAAACAAAACAATCCTAACTAATCAAAAAGAAATAAAAATACAAGGCAAATTTCTTCATCTGTGCTATACCACCTACGACGCGACGAGTATTATATTTCTTTGAAGAAAAGATAAATTCCCGCTAATAAATAGAAATAACAGTTAATTACAAGTGGAAAAAGGATATTAAAGATATTTTCACACAACAATACTGGACAGCTATACTAAGTTCATGAGAAAAACTAAGTACTTGATTTCTGGAGAAAAGACAAATGAGAATGTGCCTTCGACGAAACCCACATCGCGTCGCGTCACAGAGAGCTGGGTTCATGTAAGTGTCAATCAGAGGTAAAGTGAAGATATTTTATTATTTTTTTTGTACATTCCTGGGAAAACTCAGTTGAATTTTACTTTTAATTGGACTTGTCGTTGTTGTCGGGAATTCAAACATTAGATCAACAAATTGTGTTATCTAAGAATTGACTTTACAAATTACTTCATAATTATTTTATATTTTTTTTTATTTTATGTATTAATTTAAGGTAGGTGTATGTAATATTTTTCTGATTTCAATAAACAATTTAAATTCTTTCTTTTCTTTTCAGAGAGTTTTAAGGAAGCTTTTTTTTAAGGGTTCAGCAACTAACGCAATGACCTTAAGCAGCTGTTTGTTTTGAAACTTAAATCTACTTAATATATCCTGAAACCTCAGACCTTTATAGCTGGAAAAAATTGACATAGAAAAGACCAGAATTAATTCACATAGAGCTGAAAATTAATACATAGCATTTTAATATCAATAAAAGTAAAATGTCAAAAATCATTATAAATGCCATTTATGCACAAAAAGTTATTCAAGGTTAAATGTCGAAAATATTGTTTTTTTGTATATAAAGCCTAATTTACAGTTCAGCGCAAAAACAAATAAATAAACTTACAAAACTGTTTTCTGTCTTTTATGTTCGTTTTTATTATACTCGTATAAAAAAGCAAACTTGTTTGCTTTTTGTAACCAATCAAAACAAAATGGTTAAGAATGCAATGCATTTGTAGCCTCAGTACAAATTTATACAGGAAAAAAATCTAATTTATGTATTTATGGTGATTTTAAAATATAAACATCAAAATATGGTACAAAATTATGCCCTAAACAGAGTGAAATTAGCTTTGAATTTTTGTTTTTTTGTTTTTGCACGCTGAACTGTGAACTAGCCTTAACTCTCAAATGGGGGAAGCTATAAAAAAAAGTATAGAAAGTCTTGTAGCTTTTGTGATTTCCTAAAAAAAAAATGTATGTGGTATTTTCGTACGAGCAATTGCTTAAAAGATATCGCGATTTTAAAATGTGTCAAATGTCGAAAACAACGGTCATTTGCATATTATACTCTTAAACGGTCCTATTGGAAAGTTACCTTTGAACAACTTGTAGAATATGTTTTTTTTTTTATAATTTGTCATTAAAAAAAAAAAAAAAACAAAAATTATCAAAACTCGAAAAACCTGAGATTTTTCAGATATTTTTTGAATACCTTAATGTTTTTCACAAAAAAGCTTGAGATGTGCTATCGAATTACATTTGGAAGGTAGTCGACCAAGGAGAAAGAAAAAAAGTCTTATTTTTCTCAAAAATGGCTCCTACGATTTCGATTAAAAAAAACATAATCATTTTATTGGGTAAGGTCTATCATATTTTTCAACCTTTACTAACGGAACCGTTTTCTAAATTCTGATTTTCATCATGACTCTATGGATTTCAACCATTTATTTTATAAGTAAGCCCTTAAGTTACCGTAATATAGTTAATTAAATTTTGGAAATTTGTTTTTTTAGATTAAAAAAAAAAAATTGTTATAAAAATTTTTTTTTCGAAAACTACTCGATATTTTTTTTTAAATTTAGTTTATAGATGTTGTATCTTAAAAATGGCATAACGATTTTTGTTTCTTACAGCTTTTTTTCTAACAGCAAGAATTTTCATTTTTCTTTCTAAAAGTTAGAAGAAATCAAATTGCATACTTCGTCTTAAGGTCTATTTTTTCTCGGTTGAATGAGGAGTGGGTGTCGTGTTTTTTTTACGATTTCTATCAAAAGTAGATCTCCAACGTAAAAAAAAACTCAATACAAAACTTGTAGGTGGTAAAAAGATCTGCAACTTTTGCCCAGATATAATCAACATCTGAAACTAAATTTTGAAAAAAAATATTGAATAATTTTCGAAAAAATGATTTTTCAAAAATAAAATTTCAAGTTTTTTTTAAATCAAAAAAAATAATTTTTGAAATTTTCTTACTAAATATTATTACGGCAATTTAAAAGCATTCATGTAAGTCCATCTTGCATTGGAAACGTCAAAATTCTAATTCTTATTATTCCAAAATCCTAAGGCTGTTTTTTAAACATTAATTCGTTAAAACACACACAAATTAATGTTTAGCTGAAATAAAAATTTGTATGAGTAAGCAATGAACGTAAGTTTCATCAAAGTCTAATTACTTTTTTAAAAGATAAAAAATAAAAAACGTTTTTGGCGTTTCAGTATCTTGGAGATTTAATAATATCTTAAAACTGGCGTACCAATTTTTTTTTAGTTTTAAATAAAAATCCTTCCAAAAATCAGCAAATAATAATAACTTGTTAAAATCAATAAATGCAAATGCAATTAAAATGCACGACTTGTGTCACATGTATCGTACTTCGTCTTAGGGGTCAAAGTTGCTGTGGGCGTTAAAGCCTTTCATAAAAAAGTTTTTAAACATAAATAGTTTTATTAGAAATATTAAAAAAAAAAACATAGTGGTTTTCTTCGTGCCGTCGTCCGTCGGTCTGTGCGTCTTTGTGTCAGTACGTCTGTGCGTCCATCAGTACACATCTCCACTGCCCAAACGCGTGGACGGATTTTCTTCAAACTCGGTACAGATGATTTTTACGTAATTTCGAAAGTTGGTTGTATCTTTGTAAACGAAATCATATAAAAAAGTTTAATCAAAATCTTTAGAACCGTTTTCGAGAAAACTCGAATAAATCAAAAATGTTGTTCTAGATGAGATATTCAAAAATAAAAAAATTCAAAATTACGTTAATATAAATGTTATGTTTTTTGTTTTGTTTTTGAATATCTAGAACTAATACCTCCCATATAACGATTTTGAGTTATTGGATTTTTCTCGAAAACGGCTCTTACTTAGTTTGGCGGTCAAAACAATTTAAAAAGTTGTTTATATCAATTTAGTAATTAATTTTCCTTTTTTTTAACGTTTCATATAAAATTATTTATTTTTAAAAACTTTATGTAAAAAGCTTCAACGTCCACCGCAACTAAGACCCTAAGAGCAAATTCGTGCAACCCAGTCGTGCATTTAATTTAATTTTATGCCGTTATCAAGGAAAAGGTCTTCAAGTTTATTATTATAGCTTTGCAGACACGCTAGATTTGTTACTGAAATATACACCGTTAAAAAGTTATGAACGTGCACTGACAAAATGATACAAAATTACGAAAAGATTTTTAAGATTATTTTTCAAACAAACCTATTAATTCATAAATATAAATTTATATCAAATTTAAGATTTGCTAGTTTTTTGAATGGTTTAATTGGATATTATAATCGTTATTTATGATTTTTTGATATTTTCCGTTTTTGATCATAACTTTTGAGCGGCATATTTTTCGATTGAATTTTTAAATATTTAAAGCTTATTAAATTTATAAAAGCTAAAAATCTGAATACTGGACAATTTTAAACAAGAATATGTTTTATTTTATGAAACTGCTTACTTACTTTAGACGCCCTTTGTTTATTGCATGCTATGGATATTATGCAATGAATAAGCAATTTGACGGTTGTTTTCTTTTTCAGAGAATATGAATATTTTTGTTTCTTTTTTAAATCTAATTCAACTAATTACTGTAGAACGATGGTAAACTTATTTCGGGCGAATCAAATAGTATTGCCATTTGGGCCCACTATGCGTCATCTAACTTTGGGCACTTATTCATACGTGCGCTCGAGGAGGTCTTAAAACTCGTCCAGCGGTCATCCGTGATAGAATCTATCCTGTGGCTGCATTGTTAAGTCAAAAAGTATTCACATTACTAGGTACTAAAATTAATGGATTCTGAAAATGAAATGAATTAAAAACTTTTAACACATAAAAGTTTTATACTTTTGACTCCAACACTGTAATTAGACACGAACTTCTAAATGTTCGACCCAAAAGACTTGGGTACGATTTTGTTTGTCTCGATCCATTTAATATTTTTATTTGTCTCGTTTCATATTTCATATGAAAATTTTGAACTCCATCAATAATATCAAACAACGTAAAGCTAAACAATTCATTGACATTAAAAAAACTCTATCAGCAAAGAATAGCAACCTATAAAATACTGTCTGGCCACGACTGGCGCTAACGCTGTCGGATTATTGTCGGCTGTCTGTCGCTTTAACTCGCAATTTGTCTTTTTTACCGCAAAAAAATCATAACAACGAACCTCCAATACTTTTTTTTTCGTTTGGATGCACCTCTGCATTATTCTTTTATTCATCACTCAGACTCATTATTACGTTCTGTCAGAGTCTCTCTGAACAGCTGAAATGCCCAAGTTCCAATTCCCATTCCAGCTGCAAAAGAATGATATCAACCACCCTCTCAGTGGTGACAGTGACGTATGCCCGTCTATTCAGCATCTATAGCATCCATATTTTCATCAAAGTATGTATCCATCGATCGGCACCCAGCAACATCATGTAGGTACTTTGTTGGGATGAGGATCGTTCTTTGCACGAACGTTCCGTCTTTCGACTTGGAATAGTGATTTATATACAGAAATTGAGAGTAATCAGCATTGCGCAGGTCCAAGTATATGCAGGGCTGTCACTTGCCCACTTAGTAGGTCTAGGTATTGAGTATTATGCTTGGAACGTTCTTTGCACGATCGTTCTCTTATAGGAACTCTGAAAGTTGTAGAGACACACAAGTCAACAAATTTTCTGTAGGTATTCCAGTGCTGTCAACTACATTTCTGCTGTTGCTTACTATTTCAGTGAAATAGACACAAAAGTACACAACCTTTAAAACTACGCATTCGATTGATCTGAATTGAATCATCGATAAAAAAGAAATGTCAAAGGTCACCATCAATTTCATGTATGCATAAAACTTTCTTCTAAGGTTAAATGTCAAAATCATTGTATACTGGTATGATGAAGAAAAAAAGACTATAGGGGCCCAAATCATGTAGGTGGGAAATTTAACTGTCCAAATCATAAACAAATAAAATTTGTTGAATATAATTAAGTTTTTACGACCATGTGTTCAGTTTAGTTATCATTTATTAGTTCATAAACAGGCAGAGCTCAAAATTATTTATTTTTCAATTCATCGCAAAATATTGAAATTTGAGTGCAGATTCATTTAAAATAGAGAAAAATTCCAAAAACCAAGACAAATCAGTATCACTTGTTAGAATTCAATTAAAAAATCGTTTTTATATGATTTTTTTCGGTTTTGAGTGTGTTTATTTACAAAAATATGTGAATTTCTTATACATTTTTTTATTAATTAATGTTATTTTAATTTTTATATTATTTATTTCATACGGGTAGCATTTAATACTACTAGCACATTGATCAAATTTAAGACTTTGCTTTTAAAAATACATACATTAAATAAATTTCCCGGGAATGATTAAGCCAGCAGATGACTTTATTAATCTAATATTACTTCATTTCAGTTTTTCTTATGGATATTTTCCTTTAAAAATCGTTTTTTTTTCTACTATTCCAGTTTTGCATCATATCATCGTCGAAATATTATAATTTTAATCTTTATTCAAAAACAGGCGTTCCCGAAATGACGCTTAATTGATGTCCGCTCCTTATAATATCATTTAATTCCAATTAACACTTTAATTTAATTTATTCATGCAGAAAATATTTATGCAACGATAAACCAAGTCCTGGACATACCGAAAAGACCAATTGCAGCGCCATTTGCACGTTGGATGCTAAAAAAATTGATATTTTGTCACTTTAACTACAGTCAAACATATTCTTTCGGACTTGAAGAAAATGTTGCCTTTGTAATGTTAAGAATACAGTCAGCTATATCTAATTGATTTTACTGTATTTTTTTGTCACTTGAATTTTAGTTTTTGAGTTATGGAAGCGTTCCCGGAATGATTTTAGGGCTATATGAGATAGAATAAAACAAAAAGTAACTCTGTTTCAAACAAAATAAGAACAATCGGAGATTCAACTCAATTGATTTAAGCGTCGTCAGAAGTAAATTTCAATTTAATGTCATTTTGATTTAAAACGAAGTCTGGGCATCAAATTTTCCATCTCCATGATTTTTTCACATAAAAGACTTGTAGGTTTAACAATTCTCTAACAATAATATGTAACATTTTTTTCCTACGAGCAATTGCAAATTTAAAAAATTTTAAATCTCGAAAAAAATTGTTTTTTTTTTGTTCATATTAGGTACCCACTCTTAAAAATTTTGATTTTTGATTTAAGGATTATAATCGTTTTAAAAATCAATGAAATGGGAAATATTTCAAATCCCAATAAAAGAGTTTCATACAATATCTACGTTATTAAAAAACATTTTGAAACATGAGTTTTGGGATCAAGTTTATTCAGAGAAGGGTCCATATTCTTCGTTTAATGTTTTTAATTCAATCTTGCAAAAGCATTATTAATACAGAAAGAAGTTTCTTAAGCCTTGGATGAGTCATTGCCTTTTTAAGCAATTCTCTAATTTATTTGAAAAATCGATAGGCAATGTAAAAAAGGAATCTCAAATTATAGGCTGTATTTTAGGAACAAAAAAACTCTCACGCATAAGGAACGATATTTCACTAACTGATTTAAATTGTATTTCGAATAAATTCAATGAATACTTCACGGAAATCTCTGAAAAATTCGAGCCGTCTTTTGATGTCTATGTTGATTGTAACTTTACAACTTAACAGCTTTGCTTTGAATGCAATTTTCTGTTCTGAAACTTATAAAATTATTGTATTATTAGAAAACGAAAACTTCTGTAGCTCAAATGGTATATCTAATAACTAACAAAAACTAACAAATTAGTTAAAAAAATGACTTTTTATGTCTCAGATGTGTTCAGTTATATATGTATTAACTAAAGTGTTAACAAAGTTGTTTTCCTGAAAAATTGAAATGTGCGTAGGTGGTTCCTCTTAAAAAAAAGGAGATACAACAAATATTTCAAACTACAGACGTATTTCTCTTTTCTCCACCTTTTAAAAAAAGAATATAAAATTTACAGAAAAGAAACTACAACTGACACAATAATCCACAATAACTCACACCACCCCCATTCACAAAAAATGGCAGCATTTAATGCTTTTATAAATAGAGCATTTAACATTCCAATGGACAAAACTGATTTCTATAACGAAATTAACATAATCAAATGCATTGCTTATAATAATGGATATAAAACAACAACAATAGGCAAGCTAATAAATAAAAAGAAAAAGAAAATAAACAACAACAAAATTGCAAACACAACAACAATAGAAAATTCAAAATGCACATCAATAACATATACCAACATAATACCACAAATATTAACAAATCAATTTAAAAAACTAAACATAAACATAAGTTTTAAAACAAACAACAATACACAAAACATATTAAAACCAAAAACTAAAAAAGAAACCAAATTCTTCTCCGGCGTATACAAATTAAAATGCAATGATTGCAACAAATTTTATATTGGGCAAACGGGTAGAACCTTTGAAGAAAGATTCAAAGAACACAAACCCAAACCAAACACCAGATCTACATATGCATTACATTTAATAGAACACAACCATAACTACACAGACATTGAAACTATGTAACTAACAAACATTACATATATGCAGAAAAGGCAGAATTCTTGACGCGACAGAAGAATTTGAAATTTACAAAGCTTACAGACAAGAACAGGACAATATACTAAACGACAAACTAACAATTAAACCAAACGCATTGTATGAAACAGCTATAAAATATGAGCATAAACAATAATGAAAAAAGAAGACAACATAATATCATAAAAAAACTAAAAATTAAATAAAATCAACTAAAACAATAAACAACAACAAATAAAACAAAAAGAAAAAGAAAACAGCATCACTACATAAACTCCGAACAAAAAATAACAAAACTTTCACCAACAACAACAACAACAACAACAACAACAGAAGATCAAAAGCTTAGGTCAAATGATAACAAAAACAACACTAAACAACAAAAGTATTCGACTTGAGGATGGAGTAACAGCTCCGAAACGCGTCGTCGTACAAAATAAAATCAAAAAAGTTGTAATATTAATATTAAATTAAAACTTAAAATAAAATTAAATATTTAACCAAAATATTGTATAATTGTTTATTTTATTTTATTTTATTGAAACAAATAAAAATGAACTACGAAAGTGCTAAACTGAAAACAAATCGTTCTCTAGAAAAGAATTTTGAATGTAAATGTATGTATGTAAAGTAGGTGACTAAATATTGACTACAGCGTAATTATGCATTTTTCAGTAATAGTAACAAGCTTTTAAGTCAAAGACTTAAAAACGCGAAATAATATAAAATAACTAGATTCAATAAAGTTTTCTACGACTTTTTTCGTGGCACCAAAGTATATTTTTCTAAAGGATTTTAAACTGTTGAATTCAAATTTCAAATAAGCAAAAATCTATGAGTTCACGTTTTTTGACATTAGGTGTAATTTTCGAGTAAAATTATTTTGAAAACGTGAAGCCATAATTTTGTTTTGTCATCAGATTCGAATTCGAGCACCAGCTCGACGAGTTTTAGAATCTGACATTGATGCGACTACGCACAACAGAGGAAGAAAACGCGACATGTGACGCACACAAGTCCAAAACCACTTGATGGGCATAACTGAATGCAGCCTCCGCCACCTAGGCACAGAGCTGGCTGGAGAGACATATTAGAGGTCGATGCCTTATTCCATCCTGGATTGTAAGCGAAATCAAAGGAATAGATATAATACATGCTTTTTACATCGTTGGAAAAGTCTGAATGTTGTTTTTCTAAAATTGCCTAAAAACTGGTACTTGAAATTAAAATTGACGACAGTGGAATTTTTAATTTTATTTAATTTTTTTTCAATGGCTTCAAGTAAAAAAAAAATGCACAACTGGGTCGCACGTACTTGCTCTTGCAGATAAAGTTACTATTTATGACTAAGACTTTTTAATTAAAAATTTGAAATGCAGTTTTAGAAAAAAAAAACAATTAAAAAAGCATAAAATTCGATTTTCAAATGACTAAAAAAGCTCGTTTAATGAATTTAACTTCAAAACAAAGTATGCAATTTGATTTCTTTTATAATGATACATTTTAAGAAAAAAAATTTGAAAATCGTTAGAGCCGTTTTTAAAAAAAAATATTTTTTCCATTTAAAATTTAGCAAGGACTTTTATAAAAAAAATTGGTACGCCATTTTTAAGATATTATTTATCAACATCTAAAAACTAAGCATTCAGGAAAAAAATGGCTGAAATTGATTGAGTAATGAGGGAGAAAATCTGATTAAAAAAAAAAACGGTTCTATGGCAGGTATCGTTAATAAGGTTTTTTGAAAAAAACTTGTTCCCATTTAAAGATAGACCTTACCCAAAAAAATGGCCATGATATTTTTAATCAAAATCGTAGGCACCGTTTTTGAGAAATATAAGTTTTTCTAAAACCAGTATATGACAGGTACTGTTATTTTCGGTCAACAAAAAAAAAAAAAAATCAAAAAACGTCTGGGTATAGTCTCTAAAAAACGCCACATACCAAGTTTGAAGTAAATCGACCCATCTGTTTAGGCTGTGGTCTCTGATACAGACAGACAGACAGAATTGTCGGACCCACTTTTTTATCATTCTCTATCATCGTAATGTCATGTTTGATGGTTATCTTTTTTTTTTTTGTACGAATGCAAGTAAAAACGGTTTTCGTTCATAAATCCAGATATTTTTTACATTTTTTTTGTAATCAGCGTAATACTTTAAAACAAGACATTTTATTTTTGTTGCTGACGCTTTTTTTTTTCAAAAACAAAAAAAAACTAAATCCCGACTTAAGACTTTACGGATTTTTAAAAATTTGATTGTCGAGTTATGATGGTTTTGCATTTGTGAAACTACAACCGATTCCTTAAATTTTAAATTGATAAAAAAGAATTATAAAATGTTTGGTGTTTAATTGGCATTCCATGCTTTTATGATTTAAAAAAACTCTAAATTTGTTTTCGAAACCATTCTATGGAATAACCACAAGTAAACTGAAAATATTAATATTTCGAAATATTAACACAAAAACAATAGTACTTTCGAAGTATGTACTAGATACTACTTTCTTATTGTACTAAAATTTCTTTATTTCTGAAAGTGTTCTATTTTCTCAATATGTTCCTCCTTCCCATACATTTAAAACATTTTAAAGTTTTGCTCAGTTGATTCAACCAACCCCAATTAGTAACAAGTCTTGTCTCCCTTGTACTCCAGATTAAAAAAAAAATTATCCACAATTCGAAATTACTTAAAACTTCAAAAAACATTTTAAGAATTAGTGTAATAGAAGTTATTTTCTTATTACCTTCAAGGCCCACTATTTTGTGCGTTTATTGTGATAAAACTGAAACTTTTTAAGGTACATACCTTCCAGCAGTTTGAAAATTCAAAAAAGGAAAAACCTACATATAGGATACGGCAGTTAAACTTCGCATCAGCAATAAATTTTGGTGAGAATAAATTTGATCAAATAAATTGTAAACGTAGGAAAAAGTTTGGCCAAGAATTTTGAATTTTTCGATGAAAAAAGACTAAAAACAGTTAATCATCCCCTGTATTATGCCAAAAAACATTTAAAATTTAAAACGATTCCAAGAATGAAATTGGACCCTATTGATGAATCATACCCATCGGTATTGTATCATGGTTTCAAGCAAAACAGTTGCATATCCAGTTGGCCATAAAACTCAAAACGTGTGAAGGTTTTATTAGCTTGCAGTAATTAACTCGGTCTGCGTTCTTTGGACGAACAATGACGACGCGACACGGCTGAAGGAAACCATTATAACAGAAAAAACATATTTTTTCTTAGAATAGTTTCATTTTGTTTGTCAAATTGGATCACAAACCAATTCCCTGGGATTGTTTTGTTTATCACTTGAAATGTAAATACACAAAATATTGCGTTGCTTTTGTTAGTAATGGTTAGTTGACATATTTTCAATCGATTTTGGGACCGAATTATAGGAAATTGTGTTTCCACAATAAAATCATAATCAAAGCTCTGATTTAATATAAACAAACAGACATCATAAACTCGTTGATATTTTGGTTCCATGGAATTCAAACCCATAAACAATAGCTACTTAAAAAGCCATTCAAACTTATTTTAAAATCCGGGGTGGAATCGTGGTATACGAAAACGAACAAACGTAAAAGTTTTGAGGATTGCTGAATGTTTAAACAAACTGTTTAAGTACGTAAGAAAGAGTTTTGCACGGATTTTTTTGTATTTACAGAAATAACTATAGTTATGGCGGACCGTCATAACTATAGTTATTGGTCCTTATATTTTTCCTTACTTGACTGTAGGTACTTTAATACCATTTAGCACCTTCCCTGCACTATATATGTAAAGCCATATGCCATACAAGGAAATATTAAACTAATCGATATATATTTTTAAAAAATGTTTCGTCATATAACACATGGGACGCAACAAAAATGTAAATTTCTTTAAAATTTGGTAAATAAACTTAAGTTTTTAAAAGAAATTCATTTGACAAATTGTTAAAAAAAAGACCATAGCTGTTTATCAAGCTGTTCAAAAAATGCTCTATTTTGTAGGAAATTAACCCTCCTTTAAAGGTTGAGGATTAATAAATGAAATCACCAGAAATTGCAAAAAAATATTTAGTTTTGTGGGAAATGTTTCCTTCTTTAGAACTTGTAAATGAACTTTTGTTGTTAAAAGATTTTTTTTGCCAGACTTTGTCAAAAAGCTTCAGCCCTTAAAGAAGATTTGTTCTTATCCAAAAAAAAATGTTAGGTTTACCCTCCCGATAAGGTTGAGGATTTAACAAAATAAATCACCAGAAACTGCAAAAAAAAAATCAAAAACTATTTGTAAATAAGCTTTTGTTGTTAAAAGATTTTTTTGCCAGATTTTGTCAAAATGCCTTAACCCTTAAAGCAGATTTGTTCTTATACGTTGAGGTTGAGGATTTAATAAAAGAAATCACCAGAAACTGCAAAAAACAATCAAAAACTATTTGTAAATAAACTTTTGTTGTTAAAAGATTTTTTTTGACAGATTTTGTCAAAATGCTTTAGCCCTTAAAGAAGATGTGTCCTTATCCAAAAATATGTAAGGTTTTTCAGGATATTTACTCTCCCGCTGAGTTTGAGGATTTAATAAAATAAATCACCAGAAATTGCACAAAAAAATTCAAAAAATATGTTTTGTGGGAAATGTTTCCTCGTTTAGAACTTGTAAATAAACTTTTATTGTTAAAACATTTTTTTGACAGATTTTGTCAAAATGCTTTAGCCCTAAAAGAAATGTTTCTTTATCAAAAAAATTTTAGGTTTTTTTTAGGAAATTTACCCTCCCGATGAGGTTGAGGATTTAATGAAAGTAATCACCAGAAACTGCAAAAAAAAAACAATCAAAAACAATTTTTAAATAAACTTTTGTTGTTAAAAGATTTTTTTTGCCAGATCTTGTCAAAATGCTTAAGCTTAAGGGCAGATGTGTCCTTAAAAAAAAATATGTTAGGTTTTGTAGGAAATTTACCCTCCCGCTGAGGTTGAGGATTTAATAAAAGTAATCACCAGAAACTGCAAAAAAAAACAATCAAAAACAATTTTTAAATAAACTTTTGTTGTTAAAAGATTTTTTTTGCCAGGTTTTGCCAAAATGCCTTAGACCTTAAAGAAGATGTGTCCTTATCCAAAAATATGTTAGGTTTTTCAGGATATTTACTCTCCCGCTGAGGTTGAGGATTTAATAAAATAAATCACCAGAAATTGCACAAAAAAAATTCAAAAAATATTTAGTTTTGTGGGAAATGTTTCCTCCTTTAGAACTTGTAAATGAACTTTTGTTGCTAAAAGATTTTTTTTTTTGCCAGATTTTGTCAAAATGCTTTAGCCCTTAAGTCCTTATCAGAAAAATGTTAAGATTTTTTAGAAAATTTACCCCTCTGCTCGTTGAGGATGGGGATCTAATAAAAAAATTACAAGAAATTGCATAACACAATTAAAACAATATTCAGATTAGTGGTAAAAGTATCCTCCTTTAGAACTTGTAAATAAACTTTTGTTGTTCAAAGTTTTTTTTGTCAGATTCTCTCAAAATGCTTAAGCCCTTAAAGAAGATTTGTTCTAATCCGTTGAGGTTGAGGATTTAATAAAATAAATCACCAGAAATTGCACAAAAATATTCAAAAAATATTTAGTTTTGTGGGAAATGTTTCCTCCTTTAGAACTTGTAAATAAACTTTTGTTGTTAAAAGATTTTTTTGCCAGATCTTGTCAAAATGCTTAAGCCCTTAAAGAAAATGTGTGCTTATCCAAAAATATGTTAGGTTTTGTAGGAAATTTACCCTCAAGCTAGGTTGAGGATTTAATAAAATAAATCACCAGAAATTGCACAAAAATATTCAAAAAATATTTAGTTTTGTGGGAAATGTTTCCTCCTTTAGAACTTGTAAATAAACTTTTGTTGTTAAAAGATTTTTTTGCCAGATCTTGTCAAAATGCTTAAGCCCTTAAAGAAGATGTGTCCTTAAAAAAAAATATGTTAGGTTTTGTAGGAAATTTACCCTCCCGCTGAGATTGAGGATTTAATAAAAGTAATCACCAGAAACTGCAAAAAAAAAAACAATCAAAAACAATTTTTAAATAAACTTTTGTTGTTAAAAGATTTTTTTTACCAGATTTTGTCAAAATGCTTTAGCCCTTAAAGAAGATGTGTCCTTATCCAAAAATATGTTAGGTTTTGTAAGAAATGTTGCCTCCTTTAGAACTTGTAAATAAACTTTTGTTCTCAAAAGATTTTTTTTTGCCAGACTTTGTCAAAATGCTTTAGCCCTTAAAGAAGATGTGTCCTTATCCAAAAATATGTTAGGTTTTGTAAGAAATGTTGCCTCCTTTAGAACTTGTAAATAAACTTTTGTTCTTAAAAGATTTTTTTTTGCCAGACTTAGTCAAAATGCTTTAGCCCTTAAAGAAGATGTGTCCTTAAAAAAATATATGTAAGGTTTTGTAGGATATTTACCCTCAAGCTGAGGTTGAGGATTTAATAAAATAAATCACCAGAAATTGCACAAAAAAAATTCAAAAAATATTTAGTTTTGTGGGAAATGTTTCCTGCTTTAGAACTTGTAAATAAACTTTTGTTGTTAAAAGATTTTTTTTGCCAGGTTTTGCCAAAATGCCTAAGCCCTTAAAGAAGATGTGTCCTTATTTTAAAATATGTTAGGTTTTGTAGGAAATTTACCCTCCCGATGAGGTTGAGGATTTAATAAACCAGAAATTGCACAAAAAAATTCAAAAAATATTTAGTTTTGTGGGAAATGTTTCCTCCTTTAGAACTTGTAAATAAACTGTTGTTGTTAAAATATTTTTTTTTGCCAGATTTTGTAGAAATGCTTTATCCCTTAAGTCCTTATCAGAAAAATGTTAAGATTTTTTAGAAAATGGATGGGGATCTAATAAAAAAAATCACCTGAAATTGCATAACACAATTAAAACAATATTCAGTTTAGTGGGAAATGAATCCTCCTTTAGAACTTGTAAATATACTTTTGTTGTTCAAAGTTTTTTTTTGTCAGATTCTCTCAAAATGCTTAGGCCCTTAAAGAAGATTTGTTCTAAACCGTTGAGGTTGAGGATTTTATAAAATAAATCACCAGAAATTGCACAAAAATATTCAAAAAATATTTAGTTTTGTGGGAAATGTTTCCTCCTTTAGAACTTGTAAATAAACTTTTTTTGTTAAAAGATTTTTTTTGCCAGATTTTGTCAAAATGCTTTAGGTTAGGTTTTGTTAGAAATTTACCCTCCCGATGAGGTTGAAGATTTAATAAAAGAAATCACCAGAAATTGCATAAAACGAGTAAAACAATATTCAGTTTATTGGGAATTGTATCCTCATTTAGAACTTGTAAATAAACTTTTGTTGTTTAGAGTTTTTTTTGTCAGAATCAGTATTTGTAAATAAACTTTTGTTGTTAAAATATTTTACGTTTTTTTTGGAAATTTACCTTCCCGCTGAGGTTGAGGATTTAATAAAATAAATCACCAGAAATTGCTAAAAAAAACCAAAAACTATTTGTAAATAAACTTTTGTTGTTAAAAGATTTTTTTTTTTGCCAGATTTTGTCAAAATGCTTTAGTCCTTAAAGAAGATGTGTCCTTATCAAAAAAAATGTTAGTTTTTTTGGAAATTTAAAATCCCGCTCAGGTTGAGGATTTAATAAAATAAATCACCAGAAATTGCGCAAAAAAATTCAATTTTTTTTAGTTTTGTGAGAAATGTTTTCTCCTTTAGAACTTGCCAGGTTTTGTCAAAATGCTTCAGCCCTTAAAGATGTGTCCTTAAAAAAAATATGTTAGGTTTTGTAGGAAATTTACCCTCCCGATGAGGTTGATAATTTAATGAAAGTAATCACCAGAAACTGCCCTTAAAGAGGATGTGTCCTCATCCAAACAAAATGTTAGTTTTTTTTGGAAATTTACCCTCCCGCTCAGATTGAGGATTTAATAAAATAAATCACCAGAAATTGCACCAAAAAATTCAAAAATTTTTAGTTTTGTGGGAAATGTTTCCTCCTTTAGAACTTGCCAAATTTTGTCAAAATGCTTTAGCCCTTAAAGAAGATGTGTCCTTAAAAAAAATATGTTAGGTTTTGTAGGAAATTTACCCTCCTGATGAGGTTGAGGATTTAATGAAAGAAATTACCAGAAACTGCAAAAAAAAACAATCAAAAACTATTTTTAAATAAACTTTTGTTGTTAAAAGATTTTTTTTTGCCAGATTTTGTGAAAATGCTTTAGCCCTTAAAGAAGATGTGGTTTATCTAAAAATATATTAGGTTTTTCAGGACATTTATTCTCCCGCTGAGGTTGAGGATTTAGTAAAATAAATCACCAGAAATTGCGCCAAAAAATTCAAAAAATATTTAGTTTTATGGGAAATGTTTTCTCCTTTAGAACTTGTGAATAAACTTTTGTTGTTAAAAGATTTTTTTTGCCAGATTTTGTCAAAATGCTTTAGCCCTTAAATAAGATGTGTCCTTAAAAAAAAATATGTTAGGTTTTGTAGGAAATTTACCCTCCCGATGAGGTTGAGGATTTAATGAAAGTAATCACCAGAACCTGCAAAAAAAAAAAACAATCAAAAACTATTTTTAAATAAACTTTTGTTGTTAAAAGATTTTTTTTTGCCAGATTTTGTCAAAATGCTTAAGCCCTTAAAGAAGATGTGTCCTTATCCAAAAATATGTTAGGGTTTTTAGGAAATTTACCCTCCCGCTGAGGTTGAGGATTTAATAAAATAAATCACCAGAAATTGCACAAAAATATTCAAAAAATATTTAGTTTTGTGGGAAATGTTTCCTCCTTTAGAACTTGTAAATAAACTTTTTTTGTTAAAAGATTTTTTTTGCCAGATTTTGTCAAAATGCTTTAGGTTAGGTTTTGTTAGAAATTTACCCTCCCGATGAGGTTGAAGATTTAATAAAAGAAATCACCAGAAATTGCATAAAACGAGTAAAACAATATTCAGTTTATTGGGAATTGTATCCTCATTTAGAACTTGTAAATAAACTTTTGTTGTTTAGAGTTTTTTTTTGTCAGAATCAGTATTTGTAAATAAACTTTTGTTGTTAAAATATTTTACGTTTTTTTTGGAAATTTACCTTCCCGCTGAGGTTGAGGATTTAATAAAATAAATCACCAGAAATTGCTAAAAAAAACCAAAAACTATTTGTAAATAAACTTTTGTTGTTAAAAGATTTTTTTTTTGCCAGATTTTGTCAAAATGCTTTAGTCCTTAAAGAAGATGTGTCCTTATCAAAAAAAATGTTAGTTTTTTTGGAAATTTAAAATCCCGCTCAGGTTGAGGATTTAATAAAATAAATCACCAGAAATTGCACAAAAAAATTCAATTTTTTTTAGTTTTGTGAGAAATGTTTTCTCCTTTAGAACTTGCCAGGTTTTGTCAAAATGCTTCAGCCCTTAAAGATGTGTCCTTAAAAAAAAATATGTTAGGTTTTGTAGGAAATTTACCCTCCCGATGAGGTTGATAATTTAATGAAAGTAATCACCAGAAACTGCCCTTAAAGAGGATGTGTCCTCATCCAAACAAAATGTTAGTTTTTTTTGGAAATTTACCCTCCCGCTCAGATTGAGGATTTAATAAAATAAATCACCAGAAATTGCACCAAAAAATTCAAAAATTTTTAGTTTTGTGGGAAATGTTTCCTCCTTTAGAACTTGCCAAATTTTGTCAAAATGCTTTAGCCCTTAAAGAAGATGTGTCCTTAAAAAAATATGTTAGGTTTTGTAGGAAATTTACCCTCAAGCTAGGTTGAGGATTTAATAAAATAAATCACCAGAAATTGCACAAAAATATTCAAAAAATATTTAGTTTTGTGGGAAATGTTTCCTCCTTTAGAACTTGTAAATAAACTTTTGTTGTTAAAAGATTTTTTTGCCAGATCTTGTCAAAATGCTTAAGCCCTTAAAGAAGATGTGTCCTTAAAAAAAAATATGTTAGGTTTTGTAGGAAATTTACCCTCCCGCTGAGATTGAGGATTTAATAAAAGTAATCACCAGAAACTGCAAAAAAAAAAACAATCAAAAACAATTTTTAAATAAACTTTTGTTGTTAAAAGATTTTTTTTACCAGATTTTGTCAAAATGCTTTAGCCCTTAAAGAAGATGTGTCCTTATCCAAAAATATGTTAGGTTTTGTAAGAAATGTTGCCTCCTTTAGAACTTGTAAATAAACTTTTGTTCTCAAAAGATTTTTTTTTGCCAGACTTTGTCAAAATGCTTTAGCCCTTAAAGAAGATGTGTCCTTATCCAAAAATATGTTAGGTTTTGTAAGAAATGTTGCCTCCTTTAGAACTTGTAAATAAACTTTTGTTCTTAAAAGATTTTTTTTTGCCAGACTTAGTCAAAATGCTTTAGCCCTTAAAGAAGATGTGTCCTTAAAAAAATATATGTAAGGTTTTGTAGGATATTTACCCTCAAGCTGAGGTTGAGGATTTAATAAAATAAATCACCAGAAATTGCACAAAAAAAATTCAAAAAATATTTAGTTTTGTGGGAAATGTTTCCTGCTTTAGAACTTGTAAATAAACTTTTGTTGTTAAAAGATTTTTTTTGCCAGGTTTTGCCAAAATGCCTAAGCCCTTAAAGAAGATGTGTCCTTATTTTAAAATATGTTAGGTTTTGTAGGAAATTTACCCTCCCGATGAGGTTGAGGATTTAATAAACCAGAAATTGCACAAAAAAATTCAAAACATATTTAGTTTTGTGGGAAATGTTTCCTCCTTTAGAACTTGTAAATAAACTTTTGTTGTTAAAATATTTTTTTTTGCCAGATTTTGTAGAAATGCTTTATCCCTTAAGTCCTTATCAGAAAAATGTTAAGATTTTTTAGAAAATGTACCCCTCTCCTCGTTGAGGATGGGGATCTAATAAAAAAAATCACCTGAAATTGCATAACACAATTAAAACAATATTCAGTTTAGTGGGAAATGAATCCTCCTTTAGAACTTGTAAATATACTTTTGTTGTTCAAAGTTTTTTTTTGTCAGATTCTCTCAAAATGCTTAGGCCCTTAAAGAAGATTTGTTCTAAACCGTTGAGGTTGAGGATTTTATAAAATAAATCACCAGAAATTGCACAAAAATATTCAAAAAATATTTAGTTTTGTGGGAAATGTTTCCTCCTTTAGAACTTGTAAATAAACTTTTTTTGTTAAAAGATTTTTTTTGCCAGATTTTGTCAAAATGCTTTAGGTTAGGTTTTGTTAGAAATTTACCCTCCCGATGAGGTTGAAGATTTAATAAAAGAAATCACCAGAAATTGCATAAAACGAGTAAAACAATATTCAGTTTATTGGGAATTGTATCCTCATTTAGAACTTGTAAATAAACTTTTGTTGTTTAGAGTTTTTTTTGTCAGAATCAGTATTTGTAAATAAACTTTTGTTGTTAAAATATTTTACGTTTTTTTTTGGAAATTTACCTTCCCGCTGAGGTTGAGGATTTAATAAAATAAATCACCAGAAATTGCTAAAAAAAACCAAAAACTATTTGTAAATAAACTTTTGTTGTTAAAAGATTTTTTTTTTGCCAGATTTTGTCAAAATGCTTTAGTCCTTAAAGAAGATGTGTCCTTATCAAAAAAAATGTTAGTTTTTTTGGAAATTTAAAATCCCGCTCAGGTTGAGGATTTAATAAAATAAATCACCAGAAATTGCACAAAAAAATTCAATTTTTTTTAGTTTTGTGAGAAATGTTTTCTCCTTTAGAACTTGCCAGGTTTTGTCAAAATGCTTCAGCCCTTAAAGATGTGTCCTTAAAAAAAAATATGTTAGGTTTTGTAGGAAATTTACCCTCCCGATGAGGTTGATAATTTAATGAAAGTAATCACCAGAAACTGCCCTTAAAGAGGATGTGTCCTCATCCAAACAAAATGTTAGTTTTTTTTGGAAATTTACCCTCCCGCTCAGATTGAGGATTTAATAAAATAAATCACCAGAAATTGCACCAAAAAATTCAAAAATTTTTAGTTTTGTGGGAAATGTTTCCTCCTTTAGAACTTGCCAAATTTTGTCAAAATGCTTTAGCCCTTAAAGAAGATGTGTCCTTAAAAAAAATATGTTAGGTTTTGTAGGAAATTTACCCTCCTGATGAGGTTGAGGATTTAATGAAAGAAATTACCAGAAACTGCAAAAAAAAACAATCAAAAACTATTTTTAAATAAACTTTTGTTGTTAAAAGATTTTTTTTTGCCAGATTTTGTCAAAATGCTTAAGCCCTTAAAGAAGATGTGTCCTTATCCAAAAATATGTTAGGGTTTTTAGGAAATTTACCCTCCCGCTGAGGTTGAGGATTTAATAAAATAAATCACCAGAAATTGCACAAAAATATTCAAAAAATATTTAGTTTTGTGGGAAATGTTTCCTCCTTTAGAACTTGTAAATAAACTTTTTTTGTTAAAAGATTTTTTTTGCCAGATTTTGTCAAAATGCTTTAGGTTAGGTTTTGTTAGAAATTTACCCTCCCGATGAGGTTGAAGATTTAATAAAAGAAATCACCAGAAATTGCATAAAACGAGTAAAACAATATTCAGTTTATTGGGAATTGTATCCTCATTTAGAACTTGTAAATAAACTTTTGTTGTTTAGAGTTTTTTTTGTCAGAATCAGTATTTGTAAATAAACTTTTGTTGTTTAAATATTTTACGTTTTTTTTGGAAATTTACCTTCCCGCTGAGGTTGAGGATTTAATAAAATAAATCACCAGAAATTGCTAAAAAAAATCAAAAACTATTTGTAAATAAACTTTTGTTGTTAAAAGATTTTTTTTTTGCCAGATTTTGTCAAAATGCTTTAGTCCTTAAAGAAGATGTGTCCTTATCCAAAAAAATGTTAGTTTTTTTGGAAATTTAAAATCCCGCTCAGGTTGAGGATTTAATAAAATAAATCACCAGAAATTGCACAAAAAAATTCAATTTTTTTTAGTTTTGTGAGAAATGTTTTCTCCTTTAGAACTTGCCAGGTTTTGTCAAAATGCTTTAGCCCTTAAAGATGTGTCCTTAAAAAAAAATATGTTAGGTTTTGTAGGAAATTTACCCTCCCGATGAGGTTGATAATTTAATGAAAGTAATCACCAGAAACTGCCCTTAAAGAGGATGTGTCCTCATCCAAACAAAATGTTAGTTTTTTTTTGGAAATTTACCCTCCCGCTCAGATTGAGGATTTAATAAAATAAATCACCAGAAATTGCACCAAAAATTCAAAAATTTTTAGTTTTGTGGGAAATGTTTCCTCCTTTAGAACTTGCCAAATTTAGTCAAAATGCTTTAGCCCTTAAAGAAGATGTGTCCTTAAAAAAAAAATATGTTACGTTTTGTAGGAAATTTGCCCTCCTGATGAGGTTGAGGATTTAATGAAAGTAATTACCAGAAACTGCAAAAAAAAACAATCAAAAACTATTTTTAAATAAACTTTTGTTGTTAAAAGATTTTTTTTTGCCAGATTTTGTCAAAATGCTTTAGCCCTTAAAGAAGATGTGCTCTTATCCAAAAATATGTTAGGTTTTTTAGGAAATTTACCCTCCCGATGAGGTTGAGGATTTAATAAAAAAAATCACCAGAAATTGCATAAAACAATTAAAACAATATTCAGTTTATTGAGAAATGTATCCTCCTTTAGAACTTGTAAATAAACTTTTGTTGTTCAAAGTTTTTTTTTTGTCAGAGTCTCTCAAAATGCTTAAGCCCTTAAAGAAGATTTGTTCTTATACGTTGAGGTTGAGGATTTAATAAAATAAATCACCAGAAATTGCACAAAAATATTCAAAAAATATTTAGTTTTATGGGAAATGTTTTCTCCTTTAGAACTTGTAAATAAGCTTTTGTTGTTCAAAGATTTTTTTGACAGATTTTGTCAAAATGCTTTAGCCCTTAAATAAGATGTGTCCTTAAAAAAAATATGTTAGGTTTTGTAGGAAATTTACCCTCCCGATGAGGTTGAGGATTTAATGAAAGTAATCACCAGAACCTGCAAAAAAAACAATCAAAAACTATTTTTAAATAAACTTTTGTTGTTAAAAGATTTTTTTTTGCCAGATTTTGTCAAAACGCTTAAGCCCTTAAAGAAGATGTGTCTTTATCCAAAAAAAAATGTTAGTTTTTAGGAAATTTAAACTCCCGCTCAGGTTAAGGATTTAATAAAATAAATCACCAGAAATTGCACAAAAAAATTCAAAAATGTTTAGTTTTGTGGGAAATGTTTCCTCCTTTAGAACATGCCAGATTTTGTCAAAATGCTTTAGCCCTTACAGAAGATGTCTCCTTATCCAAAAATATGTTAGGTTTTTTAGAAAATTTACCATCCCGATAAGGTTGAGGATTTAATGAAATAAATCACAAGAAATTGCACAAAAAAATTCAAAAAATATTTAGTTTTGTGGAAAATGTTTCCTCCTTTAGAACTTGTAAATAAACTTTTGTTGTTAAAAGATTTTTTCTGCCAGACTTTGTCAAAATGTGTCCTCATCCAAAAATATGTTAGGTTTTTTAGGAAATTTACCCTCCCGTTGAGGTTGAGGATTATAAAATAAATCACCAGAAACTGCAAAAAAAAAATCAAAAACCATTTGTAAATAAACTTTTGTTGGTTGTTAAAAGATTTTTTTGACAGATTTTGTCAAAATGCTTAAGCCCTTGAAGAAGATGTGTCCTTATCCAAAAATATGTTAGGGTTTTTAGGAAATTTACCCTCCCGCTGAGGTTGAGGATTTAATAAAATAAATCACCAGAAATTGCACAAAAAAATTCAAAAAATATTTAGTTTTGTGGGAAATGTTGCCTCCTTTAGAACTTGTAAATAAACTTTTGTTGTTAAAAGATTTTTTTGACAGATTTTGTCAAAATGCTTTAGCCCTTAAATAAGATGTGTCCTTAAAAAAAATATGTTAGGTTTTGTAGGAAATTTACCCTCCCGATGAGGTTGAGGATTTAATGAAAGTAATCACCAGAACCTGCAAAAAAAAACAATCAAAAACTATTTTTAAATAAACTTTTGTTGTTAAAAGATTTTTTTTTGCCAGATTTTGTCAAAACGCTTAAGCCCTTAAAGAAGATGTGTCCTTATCCCAAAATATGTTAGGGTTTTTAGGAAATTTACCCTCCCGATGAGGTTGAGGATTTAATAAAATAAATCACCAGAAACTGCAAAAAAAACAATCAAAAACTATTTTCAAATAAACTTTTGTTGTTAAAAGATTTTTTTTTTTTGCAGATTTTGTCAAAATGCTTTAGCCCTTAAAGAAGATGTGTCTTTATCCAAAAAAAAATGTTAGTTTTTAGGAAATTTACCCTCCCGCTCAGGTTAAGGATTTAATAAAATAAATCACCAGAAATTGCACAAAAAAATTCAAAAATGTTTAGTTTTGTGGGAAATGTTTCCTCCTTTAGAACATGCCAGATTTTGTCAAAATGCTTTAGCCCTGACAGAAGATGTGTCCTTATCCAAAAATATGTTAGGTTTTGTAGGAAATTTACCATCCCGATAAGGTTGAGGATTTAATGAAATAAATCACAAGAAATTGCACAAAAAAATTCAAAAAATATTTAGTTTTGTGGAAAATGTTTCCTCCTTTAGAAGTTGTAAATAAACTTTTGTTGTTAAAAGATTTTTTTTGCCAGATTTTGTCAAAATGCTTTAGCCCTTAAAGAAAATGTGTCCTCATCCAAAAATATGTTAGGTTTTTTTAGGAAATTTACCCTCCCGTTGAGGTTGAGGATTATAAAATAAATCACCAGAAACTGCAAAAAAAAAATCAAAAACCATTTGTAAATAAACTTTTGTTGGTTGTTAAAAGATTTTTTTGACAGATTTTGTCAAAATGCTTAAGCCCTTGAAGAAGATGTGTCCTTATCCAAAAATACGTTAGGGTTTTTAGGAAATTTACCCTCCCGCTGAGGTTGAGGATTTAATAAAATAAATCACCAGAAATTGCACAAAAAAATTCAAAAAATATTTAGTTTTGTGGGAAATGTTGCCTCCTTTAGAACATGTAAATAAACTTTTGTTGTTAAAAGATTTCTTTGACAGATTTTGTCAAAATGCTTTAGCCCTTAAATAAGATGTGTCCTTAAAAAAAAAATATGTTAGGTTTGGTAGGAAATTTGCCCTCCTGATGAGGTTGAGGATGAAAGTAATCACCAGAACCTGCAAAAAAAAAAAACAATCAAAAACTATTTTTAAATAAACTTTTGTTGTTAAAAGATTTTTTTTTGCCAGATTTTGTCAAAACGCTTAAGCCCTTAAAGAAGATGTGTCCTTATCCAAAAATATGTTAGGGTTTTTAGGAAATTTACCCTCCCGCTGAGGTTGACGATTTAATAAAATAACTCACCAGAAATTGCGCAAAAAAATTCAAAAAATATTTAGTTTTATGGGAAATGTTGCCTCCTTTAGAACTTGTAAATAAACTTTTGTTGTTAAAAGATTTTTTTTGACAGATTTTGTCAAAATGCTTTAGCCCTTAAATAAGATGTGTCCTTAAAAAAAAATATGTTAGGTTTTGTAGGAAATTTACCCTCCCGATGAGGTTGAGGATTTAATGAAAGTAATCACCAGAACCTGCAAAAAAAAAAACAATCAAAAACTATTTTTAAATAAACTTTTGTTGTTAAAAGATTTTTTTTTGCCAGATTTTGTCAAAACGCTTAAGCCCTTAAAGAAGATGTGTCCTTATCCAAAAATATGTTAGGGTTTTTAGGAAATTTACCCTCCCGCTGAGGTTGAGGATTTAATAAAATAAATCACCAGAAATTGCACAAAAAAATTCAAAAAATATTTAGTTTTGTGGGAAATGTTGCCTCCTTTAGAACTTGTAAATAAACTTTTGTTGTTAAAAGATTTTTTTTGACAGATTTTGTCAAAATGCTTTAGCCCTTAAATAAGATGTGTCCTTAAAAAAAAATATGTTAGGTTTTGTAGGAAATTTACCCTCCCGATGAGGTTGAGGATTTAATGAAAGTAATCACCAGAACCTGCAAAAAAAAAAAACAATCAAAAACTATTTTTAAATAAACTTTTGTTGTTAAAAGATTTTTTTTTGCCAGATTTTGTCAAAACGCTTAAGCCCTTAAAGAAGATGTGTCCTTATCCAAAAATATGTTAGGGTTTTTAGGAAATTTACCCTCCCGCTGAGGTTGAGGATTTAATAAAATAAATCACCAGAAATTGCACAAAAAAATTCAAAAAATATTTAGTTTTGTGGGAAATGTTGCCTCCTTTAGAACTTGTAAATAAACTTTTGTTGTTAAAAGATTTTTTTTGACAGATTTTGTCAAAATGCTTTAGCCCTTAAATAAGATGTGTCCTTAAAAAAAAAAATATGTTAGGTTTTGTAGGAAATTTACCCTCCCGATGAGGTTGATGATTTAATGAAAGTAATCACCAGAACCTGCAAAAAAAAGCAATCAAAAACTATTTTTATATAAACTTTTGTTGTTAAAAGATTTTTTTTGCCAGATTTTGTCAAAACGCTTAAGCCCTTAAAGAAGATGTGTCCTTATCCCAAAATATGTTAGGGTTTTTAGGAAATTTACCCTCCCGATGAGGTTGAGGATTTAATAAAATAAATCACCAGAAACTGCAAAAAAAACAATCAAAAACTATTTTCAAATAAACTTTTGTTGTTAAAAGATTTTTTTTTTTGGCAGATTTTGTCAAAATGCTTTAGCCCTTAAAGAAGATGTGTCGTTGTCCAAAAAAAAATGTTAGTTTTTAGGAAATTTAAACTCCCGCTCAGGTTAAGGATTTAATAAAATAAATCACCAGAAATTGCACAAAAAAATTCAAAAATGTTTAGTTTTGTGGGAAATGTTTCCTCCTTTAGAACATGCCAGATTTTGTCAAAATGCTTTAGCCCTTACAGAAGATGTGTCCTTATCCAAAAATATGTTAGGTTTTTTAGAAAATTTACCATCCCGATAAGGTTGAGGATTATAAAATAAATCACCAGAAACTGCAAAAAAAAATCAAAAACCATTTGTAAATAAACTTTTGTTGGTTGTTAAAAGATTTTTTTGACAGATTTTGTCAAAATGCTTAAGCTCTTGAAGAAGATGTGTCCTTATCCAAAAATATGTTAGGGTTTTTAGGAAATTTACCCTCCCGCTGAGGTTGAGGATTTAATAAAATAAATCACCAGAAATTGCACAAAAAAATTCAAAAAATATTTAGTTTTGTGGGAAATGTTGCCTCCTTTAGAACTTGTAAATAAACTTTTGTTGTTAAAAGATTTTTTTGACAGATTTTGTCAAAATGCTTTAGCCCTTAAATAAGATGTGTCCTTAAAAAAAATATGTTAGGTTTTGTAGGAAATTTACCCTCCCGATGAGGTTGAGGATTTAATGAAAGTAATCACCAGAACCTGCAAAAAAAAACAATCAAAAACTATTTTTAAATAAACTTTTGTTGTTAAAAGATTTTTTTTTGCCAGATTTTGTCAAAACGCTTAAGCCTTTAAAGAAGATGTGTCCTTATCCAAAAATATGTTAGGGTTTTTAGGAAATTTACCCTCCCGCTGAGGTTGAGGATTTAATAAAATAAATCACCAGAAATTGCACAAAAAAATTCAAAAAATATTTAGTTTTGTGGGAAATGTTGCCTCCTTTAGAACTTGTAAATAAACTTTTGTTGTTAAAAGATTTTTTTTGACAGATTTTGTCAAAATGCTTTAGCCCTTAAATAAGATGTGTCCTTAAAAAAAAATATGTTAGGTTTTGTAGGAAATTTACCCTCCCGATGAGGTTGAGGATTTAATGAAAGTAATCACCAGAACCTGCAAAAAAAAACAATCAAAAACTATTTTTAAATAAACTTTTGTTGTTAAAAGATTTTTTTTTGCCAGATTTTGTCAAAACGCTTAAGCCCTTAAAGAAGATGTGTCCTTATCCAAAAATATGTTAGGGTTTTTAGGAAATTTACCCTCCCGCTGAGGTTGAGGATTTAATAAAATAAATCACCAGAAATTGCACAAAAAAATTCAAAAAATATTTAGTTTTGTGGGAAATGTTGCCTCCTTTAGAACTTGTAAATAAACTTTTGTTGTTAAAAGATTTTTTTTGACAGATTTTGTCAAAATGCTTTAGCCCTTAAATAAGATGTGTCCTTAAAAAAAAATATGTTAGGTTTTGTAGGAAATTTACCCTCCCGATGAGGTTGAGGATTTAATGAAAGTAATCACCAGAACCTGCAAAAAAAAAACACAAAAACTATTTTTAAATAAACTTTTGTTGTTAAAAGATTTTTTTTTGCCAGATTTTGTCAAAACGCTTAAGCCCTTAAAGAAGATGTGTCCTTATCCAAAAATATGTTAGGGTTTTTAGGAAATTTACCCTCCCGCTGAGGTTGAGGATTTAATAAAATAAATCACCAGAAATTGCACAAAAAAATTCAAAAAATATTTAGTTTTGTGGGAAATGTTGCCTCCTTTAGAACTTGTAAATAAACTTTTGTTGTTAAAAGATTTTTTTTGACAGATTTTGTCAAAATGCTTTAGCCCTTAAATAAGATGTGTCCTTAAAAAAAAATATGTTAGGTTTTGTAGGAAATTTACCCTCCCGATGAGGTTGAGGATTTAATGAAAGTTATCACCAGAACCTGCAAAAAAAAACAATCAAAAACTATTTTTAAATAAACTTTTGTTGTTAAAAGATTTTTTTTTGCCAGATTTTGTCAAAACGCTTAAGCCCTTAAAGAAGATGTGTCCTTATCCAAAAATATGTTAGGGTTTTTAGGAAATTTACCCTCCCGCTGAGGTTGAGGATTTAATAAAATAAATCACCAGAAATTGCACAAAAAAATTCAAAAAATATTTAGTTTTGTGGGAAATGTTGCCTCCTTTAGAACTTGTAAATAAACTTTTGTTGTTAAAAGATTTTTTTTGACAGATTTTGTCAAAATGCTTTAGCCCTTAAAAAAGATGTGTCCTTAAAAAAAAAATATGTTAGGTTTTGTAGGAAATTTACCCTCCCGATGAGGTTGAGGATTTAATGAAAGTAATCACCAGAACCTGCAAAAAAAAAACAATCAAAAACTATTTTTAAATAAACTTTTGTTGTTAAAAGATTTTTTTTGCCAGATTTTGTCAAAACGCTTAAGCCCTTAAAGAAGATGTGTCCTTATCCAAAAATATGTTAGGGTTTTTAGGAAATTTACCCTCCCGATAAGGTTGAGGATTTAATAAAATAAATCACCAGAAACTGCAAAAAAAAACAATCAAAAACTATTTTCAAATAAACTTTTGTTGTTAAAAGATTTTTTTTTTGGCAGATTTTGTCAAAATGCTTTAGCCCTTAAAGAAGATGTGTCTTTATCCAAAAAAAAATGTTAGTTTTTAGGAAATTTACCCTCCCGCTCAGGTTAAGGATTTAATAAAATAAATCACCAGAAATTGCACAAAAATATTCAAAAATGTTTAGTTTTGTGGGAAATGTTTCCTCCTTTAGAACATGCCAGATTTTGTCAAAATGCTTTAGCCCTTACAGAAGATGTGTCCTTATCCAAAAATATGTTAGGGTTTTTAGGAAATTTACCCTCCCGCTGAGGTTGAGGATTTAATAAAATAAATCACCAGAAATTGTACAAAAAATTCAAAAAATATTTAGTTTTGGGGGAAATGTTGCCTCCTTTAGAACTTGTAAATAAACTTTTGTTGTTAAAAGATTTTTTTGACAGATTTTGTCAAAATGCTTTAGCCCTTAAATAAGATGTGTCCTTAAAAAAAAATATGTTAGGTTTTGTAGGAAATTTACCCTCCCGATGAGGTTGAGGATTTAATGAAAGTAATCACCAGAACCTGCAAAAAAAAACAATCAAAAACTATTTTTAAATAAACTTTTGTTGTTAAAAGATTTTTTTTGCCAGATTTTGTCAAAACGCTTAAGCCTTTAAAGAAGATGTGTCCTTATCCAAAAATATGTTAGGGTTTTTAGGAAATTTACCCTCCCGCTGAGGTTGAGGATTTAATAAAATAAATCACCAGAAATTGCACAAAAAAATTCAAAAAATATTTAGTTTTGTGGGAAATGTTGCCTCCTTTAGAACTTGTAAATAAACTTTTGTTGTTAAAAGATTTGTTTGACAGATTTTGTCAAAATTCTTTAGCCCTTAAAGAAATGTTTCTTTACCAAAAAAATTTTAGGTTTTTTTTTGGAAATTTAAGTTCCCGCTGAGGTTGAGGATTTAATAAAATAAATCACCAGAAATTGCTAAAAAAAATCAAAAACTATTTGTAAATAAACTTTTGTTGTTAAAAGATTTTTTTTTGCCGGATTTTGTCAAAATGCTTTAGTCCTTAAAGAAGATGTGTCCTTATACAAAAAAAATGTTAGTTTTTTTGGAAATTTACCCTCCCGCTCAGGTTGAGGATTTAATAAAATAAATCACCAGAAATTGCACAAAAAAATTCAAATTTTTTTAGTTTTGTGAGAAATGTTTTCTCCTTTAGAACTTGCCAGATTTTGTCAAAATGCTTTAGCCGTCAAAGATGTGTCCTTAAAAAAAATATGTTAGGTTTTGTAGGAAATTTGCCCTCCTGATGAGGTTGAGGATTTAATGAAAGTAATTACCAGAAACTGCAAAAAAAAACAATCAAAAACTATTTTTAAATATACTTTGGTTGTTAAAAGATTTTTTTTGCCAGATTTTGTCAAAACGCTTAAGCCCTTAAAGAAGATGTGTCCTTATCCAAAAATATGTTAGGGTTTTTAGGAAATTTACCCTCCCGCTGAGGTTGAGGATTTAATAAAATAAATCACCAGAAATTGCACAAAAAAATTCAAAAAATATTTAGTTTTGTGGGAAATGTTGCCTCCTTTAGAACTTGTAAATAAACTTTTGTTGTTAAAAGATTTTTTTGACAGATTTTGTCAAAATGCTTTAGCCCTTAAATAAGATGTGTCCTTAAAAAAAAAATATGTTAGGTTTTGTAGGAAATTTACCCTCCCGATGAGGTTGAGGATTTAATGAAAGTAATCACCAGAACCTGCAAAAAAAAAAACAATCAAAAACTATTTTTAAATAAACTTTTGCTGTTAAAAGATTTTTTTTTGCCAGATTTTGTTAAAACGCTCAAGCCCTTAAAGAAGATGTGTCCTTATCCAAAAATATGTTAGGGTTTTTAGGAAATTTACCCTCCCGCTGAGGTTGAGGATTTAATAAAATAAATCACCAGAAATTGCACAAAAAAATTCAAAAAATATTTAGTTTTGTGGGAAATGTTGCCTCCTTTAGAACTTGTAAATAAACTTTTGTTGTTAAAAGATTTGTTTGACAGATTTTGTCAAAATTCTTTAGCCCTTAAAGAAATGTTTCTTTACCAAAAAAATTTTAGGTTTTTTTTTGGAAATTTAAGTTCCCGCTGAGGTTGAGGATTTAATAAAATAAATCACCAGAAATTGCTAAAAAAAATCAAAAACTATTTGTAAATAAACTTTTGTTGTTAAAAGATTTTTTTTTTGTCGGATTTTGTCAAAATGCTTTAGTCCTTAAAGAAGATGTGTCCTTATACAAAAAAAATGTAAGTTTTTTTGGAAATTTACCCTCCCGCTCAGGTTGAGGATTTAATAAAATAAATCACCAGAAATTGTACAAAAAAAAATTCAAAAAATATATAGTTTTGTGGGAAATGCTGCCTCCTTTAGAACTTGCCAGATTTTATCAAAATGCTTTAGCCCTTAAAGAAGATGTGTCATTAAAAAAAAATATGTTAGGTTTTGTAGGAAATTTACTCTCCCGATGAGGTTGAGGATTTAATGAAAGTAATCACCAGAAACTGCAAAAAAAAAAACAATCAAAAACTATTTGTAAATAAACTTTTGTTGTTAAAAGATTTTTTTTGCCAGATTTTGTCAAAATGCTTTAGTCCTTAAAGAACATGTGTCCTTATACAAAAAAAAATGTTAGTTTTTTTTGGAAATTTACCCTCCCGCTCAGGTTGAGGATTTAATAAAATAAATCACCAGAAATTGCACAAAAAAATTCAAATTTTTTTAGTTTTGTGAGAAATGTTTTCTCCTTTAGAACTTGCCAGATTTTGTCAAAATGCTTTAGCCCTCAAAGATGTGTCCTTAAAAAAAAATATGTTAGGTTTTGTAGGAAATTTGCCCTCCTGATGAGGTTGAGGATTTAATGAAAGTAATTACCAGAAACTGCAAAAAAAAACAATCAAAAACTATTTTTAAATATACTTTGGTTGTTAAAAGATTTTTTTTGCCAGATTTTGTTAAAATGCTTTTGCCCTTAAAGTAGATGTGTCCTTATCCCAAAATATGTTAGGTTTTTCAGGATATTTACTCTCCCGCTGAGGTTGAGGATTTAATAAAATAAATCACCAGAAATTGTACAAAAAAAAATTCAAAAAATATTTAGTTTTGTGGGAAATGTTGCCTCCTTTAGAACTTGTAAATAAACTTTTGTTGTTAAAAGATATTTTTTTTGACAGATTTTGTCAAAATGATTTAGCCCTTAAAGAAGATGTGTCCTTAAAAAAAAATATGTTAGGTTTTGTAGGAAATTTACTCTCCCGATGAGGTTGAGGATTTAATGAAAGTAATCACCAGAAACTGCAAAAAAAAACAATCAAAAACTATTTTTAAATAAACTTTTGTTGTTAAAAGATTTTTTTTTGCCAGATTTTGTCAAAATGCTTTAGCCATTAAAGAAGATGTGTCCTTATCCAAAAATATGTTAGGTTTTTTAGGAAATTTACCCTCCCGATGAGGTGGAGGATTTAATAAAATAAATCACCAGAAACTGCATAAAACAATTAAAACAATATTCAGTTTATTGGGAAATGTATCCTCCTTTAGAACTTGTAAATAAACTTTTGTTGTTCAAAGTTTTTTTTTTGTCAGATTCTCTCAAAATGCTTAAGCCCTTAAAGAAGATTTGTTCTAATCCGTTGAGGTTGAGGATTTAATAATATATATCACCAGAAATTGCACAAAAAAATTCAAAAAATATTTAGTTTTGTGGGAAATGTTGCCTCCTTTAGAACTTGTTATTTACAACTTTTGTTGTTAAAAGATTTTTTTGACAGATTTTGTCAAAATGCTTTAGCCCTTAAAGAAATGTTTCTTTATCAAAAAAATTTTAGGTTTTTTTTTAGGAAATTTACCCTCCCGATGAGGTTGAGGACTTAATAAAATAAATCACCAGAAACTGCAAAAAAAAAAAAACAATCAAAAACAATTTTAAATAAACTTTTGTTGTTAAAAGATTTTTTTTTGGCAGATTTAGTCAAAATACTTTAGCCCTTTAAGAAGATGTGTCCTTATCCAAAAAAAAGTGTTAGTTTTTTAGAAAATTTACCCTCCCGCTCAGGTTGAGGATTTAATAAAATAAATCACCAGAAATTGCACAAGAAAATTCAAAAATTTTTAGTTTTGTGGGAAATTTTTCCTCCTTTAGAACTTGCCAGATTTTGTCAAAATGCTTTAGCCCTTAAAGAAGATGTGTCCTTATCCAAAAATATGTTAGGTTTTGTAGGAAATTTACCCTCCCGATGAGGTTGAGGATTTAATGAAAGTAATCACCAGAACCTGCAAAAAAAAACAATCAAAAACTATTTTTAAATAAACTTTTGTTGTTGAAAGATTTTTTTTGCCAGATTTTGTCAAAACTCTTAAGCCCTTGAAGAAGATGTGTCCTTATCCAAAAATATGTTAGATTTTTCAGGATATTTACTCTCCCGCTGAGGTTGTGGATTTAATAAAATAAATCACCAGAAATTGCACAAAAAAATTCAACAAATATTTAGTTTTGTGGGAAATGTTGCCTCCTTTAGAACTTGTAAATAAACTTTTGTTGTTAAAAGATATTTTTTTTGACAGATTTTGTCAAAATGATTTAGCCCTTAAAGAAGATGTGTCCTTAAAAAAAAATATGTTAGGTTTTGTAGGAAATTTACTCTCCCGCTGAGGTTGAGGATTTAATGAAAGTAATCACCAGAAACTGCAAAAAAAAACAATCAAAAACTATTTTTAAATAAACTTTTGTTGTTAAAAGATTTTTTTTTGCCAGATTTTGTCAAAATGCTTTAGCCCTTAAAGAAGATGTGTCTTTATCAAAAAAAAAATGTTAGTTTTTAGGAAATTTAAACTCCCGCTCAGGTTAAGGATTTAATAAAATAAATCACCAGAAATTGCACAAAAAAATTCAAAAATGTTTAGTTTTGTGGGAAATGTTTCCTCCTTTAGAACATGCCAGATTTTGTCAAAATGCTTTAGCCCTTACAGAAGATGTGTCCTTATCCAAAAATATGTTAGGTTTTTTAGAAAATTTACCATCCCGATAAGGTTGAGGATTTAATGAAATAAATCACAAGAAATTGCACAAAAAAATTCAAAAAATATTTAGTTTTGTGGAAAATGTTTCCTCCTTTAGAACTTGTAAATAAACTTTTGTTGTTAAAAGATTTTTTTTGCCAGATTTTGTCAAAATGCTTTAGCCCTTAAAGAAAATGTGTCCTCATCCAAAAATATGTTAGGTTTTTTAGGAAATTTACCCTCCCGTTGAGGTTGAGGATTATAAAATAAATCACCAGAAACTGCAAAAAAAAAATCAAAAACCATTTGTAAATAAACTTTTGTTGGTTGTTAAAAGATTTTTTTGACAGATTTTGTCAAAATGCTTAAGCCCTTGAAGAAGATGTGTCCTTATCCAAAAATATGTTAGGGTTTTTAGGAAATTTACCCTCCCGCTGAGGTTGAGGATTTAATAAAATAAATCACCAGAAATTGCACAAAAAAATTCAAAAAATATTTAGTTTTGTGGGAAATGTTGCCTCCTTTAGAACTTGTAAATAAACTTTTGTTGTTAAAAGATTTTTTTGACAGATTTTGTCAAAATGCTTTAGCCCTTAAATAAGATGTGTCCTTAAAAAAAATATGTTAGGTTTTGTAGGAAATTTACCCTCCCGATGAGGTTGAGGATTTAATGAAAGTAATCACCAGAACCTGCAAAAAAAAAACAATCAAAAACTATTTTTAAATAAACTTTTGTTGTTAAAAGATTTTTTTTTGCCAGATTTTGTCAAAACGCTTAAGCCCTTAAAGAAGATGTGTCCTTATCCAAAAATATGTTAGGGTTTTTAGGAAATTTACCCTCCCGCTGAGGTTGAGGATTTAATAAAATAAATCACCAGAAATTGCACAAAAAAATTCAAAAAATATTTAGTTTTGTGGGAAATGTTGCCTCCTTTAGAACTTGTAAATAAACTTTTGTTGTTAAAAGATTTTTTTTGACAGATATTGTCAAAATGCTTTAGCCCTTAAATAAGATGTGTCCTTAAAAAAAAATATGTTAGGTTTTGTAGGAAATTTACCCTCCCGATGAGGTTGAGGATTTAATGAAAGTAATCACCAGAACCTGCAAAAAAAAAAACAATCAAAAACTATTTTTAAATAAACTTTTGTTGTTAAAAGATTTTTTTTTGCCAGATTTTGTCAAAACGCTTAAGCCCTTAAAGAAGATGTGTCCTTATCCAAAAATATGTTAGGGTTTTTAGGAAATTTACCCTCCCGCTGAGGTTGAGGATTTAATAAAATAAATCACCAGAAATTGCTTAAAAAAATTCAAAAAATATTTAGTTTTGTGGGAAATGTTGCCTCCTTTAGAACTTGTAAATAAACTTTTGTTGTTAAAAGATTTTTTTTGCCAGATTTTGTCAAAATGCTTTAGCCCTTAAATAAGATGTGTCCTTAAAAAAAAAATATGTTAGGTTTTGTAGGAAATTTACCCTCCCGATGAGGTTGAGGATTTAATGAAAGTAATCACCAGAACCTGCAAAAAAAAACAATCAAAAACTATTTTTAAATAAACTTTTGTTGTTAAAAGATTTTTTTTGCCAGATTTTGTCAAAACGCTTAAGCCCTTAAAGAAGATGTGTCCTTATCCAAAAATATGTTAGGGTTTTTAGGAAATTTACCCTCCCGCTGAGGTTGAGGATTTAATAAAATAAATCACCAGAAACTGCAAAAAAAACAATCAAAAACTATTTTCAAATAAACTTTTGTTGTTAAAAGATTTTTTTTTGGCAGATTTTGTCAAAATGCTTTAGCCCTTAAAGAAGATGTGTCTTTATCCAAAAAAAAATGTTAGTTTTTAGGAAATTTAAACTCCCGCTCAGGTTAAGGATTTAATAAAATAAATCACCAGAAATTGCACAAAAAAATTCAAAAATGTTTAGTTTTGTGGGAAATGTTTCCTCCTTTAGAACATGCCAGATTTTGTCAAAATGCTTTAGTCCTTACAGAAGATGTGTCCTTATCCAAAAATATGTTAGGTTTTTTAGAAAATTTACCATCCCGATAAGGTTGAGGATTTAATGAAATAAATCACAAGAAATTGCACAAAAAAATTCAAAAAATATTTAGTTTTGTGGAAAATGTTTTCTCCTTTAGAACTTGTAAATAAACTTTTGTTGTTAAAAGATTTTTTTTGCCAGATTTTGTCAAAATGCTTTAGCCCTTAAAGAAAATGTGTCCTCATCCAAAAATATGTTAGGTTTTTTAGGAAATTTACCCTCCCGTTGAGGTTGAGGATTATAAAATAAATCACCAGAAACTGCAAAAAAAAATCAAAAACCATTTGTAAATAAACTTTTGTTGGTTGTTAAAAGATTTTTTTGACAGATTTTGTCAAAATGCTTAAGCCCTTGAAGAAGATGTGTCCTTATCCAAAAATATGTTAGGGTTTTTAGGAAATTTACCCTCCCGCTGAGGTTGAGGATTTAATAAAATAAATCACCAGAAATTGCACAAAAAAATTCAAAAAATATTTAGTTTTGTGGGAAATGTTGCCTCCTTTAGAACTTGTAAATAAACTTTTGTTGTTAAAAGATTTTTTTGACAGATTTTGTCAAAATGCTTTAGCCCTTAAATAAGATGTGTCCTTAAAAAAAATATGTTAGGTTTTGTAGGAAATTTACCCTCCCGATGAGGTTGAGGATTTAATGAAAGTAAACACCAGAACCTGCAAAAAAAAAAAAACAAAAACTATTTTTAAATAAACTTTTGTTGTTAAAAGATTTTTTTTGCCAGATTTTGTCAAAACGCTTAAGCCCTTAAAGAAGATGTGTCCTTATCCAAAAATATGTTAGGGTTTTTAGGAAATTTACCCTCCCGCTGAGGTTGAGGATTTAATAAAATAAATCACCAGAAATTGCACAAAAAAATTCAAAAAATATTTAGTTTTGTGGGAAATGTTGCCTCCTTTAGAACTTGTAAATAAACTTTTGTTGTTAAAAGATTTTTTTTGACAGATTTTGTCAAAATGCTTTAGCCCTTAAAAAAGATGTGTCCTTAAAAAAAAAATATGTTAGGTTTTGTAGGAAATTTACCCTCCCGATGAGGTTGAGGATTTAATGAAAGTAATCACCAGAACCTGCAAAAAAAAAACAATCAAAAACTATTTTTAAATAAACTTTTGTTGTTAAAAGATTTTTTTTGCCAGATTTTGTCAAAACGCTTAAGCCCTTAAAGAAGATGTGTCCTTATCCAAAAATATGTTAGGGTTTTTAGGAAATTTACCCTCCCGATAAGGTTGAGGATTTAATAAAATAAATCACCAGAAACTGCAAAAAAAACAATCAAAAACTATTTTCAAATAAACTTTTGTTGTTAAAAGATTTTTTTTTTTGGCAGATTTTGTCAAAATGCTTTAGCCCTTAAAGAAGATGTGTCTTTATCCAAAAAAAAATGTTAGTTTTTAGGAAATTTACCCTCCCGCTCAGGTTAAGGATTTAATAAAATAAATCACCAGAAATTGCACAAAAATATTCAAAAATGTTTAGTTTTGTGGGAAATGTTTCCTCCTTTAGAACATGCCAGATTTTGTCAAAATGCTTTAGCCCTTACAGAAGATGTGTCCTTATCCAAAAATATGTTAGGGTTTTTAGGAAATTTACCCTGCCGCTGAGGTTGAGGATTTAATAAAATAAATCACCAGAAATTGCACAAAAAAATTGAAAAAATATTTAGTTTTGTGGGAAATGTTGCCTCCTTTAGAACTTGTAAATAAACTTTTGTTGTTAAAAGATTTTTTTTGCCAGATTTTGTCAAAATGCTTTAGCCCTTAAAGAAAATGTGTCCTCATCCAAAAATATGTTAGGTTTTTTAGGAAATTTACCCTCCCGTTGAGGTTGAGGATTATAAAATAAATCACCAGAAACTGCAAAAAAAAAATTAAAAACCATTTGTAAATAAACTTTTGTTGGTTGTTAAAAGATTTTTTTGACAGATTTTGTCAAAATGCTTAAGCCCTTGAAGAAGATGTGTCCTTATCCAAAAATATGTTAGGGTTTTTAGGAAATTTACCCTCCCGCTGAGGTTGAGGATTTAATAAAATAAATCACCAGAAATTGCACAAAAAAATTCAAAAAATATTTAGTTTTGTGGGAAATGTTGCCTCCTTTAGAAGTTGTAAATAAACTTTTGTTGTTAAAAGATTTTTTTGACAGATATTGTCAAAATGCTTTAGCCCTTAAATAAGATGTGTCCTTAAAAAAAAATATGTTAGGTTTTGTAGGAAATTTACCCTCCCGATGAGGTTGAGGATTTAATGAAAGTAATCACCAGAACCTGCAAAAAAAAAAAACAATCAAAAACTATTTTTAAATAAACTTTTGTTGTTAAAAGATTTTTTTTTGCCAGATTTTGTCAAAACGCTTAAGCCCTTAAAGAAGATGTGTCCTTATCCAAAAATATGTTAGGGTTTTTAGGAAATTTACCCTCCCGCTGAGGTTGAGGATTTAATAAAATAAATCACCAGAAATTGCACAAAAAAATTCAAAAAATATTTAGTTTTGGGGGAAATGTTGCCTCCTTTAGAACTTGTAAATAAACTTTTGTTGTTAAAAGATTTGTTTGACAGATTTTGTCAAAATTCTTTAGCCCTTAAAGAAATGTTTCTTTACCAAAAAAATTTTAGGTTTTTTTTTGGAAATTTAAGTTCCCGCTGAGGTTGAGGATTTAATAAAATAAATCACCAGAAATTGCTAAAAAAAATCAAAAACTATTTGTAAATAAACTTTTGTTGTTAAAAGATTTTTTTTTTGCCGGATTTTGTCAAAATGCTTTAGTCCTTAAAGAAGATGTGTCCTTATACAAAAAAAATGTTAGTTTTTTTGGAAATTTACCCTCCCGCTCAGGTTGAGGATTTAATAAAATAAATCACCAGAAATTGCACAAAAAAATTCAAATTTCTTTAGTTTTGTGAGAAATGTTTTCTCCTTTAGAACTTGCCAGATTTTGTCAAAATGCTTTAGCCGTCAAAGATGTGTCCTTAAAAAAAATATGTTAGGTTTTGTATTAAATTTGCCCTCCTGATGAGGTTGAGGATTTAATGAAAGTAATTACCAGAAACTGCAAAAAAAAACAATCAAAAACTATTTTTAAATATACTTTGGTTGTTAAAAGATTTTTTTTGCCAGATTTTGTTAAAATGCTTTTGATTTAATAAAATAAATCACCAGAAACTGCATAAAACAATTAAAACAATATTCAGTTTATTGGGAAATGTATCCTCCTTTAGAACTTGTAAATAAACTTTTGTTGTTCAAAGTTTTTTTTTTGTCAGATTCTCTCAAAATGCTTAAGCCCTTAAAGAAGATTTGTTCTAATCCGTTGAGGTTGAGGATTTAATAATATATATCACCAGAAATTGCACAAAAAAATTCAAAAAATATTTAGTTTTGTGGGAAATGTTGCCTCCTTTAGAACTTGTAAATAAACTTTTGTTGTTAAAATATTTTACGTTTTTTTTGGAAATTTACCTTCCCGCTGAGGTTGAGGATTTAATAAAATAAATCACCAGAAATTGCTAAAAAAAATCAAAAACTATTTGTAAATAAACTTTTGTTGTTAAAAGATTTTTTTGACAGATTTTGTCAAAATGCTTTAGCCCTTAAATAAGATGTGTCCTTAAAAAAAAATATGTTAGGTTTTGTAGGAAATTTACCCTCCCGATGAGGTTGAGGATTTAATGAAAGTAATCACCAGAACCTGCAAAAAAAAAAACAATCAAAAACTATTTTTAAATAAACTTTTGTTGTTAAAAGATTTTTTTTTGCCAGATTTTGTCAAAACGCTTAAGCCCTTAAAGAAGATGTGTCCTTATCCAAAAATATGTTAGGGTTTTTAGGAAATTTACCCTCCCGCTGAGGTTGAGGATTTAATAAAATAAATCACCAGAAATTGCACAAAAAAATTCAAAAAATATTTAGTTTTGTGGGAAATGTTGCCTCCTTTAGAACTTGTAAATAAACTTTTGTTGTTAAAAGATTTTTTTGACAGATTTTGTCAAAATGCTTTAGCCCTTAAATAAGATGTGTCCTTAAAAAAAAAAATATGCTAGGTTTTGTAGGAAATTTACCCTCCCGATGAGGTTGAGGATTTAATGAAAGTAATCACCAGAACCTGCAAAAAAAAAAACAATCAAAAACTATTTTTAAATAAACTTTTGTTGTTAAAAGATTTTTTTTTGCCAGATTTTGTCAAAACGCTTAAGCCCTTAAAGAAGATGTGTCCTTATCCAAAAATATGTTAGGTTTTTTAAGTAATTTACCCTCCCGATGAGGTTGAGGATTTAATGAAAGTAATCACCAGAAACTGAAAAAAAAAACAATCAAAAACTATTTTTAAATAAACTTTTGTTGTTAAAAGATTTTTTTTTTGGCAGATTTTGTCAAAATGCTTTAGCCCTTAAAGAAGATGTGTCTTTATCCAAAAAAAAATGTTGGTTTTTAGGAAATTTAAACTCCCGCTCAGGTTAAGGATTTAATAAAATAAATCACCAGAAATTGCACAAAAAAATTCAAAAATGTTTAGTTTTGTGGGAAATGTTTCCTCCTTTAGAACATGCCAGATTTTGTCAAAATGCTTTAGCCCTTACAGAAGATGTGTCCTTATCCAAAAATATGTTAGGTTTTGTAGGAAATTTACCATCCCGATAAGGTTGAGGATTTAATGAAATAAATCACAAGAAATTGCACAAAAAAATTCAAAAAATATTTAGTTTTGTGGAAAATGTTTCCTCCTTTAGAACTTGTAAATAAACTTTTGTTGTTAAAAGATTTTTTTTGCCAGATTTTGTCAAAATGCTTTAGCCCTTAAAGAAAATGTGTCCTCATCCAAAAATATGTTAGGTTTTTTAGGAAATTTACCCTCCCGTTGAGGTTGGGGATTATAAAATAAATCACCAGAAACTGCAACAAAAAAAAATCAAAAACCATTTGTAAATAAACTTTTGTTGGTTGTTAAAAGATTTTTTTGACAGATTTTGTCAAAATGCTTAAGCCCTTTAAGAAGATGTGTCCTTATCCAAAAATATGTTAGGGTTTTTAGGAAATTTACCCTCCCGCTGAGGTTGAGGATTTAATAAAATAAATCACCAGAAATTGCACAAAAAAATTCAAAAAATATTTAGTTTTGGGGGAAATGTTGCCTCCTTTAGAACTTGTAAATAAACTTTTGTTGTTAAAAGATTTGTTTGACAGATTTTGTCAAAATTCTTTAGCCCTTAAAGAAATGTTTCTTTACCAAAAAAATTTTAGGTTTTTTTTTGGAAATTCAAGTTCCCGCTGAGGTTGAGGATTTAATAAAATAAATCACCAGAAATTGCTAAAAAAAATCAAAAACTATTTGTAAATAAACTTTTGTTGTTAAAAGATTTTTTTTTTGCCGGATTTTGTCAAAATGCTTTAGTCCTTAAAGAAGATGTGTCCTTATACAAAAAAAATGTTAGTTTTTTTGGAAATTTACCCTCCCGCTCAGGTTGAGGATTTAATAAAATAAATCACCAGAAATTGCACAAAAAAATTCAAATTTCTTTAGTTTTGTGAGAAATGTTTTCTCCTTTAGAACTTGCCAGATTTTGTCAAAATGCTTTAGCCGTCAAAGATGTGTCCTTAAAAAAAATATGTTAGGTTTTGTATTAAATTTGCCCTCCTGATGAGGTTGAGGATTTAATGAAAGTAATTACCAGAAACTGCAAAAAAAAACAATCAAAAACTATTTTTAAATATACTTTGGTTGTTAAAAGATTTTTTTTGCCAGATTTTGTTAAAATGCTTTTGATTTAATAAAATAAATCACCAGAAACTGCATAAAACAATTAAAACAATATTCAGTTTATTGGGAAATGTATCCTCCTTTAGAACTTGTAAATAAACTTTTGTTGTTCAAAGTTTTTTTTTTTGTCAGATTCTCTCAAAATGCTTAAGCCCTTAAAGAAGATTTGTTCTAATCCGTTGAGGTTGAGGATTTAATAATATATATCACCAGAAATTGCACAAAAAAATTCAAAAAATATTTAGTTTTGTGGGAAATGTTGCCTCCTTTAGAACTTGTAAATAAACTTTTGTTGTTAAAATATTTTACGTTTTTTTTGGAAATTTACCTTCCCGCTGAGGTTGAGGATTTAATAAAATAAATCACCAGAAATTGCTAAAAAAAATCAAAAACTATTTGTAAATAAACTTTTGTTGTTAAAAGATTTTTTTGACAGATTTTGTCAAAATGCTTTAGCCCTTAAATAAGATGTGTCCTTAAAAAAAAATATGTTAGGTTTTGTAGGAAATTTACCCTCCCGATGAGGTTGAGGATTTAATGAAAGTAATCACCAGAACCTGCAAAAAAAAAAACAATCAAAAACTATTTTTAAATAAACTTTTGTTGTTAAAAGATTTTTTTTTGCCAGATTTTGTCAAAACGCTTAAGCCCTTAAAGAAGATGTGTCCTTATCCAAAAATATGTTAGGGTTTTTAGGAAATTTACCCTCCCGCTGAGGTTGAGGATTTAATAAAATAAATCACCAGAAATTGCACAAAAAAATTCAAAAAATATTTAGTTTTGTGGGAAATGTTGCCTCCTTTAGAACTTGTAAATAAACTTTTGTTGTTAAAAGATTTTTTTGACAGATTTTGTCAAAATGCTTTAGCCCTTAAATAAGATGTGTCCTTAAAAAAAAAAATATGCTAGGTTTTGTAGGAAATTTACCCTCCCGATGAGGTTGAGGATTTAATGAAAGTAATCACCAGAACCTGCAAAAAAAAAAACAATCAAAAACTATTTTTAAATAAACTTTTGTTGTTAAAAGATTTTTTTTTGCCAGATTTTGTCAAAACGCTTAAGCCCTTAAAGAAGATGTGTCCTTATCCAAAAATATGTTAGGTTTTTTAAGTAATTTACCCTCCCGATGAGGTTGAGGATTTAATGAAAGTAATCACCAGAAACTGAAAAAAAAAACAATCAAAAACTATTTTTAAATAAACTTTTGTTGTTAAAAGATTTTTTTTTTGGCAGATTTTGTCAAAATGCTTTAGCCCTTAAAGAAGATGTGTCTTTATCCAAAAAAAAATGTTGGTTTTTAGGAAATTTAAACTCCCGCTCAGGTTAAGGATTTAATAAAATAAATCACCAGAAATTGCACAAAAAAATTCAAAAATGTTTAGTTTTGTGGGAAATGTTTCCTCCTTTAGAACATGCCAGATTTTGTCAAAATGCTTTAGCAATTACAGAAGATGTGTCCTTATCCAAAAATATGTTAGGTTTTGTAGGAAATTTACCATCCCGATAAGGTTGAGGATTTAATGAAATAAATCACAAGAAATTGCACAAAAAAATTCAAAAAATATTTAGTTTTGTGGAAAATGTTTCCTCCTTTAGAACTTGTAAATAAACTTTTGTTGTTAAAAGATTTTTTTTGCCAGATTTTGTCAAAATGCTTTAGCCCTTAAAGAAAATGTGTCCTCATCCAAAAATATGTTAGGTTTTTTAGGAAATTTACCCTCCCGTTGAGGTTGGGGATTATAAAATAAATCACCAGAAACTGCAAAAAAAAAAATCAAAAACCATTTGTAAATAAACTTTTGTTGGTTGTTAAAAGATTTTTTTGACAGATTTTGTCAAAATGCTTAAGCCCTTTAAGAAGATGTGTCCTTATCCAAAAATATGTTAGGGTTTTTAGGAAATTTACCCTCCCGCTGAGGTTGAGGATTTAATAAAATAAATCACCAGAAATTGCACAAAAAAATTCAAAAAATATTTAGTTTTGTGGGAAATGTTGCCTCCTTTAGAACTTGTAAATAAACTTTTGTTGTTAAAAGATTTTTTTTGACAGATTTTGTCAAAATGCTTTAGCCCTTAAATAAGATGTGTCCTTAAAAAAAAATATGTTAGGTTTTGTAGGAAATTTACCCTCCTGATGAGGTTGAGGATTTAATGAAAGTAATCACCAGAACCTGCAAAAAAAAAACAATCAAAAACTATTTTTAAATAAACTTTTGCTGTTAAAAGATTTTTTTTTGCCAGATTTTGTCAAAACGCTTAAGCCCTTAAAGAAGATGTGTCCTTATCCAAAAATATGTTAGGGTTTTTAGGAAATTTACCTTCCCGATGAGGTTGAGGATTTAATAAAATAAATCACCAGAAACTGCAAAAAAAACAATCAAAAACTATTTTCAAATAAACTTTTGTTGTTAAAAGATTTTTTTTTTTGGCAGATTTTGTCAAAATGCTTTAGCCCTTAAAGAAGATGTGTCTTTATCCAAAAAAAAATGTTAGTTTTTAGGAAATTTACCCTCCCGCTCAGGTTAAGGATTTAATAAAATAAATCACCAGAAATTGCACAAAAAATTCAAAAATGTTTAGTTTTGTGGGAAATGTTTCCTCCTTTAGAACATGCCAGATTTTGTCAAAATGCTTAAGCCCTTACAGAAGATGTGTCCTTATCCAAAAATATGTTGAGTTTTGTAGGAAATTTACCATCCCGATAAGGTTGAGGATTTAATGAAATAAATCACAAGAAATTGCACAAAAAAATTCAAAAAATATTTAGTTTTGTGGAAAATGTTTCCTCCTTTAGAACTTGTAAATAAACTTTTGTTGTTAAAAGATTTTTTTTGCCAGATTTTGTCAAAATGCTTTAGCCCTTAAAGAAAATGTGTCCTCATCCAAAAATATGTTAGGTTTTTTAGGAAATTTACCCTCCCGTTGAGGTTGAGGATTATAAAATAAATCACCAGAAACTGCAAAAAAAAAATCAAAAAATATTTAGTTTTGTGGGAAATGTTGCCTCCTTTAGAACTTGTAAATAAACTTTTGTTGTTAAAAGATTTTTTTGACAGATTTTGTCAAAATGCTTTAGCCCTTAAATAAGATGTGTCCTTAAAAAAAAATATGTTAGGTTTTGTAGGAAATTTACCCTCCCGATGAGGTTGAGGATTTAATGAAAGTAATCACCAGAACCTGCAAAAAAAAAACAATCAAAAACTATTTTTAAATAAACTTTTGTTGTTAAAAGATTTTTTTTTGCCAGATTTTGTCAAAATGCTTTAGCCATTAAAGAAGATGTGTCCTTATCCAAAAATATGTTAGGTTTTTTAGAAAATTTACCCTCCCGATGAGGTGGAGGATTTAATAAAATAAATCACCAGAAACTGCATAAAACAATTAAAACAATATTCAGTTTATTGGGAAATGTATCCTCCTTTAGAACTTGTAAATAAACTTTTGTTGTTCAAAGTTTTTTTTTTTGTCAGATTCTCTCAAAATGCTTAAGCCCTTAAAGAAGATTTGTTCTAATCCGTTGAGGTTGAGGATTTAATAATATATATCACCAGAAATTGCACAAAAAAATTCAAAAAATATTTAGTTTTGTGGGAAATGTTGCCTCCTTTCTTCTTCTTCTTCTTCTCCATTATCGACGATAGCCATGATCTCGGATGGGGTCACAACTCTCCCACTCTACTGCTTCACACTACGGCTCCGCATGTGGGGTTCGCCGGGTTGACCTCAGGAAACGTCGGCAGGCTTCTCGATTTTGAATTGTTCCATGTCTAAGGCCAACTGAATGCAGTTGTCGTTGCATTTGTCTTCTCCATGAGTTCTTGGGCCTGCCTCTTCTTCGCGATTGCATTGGAACGTCGTAAGCGATCGCCTTTTGAACTGGGTTCTCAGGGTTTCGTCTTTGTACATGACAGTACCAGCTTAAACGGTCATGCTGTATTTTATCCAAGATGGTGTTTTTGACGTGAAGGCTTCCTCGGATTTTCTTGCTTCTGATTCGATCAAGCTTTGTTACTCCTGCTGTCATACGAAGCATCTTCATCTCAGCTGCTGTCAGCTTATTCTCATACGTTCTGTACATTGTCCAACATTGTGAACCGTATGTAAGTGCTGGGCGAACAACTGCAGTATAGAGCTTTCCTTTCAGTTTAGGGGGCATTTTTCGGTCACAGAAGATGGCAGAGTTTTCGCGCCACTTCATCCACCCTACACTTATTCGGTGGTTGATGTCGTCATCACAAGAAGCTTGGTTGTTGATCATAGATCCAAGATATTTGAAATGTTGCCTCCTTTAGAACTTGTAAATAAACTTTTGTTGTTAAAATATTTTACGTTTTTTTTGGAAATTTACCTTCCCGCTGAGGTTGAGGATTTAATAAAATAAATCACCAGAAATTGCTAAAAAAAATCAAAAACTATTTGTAAATAAACTTTTGTTGTTAAAAGATTTTTTTGACAGATTTTGTCAAAATGCTTTAGCCCTTAAATAAGATGTGTCCTTAAAAAAAAATATGTTAGGGTTTTTAGGAAATTTACCCTCCCGCTGAGGTTGAGGATTTAATAAAATAAATCACCAGAAATTGCACAAAAAAATTCAAAAAATATTTAGTTTTGGGGGAAATGTTGCCTCCTTTAGAACTTGTAAATAAACTTTTGTTGTTAAAAGATTTTTTTGACAGATTTTGTCAAAATGCTTTAGCCCTTAAATAAGATGTGTCCTTAAAAAAAAAATATGTTAGGTTTTGTAGGAAATTTACCCTCCCGATGAGGTTGAGGATTTAATGAAAGTAATCACCAGAACCTGCAAAAAAAAAACAATCAAAACCTATTTTTAAATAAACTTTTGTTGTTAAAAGATTTTTTTTGCCAGATTTTGTTAAAACGCTTAAGCCCTTAAAGAAGATGTGTCCTTATCCAAAAATATGTTAGGGTTTTTAGGAAATTTACCCTCCCGCTGAGGTTGAGGATTTAATAAAATAAATCACCAGAAATTGCACAAAAAAATTCAAAAAATATTTAGTTTTGTGGGAAATGTTGCCTCCTTTAGAACTTGTAAATAAACTTTTGTTGTTAAAAGATTTGTTTGACAGATTTTGTCAAAATTCTTTAGCCCTTAAAGAAATGTTTCTTTACCAAAAAAATTTTAGGTTTTTTTTTGGAAATTTAAGTTCCCGCTGAGGTTGAGGATTTAATAAAATAAATCACCAGAAATTGCTAAAAAAAATCAAAAACTATTTGTAAATAAACTTTTGTTGTTAAAAGATTTTTTTTTTGTCGGATTTTGTCAAAATGCTTTAGTCCTTAAAGAAGATGTGTCTTTATACAAAAAAAATGTAAGTTTTTTTGGAAATTTACCCTCCCGCTCAGGTTGAGGATTTAATAAAATAAATCACCAGAAATTGTACAAAAAAAAATTCAAAAAATATATAGTTTTGTGGGAAATGCTGCCTCCTTTAGAACTTGCCAGATTTTATCAAAATGCTTTAGCCCTTAAAGAAGATGTGTCCTTAAAAAAAAATTTGTTAGGTTTTGTAGGAAATTTACTCTCCCGATGAGGTTGAGGATTTAATGAAAGTAATCACCAGAAACTGCAAAAAAAAAACAATCAAAAACTATTTGTAAATAAACTTTTGTTGTTAAAAGATTTTTTTTGCCAGATTTTGTCAAAATGCTTTAGTCCTTAAAGAACATGTGTCCTTATACAAAAAAAAATGTTAGTTTTTTTTGGAAATTTACCCTCCCGCTCAGGTTGAGGATTTAATAAAATAAATCACCAGAAATTGCACAAAAAAATTCCAATTTTTTTAGTTTTGTGAGAAATGTTTTCTCCTTTAGAACTTGCCAGATTTTGTCAAAATGCTTTAGCCCTCAAAGATGTGTCCTTAAAAAAAAAAATGTTAGGTTTTGTAGGAAATTTGCCCTCCTGATGAGGTTGAGGATTTAATGAAAGTAATTACCAGAAACTGCAAAAAAAAACAATCAAAAACAATTTTAAATAAACTTTTGTTGTTAAAAGATTTTTTTTTGGCAGATTTAGTCAAAATGCTTTTGCCCTTAAAGTAGATGTGTCCTTATCCCAAAATATGTTAGGTTTTTCAGGATATTTACTCTCCCACTGAGGTTGAGGATTTAATAAAATAAATCACCAGAAATTGTACAAAAAAAAATTCAAAAAATATTTAGTTTTGTGGGAAATGTTGCCTCCTTTAGAACTTGTAAATAAACTTTTGTTGTTAAAAGATATTTTTTTTGACAGATTTTGTCAAAATGATTTAGCCCTTAAAGAAGATGTGTCCTTAAAAAAAAATATGTTAGGTTTTGTAGGAAATTTACTCTCCCGATGAGGTTGAGGATTTAATGAAAGTAATCACCAGAAACTGCAAAAAAAAACAATCAAAAACTATTTTTAAATAAACTTTTGTTGTTAAAAGATTTTTTTTTGCCAGATTTTGTCAAAATGCTTTAGCCATTAAAGAAGATGTGTCCTTATCCAAAAATATGTTAGGTTTTTAAGGAAATTTACCCTCCCGATGAGGTGGAGGATTTAATAAAATAAATCACCAGAAACTGCATAAAACAATTAAAACAATATTCAGTTTATTGGGAAATGTATCCTCCTTTAGAACTTGTAAATAAACTTTTGTTGTTCAAAGTTTTTTTTTTGTCAGATTCTCTCAAAATGCTTAAGCCCTTAAAGAAGATTTGTTCTAATCCGTTGAGGTTGAGGATTTAATAATATATATCACCAGAAATTGCACAAAAAAATTCAAAAAATATTTAGTTTTGTGGGAAATGTTGCCTCCTTTAGAACTTGTAAATAAACTTTTGTTGTTAAAAGATTTTTTTGACAGATTTTGTCAAAATGCTTTAGCCCTTAAAGAAATGTTTCTTTATCAAAAAAATTTTAGGTTTTTTTTTAGGAAATTTACCCTCCCGATGAGGTTGAGGACTTAATAAAATAAATCACCAGAAACTGCACAAGAAAATTCAAAAATTTTTAGTTTTGTGGGAAATGTTTCCTCCTTTAGAACTTGCCAGATTTTGTCAAAATGCTTTAGCCCTTAAAGAAGATGTGTCCTTATCCAAAAATATGTTAGGTTTTGTAGGAAATTTACCCTCCCGATGAGGTTGAGGATTTAATGAAAGTAATCACCAGAACCTACAAAAAAAAAACAATCAAAAACTATTTTTAAATAAACTTTTGTTGTTGAAAGATTTTTTTTGCCAGATTTTGTCAAAACTCTTAAGCCCTTGAAGAAGATGTGTCCTTATCCAAAAATATGTTAGATTTTTCAGGATATTTACTCTCCCGCTGAGGTTGTGGATTTAATAAAATAAATCACCAGAAATTGCACAAAAAAATTCAACAAATATTTAGTTTTGTGGGAAATGTTGCCTCCTTTAGAACTTGTAAATAAACTTTTGTTGTTAAAAATTTTTTTTTGCCAGATTTTGTCAAAATACTTTAGCCCTTAAAGAAGATGTGTCCTTATCCAAAAATATGTTAGGTTTTGTAAGAAATTTACCCTCCCGATGAGGTTGAGGATTAAATGAAAGTAATCACCAGAAATTGCCCAAAAAAATTCGAATTTTTTTAATTTTGTGAGAAATGTTTCCTCCTTTAGAACTTGCCAGATTTTGTCAAAATGCTTTAGCCCTTAAAGAAGATGTGCTCTTATCCAAAAATATGTTAGGTTTTTTAGGAAATTTACCCTCCCGATGAGGTTGAGGATTTAATGAAAGTAATTACCAGAAACTGAAAAAAATACAATCAAAAACTATTTTTAAATAAACTTTTGTTGTTAAAAGATTTTTGTGCCAGAGTTTTTCAAAATGCTTTAGCCCTTAAAGAAGATGTGTCCTTATCCAAAAATATGTTAGGTTTTGTAAGAAATTTACCATCCTGATGAGGTTGAGGATTTAATATAATAAATCACCAGAAATTGCACAAAAAAATTTAAATTTTTTTATAAATATAAATAGGTTAGGTTTTGTAAGAAATTTACCCTCCCGATGAGGTTGAGGATTTAATAAAATAAATCACCAGAAATTGCCCAAAAAAATTCAAATTTTTTTAGTTTTGTGAGAAATGTTCCCTCCTTTAGAACTTGCTTGATTTTGTCAAAATGTTTTAGCCCTTACAGAAGATGTGTCCTTATCCAAAAATATATTAGGTTTTTTAGGTAATTTACCCTCCCGATGAGGTTGAGGATTTAATGAAAGTAATCACCAGAAACTGCAAAAAAACAATCAAAAACTATTTTTTGGCCAGATTTTGTCAAAATGCTTTAGCCCTTAAAGAAGATGTGTCCTTATCCAAAAATTTGTTAGGTTTTTTAGGAAATTTACCCTCCCGATGAGGTTGAGGATTTAATGAAAGTAATCACCAGAAACTGCAAAAAAAAAAACAATCAAAAACAATTTTCAAATAAACTTTTGTTGTTAAAAGATTTTTTTTGTCAGATTTTGTCAAAATGCTTTAGCCCTTAAAGAAGATGTGTCCTTATCCAAAAATATGTTAGGTTTTTTAAGTAATTTACCCTCCCGATGAGGTTGAGGATTTAATGAAAGTAATCACCAGAAACTGCAAAAAAACAATCAAAAACTATTTTTAAATAAACTTTTCTTGTTAAAAGATTTTTTTTGCCAGATTTTGTCAAAATGCTTTAGCCCTTAAAGAAGATGTGCTCTTATCCAAAAATATGTTAGGTTTTTTAGGAAATTTACCCTCCCGATGAGGTTGAGAATTTAATGAAAGTAATCACCAGAAACTGAAAAAAAAACAATCAAAAACTATTTTTAAATAAACTTTTGTTGTTAAAAGATTTTTGTGACAGAGTTTGTCAAAATGCTTTAGCCCTTAAAGAAGATGTGTCCTTATCCAAAAATATGTTAGGTTTTGTAAGAAATTTACCCTCCCGATGAGGTTAAGGATTTAATATAATAAATCACCAGAAATTGCACAAAAAAATTTAAATTTTTTTAGTTTTGTGAGAAATTTTTCCTCCTTTAGAACTTGCTTGATTTTGTCAAAATGCTTTAGCCCTTAAAGAAGATGTGTCCTTATATGTTAGGTTTTGTAGGAAATTTACCCTCTCGATGAGGTTGATAATTTAATGAAAGTAATCACCAGAAACTGCCCTTAAAGAGGATGTGTCCTTATCCAAACAAAATGTTAGTTTTTTTTTTGGAAATTTACCCTCCCGCTCAGGTTGAGGATTTAATAAAATAAATCACCAGAAACTGCAAAAAAAACAATCAAAAACTATTTTCAAATAAACTTTTGTTGTTAAAAGATTTTTTTTTTGGCAGATTTTGTCAAAATGCTTTAGCCCTTAAAGAAGATGTGTCTTTATCCAAAAAAAAATGTTAGTTTTTAGGAAATTTACCCTCCCGCTCAGGTTAAGGATTTAATAAAATAAATCAACAGAAATTGCACAAAATAATTCAAAAATGTTTAGTTTTGTGGGAAATGTTTCCTCCTTTAGAACATGCCAGATTTTGTCAAAATGCTTTAGCCCTTACAGAAGATGTGTCCTTATCCAAAAATATGTTGAGTTTTGTAGGAAATTTACCATCCCGATAAGGTTGAGGATTTAATGAAATAAATCACAAGAAATTGCACAAAAAAATTCAAAAAATATTTAGTTTTGTGGAAAATGTTTCCTCCTTTAGAACTTGTAAATAAACTTTTGTTGTTAAAAGATTTTTTTTGCCAGATTTTGTCAAAATGCTTTAGCCCTTAAAGAAAATGTGTCCTCATCCAAAAATATGTTAGGGTTTTTAGGAAATTTACCCTCCCGCTGAGGTTGAGGATTTAATAAAATAAATCACCAGAAATTGCACAAAAAAATTCAAAAAATATTTAGTTTTGGGGGAAATGTTGCCTCCTTTAGAACTTGTAAATAAACTTTTGTTGTTAAAAGATTTTTTTGACAGATTTTGTCAAAATGCTTTAGCCCTTAAATAAGATGTGTCCTTAAAAAAAAATATGTTAGGTTTTGTAGGAAATTTACCCTCCCGATGAGGTTGAGGATTTAATGAAAGTAATCACCAGAACCTGCAAAAAAAAAACAATCAAAAACTATTTTTAAATAAACTTTTGTTGTTAAAAGATTTTTTTTGCCAGATTTTGTTAAAACGCTTAAGCCCTTAAAGAAGATGTGTCCTTATCCAAAAATATGTTAGGGTTTTTAGGAAATTTACCCTCCCGCTGAGGTTGAGGATTTAATGAAAGTAATCACCAGAAACTGCAAAAAAAAAACAATCAAAAACTATTTTTAAATAAACTTTTGTTGTTAAAAGATTTTTTTTGCCAGATTTTGTTAAAACGCTTAAGCCCTTAAAGAAGATGTGTCCTTATCCAAAAATATGTTAGGGTTTTTAGGAAATTTACCCTCCCGATGAGGTTGAGGATTTAATAAAATAAATCACCAGAAATTGCCCAAAAAAATTCAAATTTTTTTAGTTTTGTGAGAAATGTTTTCTCCTTTAGAACTTGCCAGATTTTGTCAAAATGCTTTAGCCCTCAAAGATGTGTCCTTAAAAAAAAATATGTTAGGTTTTGTAGGAAATTTGCCCTCCTGATGAGGTTGAGGATTTAATGAAAGTAATTACCAGAAACTGCAAAAAAAAACAATCAAAAACTATTTTTAAATATACTTTGGTTGTTAAAAGATTTTTTTTGCCAGATTTTGTTAAAATGCTTTTGCCCTTAAAGTAGATGTGTCCTTATCCCAAAATATGTTAGGTTTTTCAGGATATTTACTCTCCCGCTGAGGTTGAGGATTTAATAAAATAAATCACCAGAAATTGTACAAAAAAAAATTCAAAAAATATGTAGTTTTGTGGGAAATGCTGCCTCCTTTAGAACTTGCCAGATTTTATCAAAATGCTTTATCCCTTAAAGAAGATGTGTCCTTAAAAAAAAATATGTTAGGTTTTGTAGGAAATTTACTCTCCCGATGAGGTTGAGGATTTAATGAAAGTAATCACCAGAAACTGCAAAAAAAAAACAATCAAAAACTATTTTTAAATAAACTTTTGTTGTTAAAAGATTTTTTTTTGCCAGATTTTGTCAAAATGCTTTAGCCATTAAAGAAGATGTGTCCTTATCCAAAAATATGTTAGGTTTTTTAGGAAATTTACCCTCCCGATGAGGTGGAGGATTTAATAAAATAAATCACCAGAAACTGCATAAAACAATTAAAACAATATTCAGTTTATTGGGAAATGTATCCTCCTTTAGAACTTGTAAATAAACTTTTGTTGTTCAAAGTTTTTTTTTTGTCAGATTCTCTCAAAATGCTTAAGCCCTTAAAGAAGATTTGTTCTAATCCGTTGAGGTTGAGGATTTAATAATATATATCACCAGAAATTGCACTAAAAAATTCAAAAAATATTTAGTTTTGTGGGAAATGTTGCCTCCTTTAGAACTTGTAAATAAACTTTTGTTGTTAAAAGATTTTTTTGACAGATTTTGTCAAAATGCTTTAGCCCTTAAAGAAATGTTTCTTTATCAAAAAAATTTTAGGTTTGTTTTTAGGAAATTTACCCTCCCGATGAGGTTGAGGACTTAATAAAATAAATCACCAGAAACTGCAAAAAAAAAAAAACAATCAAAAACAATTTTAAATAAACTTTTGTTGTTAAAAGATTTTTTTTTGGCAGATTTAGTCAAAATGCTTTAGCCCTTTAAGAAGATGTGTCCTTATCCAAAAAAAAGTGTTAGTTTTTTAGAAAATTTACCCTCCCGCTCAGGTTGAGGATTTAATAAAATAAATCACCAGAAATTGCACAAGAAAATTCAAAAATTTTTAGTTTTGTGGGAAATGTTTCCTCCTTTAGAACTTGCCAGATTTTGTCAAAATGCTTTAGCCCTTAAAGAAGATGTGTCCTTATCCAAAAATATGTTAGGTTTTGTAGGAAATTTACCCTCCCGATGAGGTTGAGGATTTAATGAAAGTAATCACCAGAACCTGCAAAAAAAAACAATCAAAAACTATTTTTAAATAAACTTTTGTTGTTGAAAGATTTTTTTTGCCAGATTTTGTCAAAACGCTTAAGCCCTTGAAGAAGATGTGTCCTTATCCAAAAATATGTTAGATTTTTCAGGATATTTACTCTCCCGCTGAGGTTGTGGATTTAATAAAATAAATCACCAGAAATTGCACAAAAAAATTCAAAAAATATTTAGTTTTGTGGGAAATGTTGCCTCCTTTAGAACTTGTAAATAAACTTTTATTGTTAAAAGATTTTTTTTTTGACAGATTTTGTCAAAATGATTTAGCCCTTAAAGAAATGTTTCTTTATCAAAAAATTTTTATTTTTTTTTATGAAATTTATCCTCCCGCTGAGGTTGAGGATTTAATAAAATAAATCACCAGAAATTGCAAAAAAAAAATCATAAACTATTTGTAAATAAACTTTTGTTGTTAAAAAAATTTTTTTTGCCAGGTTTTGTTTTAGCCCTTAAAGAAGATGTGTCCTTATCCAAAAATATGTTAGGTTTTGTAAGAAATTTACCCTCCCGATGAGGTTGAGGATTAAATGAAAGTAATCACCAGAAATTGCCCAAAAAAATTCGAATTTTTTTAGTTTTGTGAGAAATGTTTCCTCCTTTAGAACTTGCCAGATTTTGTCAAAATGCTTTAGCCCTTAAAGAAGATGTGCTCTTATCCAAAAATATGTTAGGTTTTGTAGGAAATTTACCCTCCCGATGAGGTTGAGGATTTAATGAAAGTAATTACCAGAAACTGAAAAAAATACAATCAAAAACTATTTTTAAATAAACTTTTGTTGTTTGAGTGCCAGAGTTTTTCAAAATGCTTTAGCCCTCAAAGAAGATGTGTCCTTATCCAAAAATATGTTAGGTTTTGTAAGAAATTTACCCTCCCGATGAGGTTGAGGATTTAATATAATAAATCACCAGAAATTGCACAAAAAAATTTAAATTTTTTTATAAATATAAATAGGTTAGGTTTTGTAAGAAATTTACCCTCCCGATGAGGTTGAGGATTTAATAAAATAAATCACCAGAAATTGCCCAAAAAAATTCAATTTTTTTTAGTTTTGTGAGAAATGTTCCCTCCTTTAGAACTTGCTTGATTTTGTCAAAATGTTTTAGCCCTTACAGAAGATGTGTCCTTATCCAAAAATATATTAGGTTTTTTTGGTAATTTACCCTCCCGATGAGGTTGAGGATTTAATGAAAGTAATCACCAGAAACTGCAAAAAAACAATCAAAAACTATTTTTTGGCCAGATTTTGTCAAAATGCTTTAGCCCTTAAAGAAGATGTGTCCTTATCCAAAAATTTGTTAGGTTTTTTAGGAAATTTACCCTCCCGATGAGGTTGAGGATTTAATGAAAGTAATCACCAGAAACTGCAAAAAAAAAAAAAACAATCAAAAACAATTTTCAAATAAACTTTTGTTGTTAAAAGATTTTTTTTGTCAGATTTTGTCAAAATGCTTTAGCCCTTAAAGAAGATGTGTCCTTATCCAAAAATATGTTAGGTTTTTTAAGTAATTTACCCTCCCGATGAGGTTGAGGATTTAATGAAAGTAATCACCAGAAACTGCAAAAAAAAAAACAATCAAAAACTATTTTTAAATAAACTTTTCTTGTTAAAAGATTTTTTTTGCCAGATTTTGTCAAAATGCTTTAGCCCTTAAAGAAGATGTGCTCTTATCCAAAAATATGTTAGGTTTTTTAGGAAATTTACCCTCCCGATGAGGTTGAGAATTTAATGAAAGTAATCACCAGAAACTGAAAAAAAAACAATCAAAAACTATTTTTAAATAAACTTTTGTTGTTAAAAGATTTTTGTGACAGAGTTTGTCAAAATGCTTTAGCCCTTAAAGAAGATGTGTCCTTATCCAAAAATATGTTAGGTTTTGTAAGAAATTTACCCTCCTGATGAGGTTGAGGATTTAATATAATAAATCACCAGAAATTGCACAAAAAAATTTAAATTTTTTTAGTTTTGTGAGAAATTTTTCCTCCTTTAGAACTTGCTTGATTTTGTCAAAATGCTTTAGCCCTTAAAGAAGATGTGTCCTTATATGTTAGGTTTTGTAGGAAATTTACCCTCTCGATGAGGTTGATAATTTAATGAAAGTAATCACCAGAAACTGCCCTTAAAGAGGATGTGTCCTTATCCAAACAAAATGTTAGTTTTTTTTTTGGAAATTTACCCTCCCGCTCAGGTTGAGGATTTAATAAAATAAATCACCAGAAATTGCACCAAAAAATTCAAAAATTTTTAGTTTTGTGGGAAATGTTTCCTCCTTTAGAACTTGCCAAATTTTGTCAAAATGCTAAAGCCCTTAAAGAAGATGTGTCCTTATCCAAAAATATGTTAGGTTTTGTAGGAAATTCACCCTCCCGATGAGGTTGATAATTTAATGAAAGTAATCACCAGAAACTGCCCTTAAAGAGGATGTGTCCTTATCCAAACAAAATGTTAGTTTTTTTTTGGAAATTTACCCTCCCGCTCAGGTTGAGGATTTAATAAAATAAATGACCAGAAATTGCACCAAAAAATTCAAAAATTTTTAGTTTTGTGGGAAATGTTTCCTCCTTTAGAACTTTCCAAATTTTGTCAAAATGCTTTTGAGGATTTAATGAAAGTAATTACCAGAAACTGCAAAAAAAAACAATCAAAAACTATTTTTAAATATACTTTGGTTGTTAAAAGATTTTTTTTGCCAGATTTTGTTAAAATGCTTTTGCCCTTAAAGTAGATGTGTCCTTATCCCAAAATATGTTAGGTTTTTCAGGATATTTACTCTCCCGCTGAGGTTGAGGATTTAATAAAATAAATCACCAGAAATTGTACAAAAAAAAATTCAAAAAATATATAGTTTTGTGGGAAATGCTGCCTCCTTTAGAACTTGCCAGATTTTATCAAAATGCTTTAGCCCTTAAAGAAGATGTGTCCTTAAAAAAAAATATGTTAGGTTTTGTAGGAAATTTACTCTCCCGATGAGGTTGAGGATTTAATGAAAGTAATCACCAGAAACTGCAAAAAAAAACAATCAAAAACTATTTTTAAATAAACTTTTGTTGTTAAAAGATTTTTTTTTGCCAGATTTTGTCAAAATGCTTTAGCCATTAAAGAAGATGTGTCCTTATCCAAAAATATGTTAGGTTTTTTAGGAAATTTACCCTCCCGATGAGGTGGAGGATTTAATAAAATAAATCACCAGAAACTGCATAAAACAATTAAAACAATATTCAGTTTATTGGGAAATGTATCCTCCTTTAGAACTTGTAAATAAACTTTTGTTGTTCAAAGTTTTTTTTTTGTCAGATTCTCTCAAAATGCTTAAGCCCTTAAAGAAGATTTGTTCTAATCCGTTGAGGTTGAGGATTTAATAATATATATCACCAGAAATTGCACAAAAAAATTCAAAAAATATTTAGTTTTGTGGGAAATGTTGCCTCCTTTAGAACTTGTAAATAAACTTTTGTTGTTAAAAGATTTTTTTGACAGATTTTGTCAAAATGCTTTAGCCCTTAAAGAAATGTTTCTTTATCAAAAAAATTTTAGGTTTTTTTTTAGGAAATTTACCCTCCCGATGAGGTTGAGGACTTAATAAAATAAATCACCAGAAACTGCAAAAAAAAAAAAACAATCAAAAACAATTTTAAATAAACTTTTGTTGTTAAAAGATTTTTTTTTGGCAGATTTAGTCAAAATGCTTTAGCCCTTTAAGAAGATGTGTCCTTATCCAAAAAAAAGTGTTAGTTTTTTAGAAAATTTACCCTCCCGCTCATGTTGAGGATTTAATAAAATAAATCACCAGAAATTGCACAAGAAAATTCAAAAATTTTTAGTTTTGTGGGAAATGTTTCCTCCTTTAGAACTTGCCAGATTTTGTCAAAATGCTTTAGCCCTTAAAGAAGATGTGTCCTTATCCAAAAATATGTTAGGTTTTGTAGGAAATTTACCCTCCCGATGAGGTTGAGGATTTAATGAAAGTAGTCACCAGAACCTGCAAAAAAAAAACAATCAAAAACTATTTTTAAATAAACTTTTGTTGTTGAAAGATTTTTTTTGCCAGATTTTGTCAAAACGCTTAAGCCCTTGAAGAAGATGTGTCCTTATCCAAAAATATGTTAGATTTTTCAGGATATTTACTCTCCCGCTGAGGTTGTGGATTTAATAAAATAAATCACCAGAAATTGCACAAAAAAATTCAAAAAATATTTAGTTTTGTGGGAAATGTTGCCTCCTTTAGAACTTGTAAATAAACTTTTGTTGTTAAAAGATTTTTTTTTGCCAGATTTTGTTTTAGCCCTTAAAGAAGATGTGTCCTTATCCAAAAATATGTTAGGTTTTGTAAGAAATTTACCCTCCCGATGAGGTTGAGGATTTAATGAAAGTAATCACCAGAAATTGCCCAAAAAAATTCGAATTTTTTTAGTTTTGTGAGAAATGTTTCCTCCTTTAGAACTTGCCAGATTTTGTCAAAATGCTTTAGCCCTTAAAGAAGATGTGCTCTTATCCAAAAATATGTTAGGTTTTTTAGGAAATTTACCCTCCCGATGAGGTTGAGAATTTAATGAAAGTAATCACCAGAAACTGAAAAAAAAAACAATCAAAAACTATTTTTAAATAAACTTTTGTTGTTAAAAGATTTTTGTGACAGAGTTTGTCAAAATGCTTTAGCCCTTAAAGAAGATGTGTCCTTATCCAAAAATATGTTAGGTTTTGTAGGAAATTTACCATCCCGATAAGGTTGAGGATTTAATGAAATAAATCACAAGAAATTGAACAAAAAAATTCAAAAAATATTTAGTTTTGTGGAAAATGTTTCCTCCTTTAGAACTTGTAAATAAACTTTTGTTGTTAAAAGATTTTTTTTGCCAGATTTTGTCAAAATGCTTTAGCCCTTAAAGAAAATGTGTCCTCATCCAAAAATATGTTAGGTTTTTTACGAAATTTACCCTCCCGTTGAGGTTGAGGATTATAAAATAAATCACCAGAAACTGCAAAAAAAAAATCAAAAACCATTTGTAAATAAACTTTTGTTGGTTGTTAAAAGATTTTTTTGACAGATTTTGTCAAAATGCTTTAGCCCTTAAATAAGATGTGTCCTTAAAAAAAAAATATGTTAGGTTTTTTAGGAAATTTACCCTCCCGATGAGGTTGAGGATTTAATGAAAGTAATCACCAGAACCTGCAAAAAAAAAACAATCAAAAACTATTTTTAAATAAACTTTTGTTGTTAAAAGATTTTTTTTTGAAAGATTTTGTCAAAACGCTTAAGCCCTTAAAGAAGATGTGTCCTTATTCAAAAATATGTTAGGTTTTGTAGGAAATTTACCATCCCGATAAGGTTGAGGATGTAATGAAATAAATCACAAGAAATTGCTAAAAAAAATCAAAAACTATTTGCAAATAAACTTTTGTTGTTAAAAGATTTTTTTTGCCAGATTTTGTCAAAATGCTTTAGTCCTTAAAGAAGATGTGTCCTTATACAAAAAAAAAATGTTAGTTTTTTTGGAAATTTACCCTCCCGCTCAGGTTGAGGATTTAATAAAATAAATCACCAGAAATTGTACAAAAAAAAATTCAAAAAATATTTAGTTTTGTGGGAAATGTTTCCTCCTTTAGAACTTGTAAATAAACTTTTGTTGTTAAAAGATTTTTTTGCCAGATTTTGTCAAAATGCTTTAGCCCTTAAAGAAGATGTGCTCTTATCCAAAAATATGTTAGGTTTTTTAGGAAATTTACCCTCCCGATGAGGTTGAGGATTTAATGAAAGTAATCACCAGAAACTGAAAAAAAAACAATCAAAAACTATTTTTAAATAAACTTTTGTTGTTAAAAGATTTTTGTGCCAAATTTTGTCAAAATGCTTAAGCCCTTAAAGAAGATGTGTCCTTATCCAAAAATATGTTAGGTTTTTTAGGTAATTTACCCTCCCGATGAGGTTGAGGATTTAATATAATAAATCACCAGAAATTGCACAAAAAAATTTAAATTTTTTTTATAAATATAAATAGGTTAGGTTTTGTAAGAAATTTACCCTCCCGATGAGGTTGAGGATTTAATAAAATAAATCACCAGAAATTGCCCAAAAAAATTCAAATTTTTTTAGTTTTGTGAGAAATGTTTCCTCCTTTAGAACTTGCTTCATTTTGTCAAAATGCTTTAGCCCTTACAGAAGATGTGTCCTTATCTAAAAATATGTTAGGTTTTTTAGGTAATTTACCCTCCCGATGAGGTTGAGGATTTAATGAAAGTAATCACCAGAAACTGCAAAAAAACAATCAAAAACTATTTTTAAATAAACTTTTCTTGTTAAAAGATTTTATTTGCCAGATTTTGTCAAAGTGCTTTAGCCCTTAAAGAAGATGTGTCCTTATCTAAAAATCTGTTAGGTTTTTTAGGTAATTTACCCTCCCGATGAGGTTGAGGATTTAATGAAAGTAATCACCAGAAACTGCAAAAAAAACAATCAAAAACTATTTTTAAACAAACTTTTCTTGTTAAAAGATTTTATTTGCCAGATTTTGTAAAATGCTTTAGCCCTTAAAGAAGATGTGCTCTTATCCAAAAATATGTTAGGTTCTTTAGGAAATTTACCCTCCCGATGAGGTTGAGGATTTAATGAAAGTAATCACCAGAAACTGAAAAAAAAACAATCAAAAACTATTTTTAAATAAACTTTTGTTGTCAAAAGATTTTTGTGCCAAATTTTGTCAAAATGCTTAAGCCCTTAAAGAAGATGTGTCCTTATCCAAAAATATGTTAGGTTTTGTAAGAAATTTACCCTCCCGATGAGGTTGAGGATTTAATATAATAAATCACCAGAAATTGCACAAAAAAATTTAAATTTTTTTATAAATATAAATAGGTTAGGTTTTGTAAGAAATTTACCCTCCCGATGAGGTTGAGGATTTAATAAAATAAATCACCAGAAATTGCCCAAAAAAATTCAAATTTTTTTAGTTTTGTGAGAAATGTTTCCTCCTTTAGAACTTGCTTGATTTTGTCAAAATGCTTTAGCCCTTACAGAAGATGTGTCCTTATCCAAAAATATGTTAGGTTTTTTAGGTAATTTACCCTCCCGATGAGGTTGAGGATTTAATGAAAGTAATCACCAGAAACTGCAAAAAAACAATCAAAAACTATTTTTTTGCCAGATTTTTTCAAAATGCTTTAGCCCTTAAAGAAGAGGTGTCCTTATCCAAAAATTTGTTAGGTTTTTTAGTAAATTTACCCTCCCGATGAGGTTGAGGATTTAATGAAAGTAATCACCAGAAACTGCAAAAAAAAAACAATCAAAAACAATTTTCAAATAAACTTTTATTGTTAAAAGATTTTTTTTGCCAGATTTTGTCAAAATGCTTTAGCCCTTAAAGAAGATGTGTCCTTATCCAAAAATATGTTAGGTTTTTTAAGTAATTTACCCTCCCGATGAGGTTGAGGATTTAATGAAAGTAATCACCAGAAACTGAAAAAAAAAAACAATCAAAAACTATTTTTAAATAAACTTTTCTTGTTAAAAGATTTTTTTTTGCCAGATTTTGTCAAAATGCTTTAGCCCTTACAGAAGATGTGCTCTTATCCAAAAATATGTTAGGTTTTTTAGGAAATTTAGCCTCCCGATGAGGTTGAGGATTTAATGAAAGTAATCACCAGAAACTGCAAAAAAAAAACAATCACAAACAATTTTCAAAAAAACTTTTGTTGTTAAAAGATTTTTTTTGCCAGATTTTGTCAAAATGCTTTAGCCCTTAAAGAAGATGTGTCCTTATCCAAAAATATGTTAGGTTTTTTAAGTAATTTACCCTCCCGATGAGGTTGAGGATTTAATGAAAGTAATCACCAGAAACTGAAAAAAAAAACAATCAAAAACTATTTTTAAATAAACTTTTCTTGTTAAAAGATTTTTTTGCCAGATTTTGTCAAAATGCTTTAGCCCTTAAAGAAGATGTGTCCTTATCCAAAAATATGTTAGGTTTTTTAGGTAATTTACCCTCCCGATGAGGTTGAGGATTTAATAAAATAAATCACCAGAAATTGCCCAAAAAAATTCAAATTTTTTTAGTTTTGTGAGAAATGTTTCCTCCTTTAGAACTTGCTTGATTTTGTCAAAATGCTTTAGCCCTTAAAGAAGATGTGTCCTTATCCAAAAATATGTAAGGTTTTGTAGGAAATTTACCCTCCCAATGAGGTTGAGGATTTAATGAAAGTAATCACCAGAAACTGAAAGAAAAACAATCAAAAACTGTTTTTAAATAAACTTTTGTTGTTAAAAGATTTTTGTGCCAGAGTTTGTCAAAATGTGTTTAGCCCTTAAAGAAGATGTGTCCTTATCCAAAAATATGTTTGGTTTTGTATGAAATTTACCCTCCCGATGAGGTTGAGGATTTAATAAAATAAATCACCAGAAATTGCACACAAAATTCCAAAAATTTTAGTTTTGTGGGAAATGTTTCCTCCTTCAGAACTTGCCAGATTTTGTCAAAATGCTTAAGCCCTTGAAGAAGATGTGTCCCTATCCAAAAATATGTTTATTTCTTAGGAAATTTACCCTCCCAATGAGGTTGAGGATTTAATAAAATAAATCACCAGAAATTGCATAAAACAATTAAAAAAATATTCAGTTTAGTGGGAAATGTTTCCTAATTTAGAACTTGTAAATAAACTTTTGTTGTTAAAAGATTTTTTTTGACAGATTTTGTCAAAATGCTATAGCCCTTAAGTCCTTATCAGAAAAATGTTCATATTTTTTTAGAAAATTTGTTCTAATCCGTTGAGGTTGAGGATTTAATTAAATAAATCACCAGAAATTGCACAAAAAAATTCAAAAAATATTTAGTTTTTTGGGAAATGTTTCCTCCTTTAGAACTTGTAAATAAACTTTTGTTGTGAAAAGATTTTTTTCAGATTTTGTCAAAATGCTTTAGCCCTTAAAGAAGATGTGTATTTATCCAAAAATATGTTAGGTTTTGTAGGAAATTTACCCTCCCGATGAGGTTGAGGATTTAATGAAAGTAATCACCAGAAACTGCAAAAAAACAATCAAAAACTATTTTCAAATAATTTTTTGTTGTTAAAAGATTTTTTTTGGCAGATTTTTTCAAAATGCTTAAGAACTTAAAGAAGATGTGTCCTTATCCAAAAAAAAAATGTTAGTTTGTTAGGAAATTTACCCTTCCGCTCAGGTTGAGGATTTAATAAAATAAATCACCAGAAATTGCAGAAAAAAATTCAAAAATGTTTAGTTTTGTGGGAAATGTTTCCTCCTTTAGAACATGCCAGATTTTGTCAAAATGCTTTAGCCCTTACAGAAGATGTGTCCTTATCCAAAAATATGTTAGGTTTTGTAGGAAATTTACCATCCCGATAAGGTTGAGGATTTAATAAAATAAATCACCAGAAATTGCAAAAAAAAAATCAAAAACTATTTGTAAATAAACTTCTGTTGTTAAAAGATTTTTTTTTGCCAGATTTTGTCAAAATGTTTAAGCCCTTAAAGAGGATGTGTCCTTATCCAAACAAAATGTTAGTTTTTTTTGGAAATTTACCCTCCCGCTCAGGTTGAGGATTTAATAAAATAAATCACCAGAAATTGCACCAAAAAATTCAAAAAATTTTAGTTTTGTGGGAAATGTTTCCTCCTTTAGAGCTTGCCAAATTTTGTCAAAATGCTTTAGCCCTAAAAGAATATGTGTCCTTAAAAAAAAATATGTTAGGTTTTGTAGGGAATTTGCCCTCCTGATGAGGTTGAGGATTTAATGAAAGTAATTACCAGAAACTGCAAAAAAAAAAACAATGAAAAACTATTTTTAAATAAACTTTTGTTGTTGAAAGATTTTTTTTGCCAGATTTTGTCAAAACGCTTAAGCCCTTGAAGAAGATGTGTCCTTATCCAAAAATATGTTAGGTTTTGTAGGAAATTTACCCTCCCGCTGAGGTTGTGGATTTAATAAAATAAATCACCAGAAATTGCACAAAAAAATTCAAAAAATATTTAGTTTTGTGGGAAATGTTGCCTCCTTTAGAACTTGTAAATAAACTTTTATTGTTAAAAGATTTTTTTTTTGACAGATTTTGTCAAAATGATTTAGCCCTTAAAGAAATGTTTCTTTATCAAAAAATTTTTATTTTTTTTTATGAAATTTATCCTCCCGCTGAGGTTGAGGATTTAATAAAATAAATCACCAGAAATTGCAAAAAAAAAATCATAAACTATTTGTAAATAAACTTTTGTTGTTAAAAAATTTTTTTTTGCCAGGTTTTGTTTTAGCCCTTAAAGAAGATGTGTCCTTATCCAAAAATATGTTAGGTTTTGTAAGAAATTTACCCTCCCGATGAGGTTGAGGATTAAATGAAAGTAATCACCAGAAATTGCCCAAAAAAATTCGAATTTTTTTAGTTTTGTGAGAAATGTTTCCTCCTTTAGAACTTGCCAGATTTTGTCAAAATGCTTTAGCCCTTAAAGAAGATGTGCTCTTATCCAAAAATATGTTAGGTTTTGTAGGAAATTTACCCTCCCGATGAGGTTGAGGATTTAATGAAAGTAATTACCAGAAACTGAAAAAAATACAATCAAAAACTATTTTTAAATAAACTTTTGTTGTTAAAAGATTTTTGTGCCAGAGTTTTTCAAAATGCTTTAGCCCTCAAAGAAGATGTGTCCTTATCCAAAAATATGTTAGGTTTTGTAAGAAATTTACCCTCCCGATGAGGTTGAGGATTTAATATAATAAATCACCAGAAATTGCACAAAAAAATTTAAATTTTTTTATAAATATAAATAGGTTAGGTTTTGTAAGAAATTTACCCTCCCGATGAGGTTGAGGATTTAATAAAATAAATCACCAGAAATTGCCCAAAAAAATTCAAATTTTTTTAGTTTTGTGAGAAATGTTCCCTCCTTTAGAATTTGCTTGATTTTGTCAAAATGTTTTAGCCCTTACAGAAGATGTGTCCTTATCCAAAAATATATTAGGTTTTTTTGGTAATTTACCCTCCCGATGAGGTTGAGGATTTAATGAAAGTAATCACCAGAAACTGCAAAAAAACAATCAAAAACTATTTTTTGGCCAGATTTTGTCAAAATGCTTTAGCCCTTAAAGAAGATGTGTCCTTATCCAAAAATTTGTTAGGTTTTTTAGGAAATTTACCCTCCCGATGAGGTTGAGGATTTAATGAAAGTAATCACCAGAAACTGCAAAAAAAAAAAAACAATCAAAAACAATTTTCAAATAAACTTTTGTTGTTAAAAGATTTTTTTTGTCAGATTTTGTCAAAATGCTTTAGCCCTTAAAGAAGATGTGTCCTTATCCAAAAATATGTTAGGTTTTTTAAGTAATTTACCCTCCCGATGAGGTTGAGGATTTAATGAAAGTAATCACCAGAAACTGCAAAAAAAAAACAATCAAAAACTATTTTTAAATAAACTTTTCTTGTTAAAAGATTTTTTTTGCCAGATTTTGTCAAAATGCTTTAGCCCTTAAAGAAGATGTGCTCTTATCCAAAAATATGTTAGGTTTTTTAGGAAATTTACCCTCCCGATGAGGTTGAGAATTTAATGAAAGTAATCACCAGAAACTGAAAAAAAAACAATCAAAAACTATTTTTAAATAAACTTTTGTTGTTAAAAGATTTTTGTGACAGAGTTTGTCAGAATGCTTTAGCCCTTAAAGAAGATGTGTCCTTATCCAAAAATATGTTAGGTTTTGTAAGAAATTTACCCTCCTGATGAGGTTGAGGATTTAATATAATAAATCACCAGAAATTGCACAAAAAAATTTAAATTTTTTTAGTTTTGTGAGAAATTTTTCCTCCTTTAGAACTTGCTTGATTTTGTCAAAATGCTTTAGCCCTTAAAGAAGATGTGTCCTTATATGTTAGGTTTTGTAGGAAATTTACCCTCTCGATGAGGTTGATAATTTAATGAAAGTAATCACCAGAAACTGCCCTTAAAGAGGATGTGTCCTTATCCAAACAAAATGTTAGTTTTTTTTTTGGAAATTTACCCTCCCGCTCAGGTTGAGGATTTAATAAAATAAATCACCAGAAATTGCACCAAAAAATTCAAAAATTTTTAGTTTTGTGGGAAATGTTTCCTCCTTTAGAACTTGCCAAATTTTGTCAAAATGCTAAAGCCCTTAAAGAAGATGTGTCCTTATCCAAAAATATGTTAGGTTTTGTAGGAAATTTACCCTCCCGATGAGGTTGATAATTTAATGAAAGTAATCACCAGAAACTGCCCTTAAAGAGGATGTGTCCTTATCCAAACAAAATGTTGGTTTTTTTTTGGAAATTTACCCTCCCGCTCAGGTTGAGGATTTAATAAAATAAATGACCAGAAATTGCACCAAAAAATTCAAAAATTTTTAGTTTTGTGGGAAATGTTTCCTCCTTTAGAACTTTCCAAATTTTGTCAAAATGCTTTTGAGGATTTAATGAAAGTAATTACCAGAAACTGCAAAAAAAAAACAATCAAAAACTATTTTTAAATATACTTTGGTTGTTAAAAGATTTTTTTTGCCAGATTTTGTTAAAATGCTTTTGCCCTTAAAGTAGATGTGTCCTTATCCCAAAATATGTTAGGTTTTTCAGGATATTTACTCTCCCGCTGAGGTTGAGGATTTAATAAAATAAATCACCAGAAATTGTACAAAAAAAAATTCAAAAAATATATAGTTTTGTGGGAAATGCTGCCTCCTTTAGAACTTGCCAGATTTTATCAAAATGCTTTAGCCCTTAAAGAAGATGTGTCCTTAAAAAAAAATATGTTAGGTTTTGTAGGAAATTTACTCTCCCGATGAGGTTGAGGATTTAATGAAAGTAATCACCAGAAACTGCAAAAAAAAAAACAATCAAAAACTATTTTTAAATAAACTTTTGTTGTTAAAAGATTTTTTTTTGCCAGATTTTGTCAAAATGCTTTAGCCATTAAAGAAGATGTGTCCTTATCCAAAAATATGTTAGGTTTTTTAGGAAATTTACCCTCCCGATGAGGTGGAGGATTTAATAAAATAAATCACCAGAAACTGCATAAAACAATTAAAACAATATTCAGTTTATTGGGAAATGTATCCTCCTTTAGAACTTGTAAATAAACTTTTGTTGTTCAAAGTTTTTTTTTTGTCAGATTCTCTCAAAATGCTTAAGCCCTTAAAGAAGATTTGTTCTAATCCGTTGAGGTTGAGGATTTAATAATATATATCACCAGAAATTGCACTAAAAAATTCAAAAAATATTTAGTTTTGTGGGAAATGTTGCCTCCTTTAGAACTTGTAAATAAACTTTTGTTGTTAAAAGATTTTTTTGACAGATTTTGTCAAAATGCTTTAGCCCTTAAAGAAATGTTTCTTTATCAAAAAAATTTTAGGTTTTTTTTTAGGAAATTTACCCTCCCGATGAGGTTGAGCACTTAATAAAATAAATCACCAGAAACTGCAAAAAAAAAAAAACAATCAAAAACAATTTTAAATAAACTTTTGTTGTTAAAAGATTTTTTTTTGGCAGATTTAGTCAAAATGCTTTAGCTCTTTAAGAAGATGTGTCCTTATCCAAAAAAAAGTGTTAGTTTTTTAGAAAATTTACCCTCCCGCTCATGTTGAGGATTTAATAAAATAAATCACCACAAATTGCACAAGAAAATTCAAAAATTTTTAGTTTTGTGGGAAATGTTTCCTCCTTTAGAACTTGCCAGATTTTGTCAAAATGCTTTAGCCCTTAAAGAAGATGTGTCCTTATCCAAAAATATGTTAGGTTTTGTAGGAAATTTACCCTCCCGATGAGGTTGAGGATTTAATGAAAGTAATCACCAGAACCTGCAAAAAAAAAACAATCAAAAACTATTTTTAAATAAACTTTTGTTGTTGAAAGATTTTTTTTGCCAGATTTTGTCAAAACGCTTAAGCCCTTGAAGAAGATGTGTCCTTATCCAAAAATATGTTAGATTTTTCAGGATATTTACTCTCCCGCTGAGGTTGTGGATTTAATAAAATAAATCACCAGAAATTGCACAAAAAAATTCAAAAAATATTTAGTTTTGTGGGAAATGTTGCCTCCTTTAGAACTTGTAAATAAACTTTTGTTGTTAAAAGATTTTTTTTTGCCAGATTTTGTTTTAGCCCTTAAAGAAGATGTGTCCTTATCCAAAAATATGTTAGGTTTTGTAAGAAATTTACCCTCCCGATGAGGTTGAGGATTAAATGAAAGTAATCACCAGAAATTGCCCAAAAAAATTCGAATTTTTTTAGTTTTGTGAGAAATGTTTCCTCCTTTAGAACTTGCCAGATTTTGTCAAAATGCTTTAGCCCTTAAAGAAGATGTGCTCTTATCCAAAAATATGTTAGGTTTTTTAGGAAATTTACCCTCCCGATGAGGTTGAGAATTTAATGAAAGTAATCACCAGAAACTGAAAAAAAAAACAATCAAAAACTATTTTTAAATAAACTTTTGTTGTTAAAAGATTTTTTTGACAGAGTTTGTCAAAATGCTTTAGCCCTTAAAGAAGATGTGTCCTTATCCAAAAATATGTTAGGTTTTGTAGAAAATTTACCATCCCGATAAGGTTGAGGATTTAATGAAATAAATCACAAGAAATTGAACAAAAAAATTCAAAAAATATTTAGTTTTGTGGAAAATGTTTCCTCCTTTAGAACTTGTAAATAAACTTTTGTTGTTAAAAGATTTTTTTTGCCAGATTTTGTCAAAATGCTTTAGCCCTTAAAGAAAATGTGTCCTCATCCAAAAATATGTTAGGTTTTTTACGAAATTTACCCTCCCGTTGAGGTTGAGGATTATAAAATAAATCACCAGAAACTGCAAAAAAAAAAATCAAAAACCATTTGTAAATAAACTTTTGTTGGTTGTTAAAAGATTTTTTTGACAGATTTTGTCAAAATGCTTTAGCCCTTAAATAAGATGTGTCCTTAAAAAAAAAATATGTTAGGTTTTTTAGGAAATTTACCCTCCCGATGAGGTTGAGCATTTAATGAAAGTAATCACCAGAACCTGCAAAAAAAAAACAATCAAAAACTATTTTTAAATAAACTTTTGTTGTTAAAAGATTTTTTTTTGAAAGATTTTGTCAAAACGCTTAAGCCCTTAAAGAAGATGTGTCCTTATTCAAAAATATGTTAGGTTTTGTAGGAAATTTACCATCCCGATAAGGTTGAGGATGTAATGAAATAAATCACAAGAAATTGCTAAAAAAAATCAAAAACTATTTGCAAATAAACTTTTGTTGTTAAAAGATTTTTTTTGCCAGATTTTGTCAAAATGCTTTAGTCCTTAAAGAAGATGTGTCCTTATACAAAAAAAAATGTTAGTTTTTTTGGAAATTTACCCTCCCGCTCAGGTTGAGGATTTAATAAAATAAATCACCAGAAATTGTACAAAAAAAAATTCAAAAAATATTTAGTTTTGTGGGAAATGTTTCCTCCTTTAGAACTTGTAAATAAACTTTTGTTGTTAAAAGATTTTTTTTGACAGATTTTGTCAAAATGCTTTAGCCCTTAAATAAGATGTGTCCTTAAAAAAAAAATATGTTAGGTTTTGTAGGAAATTTACCCTCCCGATGAGGTTGAGGATTTAATGAAAGTAATCACCAGAACCTGCAAAAAAAAAACAATCAAAAACTATTTTTAAATAAACTTTTGTTGTTAAAAGAATTTTTTTTGCCAGATTTTGTCAAAACGCTTAAGCCCTTAAAGAAGATGTGTCCTTATCCAAAAATATGTTAGGTTTTGTAGGAAATTTACCATCCCGATAAGGTTGAGGATGTAATGAAATAAATCACAAGAAATTGCTAAAAAAAATCAAAAACTATTTGCAAATAAACTTTATGTTGTTAAAAGATTTTTTTGCCAGATTTTGTCAAAATGCTTTAGTCCTTAAAGAAGATGTGTCCTTATACAAAAAAAATGTTAGTTTTTTTTTAAATTTACCCTCCCGCTCAGGTTGAGGATTTAATAAAATAAATCACAAGAAATTGTACAAAAATAAATTCAAAAAAATATTTAGTTTTGTGGGAAATGTTTCCTCCTTTAGAACTTGTAAATAAACTTTTGTTGTTAAAAGATTTTTTTTGCCAGATTTTGTCAAAATGCTTTAGCCCTTAAAGAAGATGTGTCATTATCCAAAAATATGTTAGGTTTTTCAGGATATTTACTCTCCCGCTGAGGTTGAGGATTTACTAAAATAAATCACCAGAAATTGCACAAAAAAATTCAAAAATTATTTAGTTTTGTGGGAAATGTTGCCTCCTTTAGAACTTGTAAATAAACTTTTGTTGTTAAAAGATTTTTTTTTTTTGACAGATTTTGTCAAAATGATTTAGCCCTTAAAGAAATGTTTCTTTATCAAAAAATTTTTATTTTTTTTTATGAAATTTATCCTCCCGCTGAGGTTGAGGATTTAATTAAATAAATCACCAGAAATTGCAAAAAAAAAATCATAAACTATTTGTAAATAAACTTTTGTTGTTAAAAAATTTTTTTTTGCCAGATTTTGTCAAAATACTTTAGCCCTTAAAGAAGATGTGTCCTTATCCAAAAATATGTTAGGTTTTGTAAGAAATTTACCCCCCCGATGAGGTTGAGGATTTAATAAGATAAATCACCAGAAATTGCCCAAAAAAATTCAAATTTTTTTAGTTTTGTGAGAAATGTTTCCTCCTTTAGAACTTGCTTGATTTTGTCAAAATGCTTTAGCCCTTAAAGAAGATGTGTCCTTATCCAAAAATATGTTTGGTTTTTTAGGTAATTTACCCTCCCGATGAGGTTGAGGATTTAATGAAAGTAATCACCAGAAACTGCAAAAAAAACAATCAAAAACTATTTTTAAATAAACTTTTGTTGTTAAAAGATTTTTTTTGCCAGATTTTGTCAAAATGCTTTAGCCCTTAAAGAAGATGTGCTCTTATCCAAAAATATGTTAGGTTTTTTAGGAAATTTACCCTCCCGATGAGGTTGAGGATTTAATGAAAGTAATCACCAGAAACTGAAAAAAAAAACAATCAAAAACTATTTTTAAATAAACTTTTGTTGTTAAAAGATTTTTGTGCCAAATTTTGTCAAAATGCTTAAGCCCTTAAAGAAGATGTGTCCTTATCCAAAAATATGTTAGGTTTTTTAGGTAATTTACCCTCCCGATGAGGTTGAGGATTTAATATAATAAATCACCAGAAATTGCACAAAAAAATTTAAATTTTTTTTATAAATATAAATAGGTTAGGTTTTGTAAGAAATTTACCCTCCCGATGAGGTTGAGGATTTAATAAAATAAATCACCAGAAATTGCCCAAAAAAATTCAAATTTTTTTAGTTTTGTGAGAAATGTTTCCTCCTTTAGAACTTGCTTCATTTTGTCAAAATGCTTTAGCCCTTACAGAAGATGTGTCCTTATCTAAAAATATGTTAGGTTTTTTAGGTAATTTACCCTCCCGATGAGGTTGAGGATTTAATGAAAGTAATCACCAGAAACTGAAAAAAAAACAATCAAAAACTATTTTTAAATAAACTTTTCTTGTTAAAAGATTTTATTTGCCAGATTTTGTCAAAATGCTTTAGCCCTTAAAGAAGATGTGTCCTTATCTAAAAATCTGTTAGGTTTTTTAGGTAATTTACCCTCCCGATGAGGTTGAGGATTTAATGAAAGTAATCACCAGAAACTGCAAAAAAAACAATCAAAAACTATTTTTAAACAAACTTTTCTTGTTAAAAGATTTTATTTGCCAGATTTTGTAAAATGCTTTAGCCCTTAAAGAAGATGTGCTCTTATCCAAAAATATGTTAGGTTCTTTAGGAAATTTACCCTCCCGATGAGGTTGAGGATTTAATGAAAGTAATCACCAGAAACTGAAAAAAAAACAATCAAAAACTATTTTTAAATAAACTTTTGTTGTCAAAAGATTTTTGTGCCAGAGTTTGTCAAAATGCTTAAGCCCTTAAAGAAGATGTGTCCTTATCCAAAAATATGTTAGGTTTTGTAAGAAATTTACCCTCCCGATGAGGTTGAGGATTTAATATAATAAATCACCAGAAATTGCACAAAAAAATTTAAATTTTTTTATAAATATAAATAGGTTAGGTTTTGTAAGAAATTTACCCTCCCGATGAGGTTGAGGATTTAATAAAATAAATCACCAGAAATTGCCCAAAAAAATTCAAATTTTTTTAGTTTTGTGAGAAATGTTTCCTCCTTTAGAACTTGCTTGATTTTGTCAAAATGCTTTAGCCCTTACAGAAGATGTGTCCTTATCCAAAAATATGTTAGGTTTTTTAGGTAATTTACCCTCCCGATGAGGTTGAGGATTTAATGAAAGTAATCACCAGAAACTGCAAAAAAACAATCAAAAACTATTTTTTTGCCAGATTTTTTCAAAATGCTTTAGCCCTTAAAGAAGAGGTGTCCTTATCCAAAAATTTGTTAGGTTTTTTAGTAAATTTACCCTCCCGATGAGGTTGAGGATTTAATGAAAGTAATCACCAGAAACTGCAAAAAAAAAACAATCAAAAACAATTTTCAAATAAACTTTTATTGTTAAAAGATTTTTTTTGCCAGATTTTGTCAAAATGCTTTAGCCCTTAAAGAAGATGTGTCCTTATCCAAAAATATGTTAGGTTTTTTAAGTAATTTACCCTCCCGATGAGGTTGAGGATTTAATGAAAGTAATCACCAGAAACTGAAAAAAAAAACAATCAAAAACTATTTTTAAATAAACTTTTCTTGTTAAAAGATTTTTTTTTTTTCCAGATTTTGTCAAAATGCTTTAGCCCTTACAGAAGATGTGCTCTTATCCAAAAATATGTTAGGTTTTTTAGGAAATTTACCCTCCCGATGAGGTTGAGGATTTAATGAAAGTAATCACCAGAAACTGCAAAAAAAAAACAATCACAAACAATTTTCATAAAAACTTTTGTTGTTAAAAGATTTTTTTTGCCAGATTTTGTCAAAATGCTTTAGCCCTTAAAGAAGATGTGTCCTTATCCAAAAATATGTTAGGTTTTTTAAGTAATTTACCCTCCCGATGAGGTTGAGGATTTAATGAAAGTAATCACCAGAAACTGAAAAAAAAAACAATCAAAAACTATTTTTAAATAAACTTTTCTTGTTAAAAGATTTTTTTGCCAGATTTTGTCAAAATGCTTTAGCCCTTAAAGAAGATGTGTCCTTATCAAAAAATATGTTAGGTTTTTTAGGTAATTTACCCTCCCGATGAGGTTGAGGATTTAATAAAATAAATCACCAGAAATTGCCCAAAAAAATTCAAATTTTTTTAGTTTTGTGAGAAATGTTTCCTCCTTTAGAACTTGCTTGATTTTGTCAAAATGCTTTAGCCCTTAAAGAAGATGTGTCCTTATCCAAAAATATGTAAGGTTTTGTAGGAAATTTACCCTCCCGATGAGGTTGAGGATTTAATGAAAGTAATCACCAGAAACTGAAAGAAAAACAATCAAAAACTGTTTTTAAATAAACTTTTGTTGTTAAAAGATTTTTGTGCCAGAGTTTGTCAAAATGTGTTTAGCCCTTAAAGAAGATGTGTCCTTATCCAAAAATATGTTTGGTTTTGTATGAAATTTACCCTCCCGATGAGGTTGAGGATTTAATAAAATAAATCACCAGAAATTGCACACAAAATTAAAAAAAATTTTAGTTTTGTGGGAAATGTTTCCTCCTTCAGAACTTGTAAATAAACTTTTGTTGTGAAAAGATTTTTTTCAGATTTTGTCAAAATGCTTTAGGCCTTAAAGAAGATGTGTATTTATCCAAAAATATGTTTGGTTTCTTAGGAAATTTACCCTCCCGATGAGGTTGAGGATTTAATGAAAGTAATCACCAGAAACTGCAAAAAAACAATCAAAAACTATTTTTTTGCCAGATTTTTTCAAAATGCTTTAGCCCTTAAAGAAGAGGTGTCCTTATCCAAAAATTTGTTAGGTTTTTTAGTAAATTTACCCTCCCGATGAGGTTGAGGATTTAATGAAAGTAATCACCAGAAACTGCAAAAAAAAAACAATCAAAAACAATTTTCAAATAAACTTTTATTGTTAAAAGATTTTTTTTGCCAGATTTTGTCAAAATGCTTTAGCCCTTAAAGAAGATGTGTCCTTATCCAAAAATATGTTAGGTTTTTTAAGTAATTTACCCTCCCGATGAGGTTGAGGATTTAATGAAAGTAATCACCAGAAACTGAAAAAAAAAACAATCAAAAACTATTTTTAAATAAACTTTTCTTGTTAAAAGATTTTTTTTTGCCAGATTTTGTCAAAATGCTTTAGCCCTTACAGAAGATGTGCTCTTATCCAAAAATATGTTAGGTTTTTTAGGAAATTTACCCTCCCGATGAGGTTGAGGATTTAATGAAAGTAATCACCAGAAACTGCAAAAAAAAAACAATCACAAACAATTTTCATAAAAACTTTTGTTGTTAAAAGATTTTTTTTGCCAGATTTTGTCAAAATGCTTTAGCCCTTAAAGAAGATGTGTCCTTATCCAAAAATATGTTAGGTTTTTTAAGTAATTTACCCTCCCGATGAGGTTGAGGATTTAATGAAAGTAATCACCAGAAACTGAAAAAAAAAACAATCAAAAACAATTTTCAAATAAACTTTTATTGTTAAAAGATTTTTTTTGCCAGATTTTGTCAAAATGCTTTAGCCCTTGAAGAAGATGTGTCCCTATCCAAAAATATGTTTGGTTTCTTAGGAAATTTACCCTCCCAATGAGGTTGAGGATTTAATAAAATAAATCACCAGAAGTTGCATAAAACAATTAAAAAAATATTCAGTTTAGTGGGAAATGTTTCCTAATTTAGAACTTGTAAATAAACTTTTGTTGTTAAAAGATTTTTTTTGACAGATTTTGTCAAAATGCTATAGCCCTTAAGTCCTTATCAGAAAAAGGTTCATATTTTTTTAGAAAATTTGTTCTAATCCGTTGAGGTTGAGGATTTAATTAAATAAATCACCAGAAATTGCACAAAAAAATTCAAAAAATATTTAGTTTTTTGGGAAATGTTTCCTCCTTTAGAACTTGTAAATAAACTTTTGTTGTGAAAAGATTTTTTTCAGATTTTGTCAAAATGCTTTAGCCCTTAAAGAAGATGTGTATTTATCCAAAAATATGTTAGGTTTTGTAGGAAATTTACCCTCCCGATGAGGTTGAGGATTTAATGAAAGTAATCACCAGAAACTGCAAAAAAACAATCAAAAACTATTTTCAAATAATTTTTTGTTGTTAAAAGATTTTTTTTGGCAGATTTTTTCAAAATGCTTTAGCCCTTAAAGAAGATGTGTCCTTATCCAAAAAAAAATGTTAGTTTGTTAGGAAATTTACCCTTCCGCTCAGGTTGAGGATTTAATAAAATAAATCACCAGAAATTGCACAAAAAAATTCAAAAATGTTTAGTTTTGTGGGAAATGTTTCCTCCTTTAGAACATGCCAGATTTTGTCAAAATGCTTTAGCCCTTAAATAAGATGTATCCTTAAAAAAAAATATGTTAGGTTTTGCAGGAAATTTACCATCCCGATAAGGTTGAAGATTTAATAAAATAAATCACCAGAAATTGCAAAAAAAAAATCAAAAACTATTTGTAAATAAACTTCTGTTGTTAAAAGATTTTTTTTTGCCAGATTTTGTCAAAATGTTTAAGCCCTTAAAGAGGATGTGTCCTTATCCAAACAAAATGTTAGTTTTTTTTGGAAATTTACCCTCCCGCTCAGGTTGAGGATTTAATAAAATAAATCACCAGAAATTGCACCAAAAAATTCAAAAATTTTTAGTTTTGTGGGAAATGTTTCCTCCTTTAGAGCTTGCCAAATTTTGTCAAAATGCTTTAGCCCTAAAAGAATATGTGTCCTTAAAAAAAAATATGTTAGGTTTTGTAGGGAATTTGCCCTCCTGATGAGGTTGAGGATTTAATGAAAGTAATTACCAGAAACTGCAAAAAAAAAACAATGAAAAACTGTTTTTAAATAAACTTTTGTTGTTTAAAGATTTTTTTTTTGCCAGATTTTGTGAAAATGCTTTAGCCCTTAAAGAAGATGTGTCTTTATCCAAAAATATGTTAGGTTTTCAGGACATTTACTCTCCCGCTGAGGTTGTAGATTTAGTAAAATAAATCACCAGAAATTGCGCAAAAAAATTCAAAAAATATTTAGTTTTATGAGAGTTTTCTCCTTTAGAACTTGTAAATAAACTTTTGTTGTTAAAAGATTTTTTTTGCCAGATTTTGTCAAAATTCTTTAGCCCTTAAAGAAGATGTGTCCTTATCCAAAAATATGTTAGGTTTTTTAGGAAATTTTCCCTCCCGATGAGGTTGAGGATTTAATAAAAAAAATCACCAGAAATTGCATAAAACAATTAAAACAATATTCAGTTTATTGAGAAATGTATCCTCCTTTAGAACTTGTATATAAACTTTTGTTGTTCAAAGTTTTTTTTGTCAGATTCTCTCCAAATGCTTAAGCAATTAAAGAAGATTTGTTCTTATACGTTGAGGTTGAGGATTTAATAAAATAAATCACCAGAAATTGCACCAAAAAATTCAAAAATTTTTAGTTTTGTGGGAAATGTTTCCTCCTTTAGAGCTTGCCAAATTTTGTCAAAATGCTTTAGCCCTAAAAGAATATGTGTCCTTAAAAAAAAATATGTTAGGTTTTGTAGGAAATTTGCCCTCCTGATGAGGTTGAGGATTTAATGAAAGTAATTACCAGAAACTGCAAAAAAAAAACAATCAAAAACTATTTTTAAATAAACTTTTGTTGTTAAAAGATTTTTTTTTGCCAGATTTTGTGAAAATGCTTTAGCCCTTAAAGAAGATGTGTCTTTATCCAAAAATATGTTAGGTTTTTCAGGACATTTACTCTCCCGCTGAGGTTGTAGATTTAGTAAAATAAATCACCAGAAATTGCGCAAAAAAATTCAAAAAATATTTAGTTTTATGAGAGTTTTCTCCTTTAGAACTTGTTAATAAACTTTTGTTGTTAAAAGATTTTTTTTGCCAGATTTTGTCAAAATTCTTTAGCCCTTAAAGAAGATGTGTCCTTATCCAAAAATATGTTAGGTTTTTTAGGAAATTTTCCCTCCCGATGAGGTTGAGGATTTAATAAAAAAAATCACCAGAAATTGCATAAAACAATTAAAACAATATTCAGTTTATTGAGAAATGTATCCTCCTTTAGAACTTGTAAATAAACTTTTGTTGTTCAAAGTTTTTTTTTTCAGATTCTCTCCAAATGCTTAAGCCCTTAAAGAAGATTTGTTCTTATACGTTGAGGTTGAGGATTTAATAAAATAAATCACCAGAAATTGCAAAAAAAAAATCATAAACTATTTGTAAATAAACTTTTGTTGTTAAAAAATTTTTTTTTGCCAGATTTTGTCAAAATACTTTAGCCCTTAAAGAAGATGTGTCCTTATCCAAAAATATGTTAGGTTTTGTAAGAAATTTACCCCCCCGATGAGGTTGAGGATTTAATAAAATAAATCACCAGAAATTGCCCAAAAAAATTCAAATTTTTTTAGTTTTGTGAGAAATGTTTCCTCCTTTAGAACTTGCTTGATTTTGTCAAAATGCTTTAGCCCTTAAAGAAGATGTGTCCTTATCCAAAAATATGTTTGGTTTTTTAGGTAATTTACCCTCCCGATGAGGTTGAGGATTTAATGAAAGTAATCACCAGAAACTGCAAAAAAAAACAATCAAAAACTATTTTTAAATAAACTTTTCTTGTTAAAAGATTTTTTTTGCCAGATTTTGTCAAAATGCTTTAGCCCTTAAAGAAGATGTGTCCTTATCCAAAAATTTGTTAGGTTTTTTAGAAAATTTACCCTCCCGATGAGGTTGAGGATTTAATGAAAGTAATCACCAGAAACTGAAAAAAAAACAATCAAAAACTATTTTTAAATAAACTTTTGTTGTTAAAAGATTTTTGTGCCACATTTTGTCAAAATACTTAAGCCCTTAAAGAAGATGTGTCCTTATCCAAAAATATGTTAGGTTTTGTAAGAAATTTACCCTCCCGATGAGGTTGAGGATTTAATATAATAAATCACCAGAAATTGCACAAAAAAATTTAAATTTTTTTTATAAATATAAATAGGTTAGGTTTTGTCAGAAATTTACCCTCCCGATGAGGTTGAGGATTTAATAAAATAAATCACCAGAAATTGCCCAAAAAAATTCAAATTTTTTTAGTTTTGTGAGAAATGTTTCCTCCTTTAGAACTTGCTTGATTTTGTCAAAATGCTTTAGCCCTTACAGAAGATGTGTCCTTATCTAAAAATATGTTAGGTTTTTTAGGTAATTTACCCTCCCGATGAGGTTGAGGATTTAATGAAAGTAATCACCAGAAACTGCAAAAAAACAATCAAAAACTATTTTTAAATAAACTTTTCTTGTTAAAAGATTTTTTTTTGCCAGATTTTGTCAAAATGCTTTAGCCCTTAAAGAAGATGTGTCCTTATCTAAAAATATGTTAGGTTTTTTAGGTAATTTACCCTCCCGATGAGGTTGAGGATTTAATGAAAGTAATCACCAGAAACTGAAAAAAAAAAACAATCAAAAACTATTTTTAAATAAACTTTTGTTGTTAAAAGATTTTATTTGCCAGATTTTGTCAAAATGCTTTAGCCCTTAAAGAAGATGTGTCCTTATCTAAAAATATGTTAGGTTTTTTAGGTAATTTACCCTCCCGATGAGGTTGAGGATTTAATGAAAGTAATCACCAGAAACTGCAAAAAAACAAACAAAAACTATTTTTAAACAAACTTTTCTTGTTAAAAGATTTTATTTGCCAGATTTTGTCAAAATGCTTTAGCCCTTAAAGAAGATGTGCTCTTATCCAAAAATATGTTAGGTTTTGTAAGAAATTTACCCTCCCGATGAGGTTGAGGATTTAATGAAAGTAATCACCAGAAACTGAAAAAAAAACAATCAAAAACTATTTTTAAATAAACTTTTGTTGTTAAAAGATTTTATTTGCCAGATTTTGTCAAAATGCTTTAGCCCTTAAAGAAGATGTGTCCTTATCTAAAAATATGTTAGGTTTTTTAGGTAATTTACCCTGCCGATGAGGTTGAGGATTTAATGAAAGTAATCACCAGAAACTGCAAAAAAACAATCAAAAACTATTTTTAAACAAACTTTTCTTGTTAAAAGATTTTATTTGCCAGATTTTGTCAAAATGCTTTAGCCCTTAAAGAAGATGTGCTCTTATCCAAAAATATGTTAGGTTCTTTAGGAAATTTACCCTCCCGATGAGGTTGAGGATTTAATGAAAGTAATCACCAGAAACTGAAAAAAAAACAATCAAAAACTATTTTTAAATAAACTTTTGTTGTTAAAAGATTTTTGTGCCAAATTTTGTCAAAATGCTTAAGCCCTTAAAGAAGATGTGTCCTTATCCAAAAATATGTTAGGTTTTGTAAGAAATTTACCCTCCCGATGAGGTTGAGGATTTAATATAATAAATCACCAGAAATTGCACAAAAAAATTTAAATTTTTTTTATAAATATAAATAGGTTAGGTTTTGTCAGAAATTTACCCTCCCGATGAGGTTGAGGATTTAATAAAATAAATCACCAGAAATTGCCCAAAAAAATTCAAATTTTTTTAGTTTTGTGAGAAATGTTTCCTCCTTTAGAACTTGCTTGATTTTGTCAAAATGCTTTAGCCCTTACAGAAGATGTGTCCTTATCTAAAAATATGTTAGGTTTTTTAGGTAATTTACCCTCCCGATGAGGTTGAGGATTTAATGAAAGTAATCACCAGAAACTGCAAAAAAACAATCAAAAACTATTTTTAAATAAACTTTTCTTGTTAAAAGATTTTTTTTTGCCAGATTTTGTCAAAATGCTTTAGCCCTTAAAGAAGATGTGTCCTTATCTAAAAATATGTTAGGTTTTTTAGGTAATTTACCCTCCCGATGAGGTTGAGGATTTAATGAAAGTAATCACCAGAAACTGAAAAAAAAAAACAATCAAAAACTATTTTTAAATAAACTTTTGTTGTTAAAAGATTTTATTTGCCAGATTTTGTCAAAATGCTTTAGCCCTTAAAGAAGATGTGTCCTTATCTAAAAATATGTTAGGTTTTTTAGGTAATTTACCCTCCCGATGAGGTTGAGGATTTAATGAAAGTAATCACCAGAAACTGCAAAAAAACAAACAAAAACTATTTTTAAACAAACTTTTCTTGTTAAAAGATTTTATTTGCCAGATTTTGTCAAAATGCTTTAGCCCTTAAAGAAGATGTGCTCTTATCCAAAAATATGTTAGGTTTTGTAAGAAATTTACCCTCCCGATGAGGTTGAGGATTTAATGAAAGTAATCACCAGAAACTGAAAAAAAAAAACAATCAAAAACTATTTTTAAATAAACTTTTGTTGTTAAAAGATTTTATTTGCCAGATTTTGTCAAAATGCTTTAGCCCTTAAAGAAGATGTGTCCTTATCTAAAAATATGTTAGGTTTTTTAGGTAATTTACCCTCCCGATGAGGTTGAGGATTTAATGAAAGTAATCACCAGAAACTGCAAAAAAACAAACAAAAACTATTTTTAAACAAACTTTTCTTGTTAAAAGATTTTATTTGCCAGATTTTGTCAAAATGCTTTAGCCCTTAAAGAAGATGTGCTCTTATCCAAAAATATGTTAGGTTTTGTAAGAAATTTACCCTCCCGATGAGGTTGAGGATTTAATGAAAGTAATCACCAGAAACTGCAAAAAAAAAACAATCACAAACAATTTTCATAAAAACTTTTGTTGTTAAAAGATTTTTTTTGCCAGATTTTGTCAAAATGCTTTAGCCCTTAAAGAAGATGTGTCCTTATCCAAAAATATGTTAGGTTTTTTAAGTAATTTACCCTCCCGATGAGGTTGAGGATTTAATGAAAGTAATCACCAGAAACTGAAAAAAAAAACAATCAAAAACTATTTTTAAATAAACTTTTCTTGTTAAAAGATTTTTTTGCCAGATTTTGTCAAAATGCTTTAGCCCTTAAAGAAGATGTGTCCTTATCAAAAAATATGTTAGGTTTTTTAGGTAATTTACCCTCCCGATGAGGTTGAGGATTTAATAAAATAAATCACCAGAAATTGCCCAAAAAAATTCAAATTTTTTTAGTTTTGTGAGAAATGTTTCCTCCTTTAGAACTTGCTTGATTTTGTCAAAATGCTTTAGCCCTTAAAGAAGATGTGTCCTTATCCAAAAATATGTAAGGTTTTGTAGGAAATTTACCCTCCCAATGAGGTTGAGGATTTAATGAAAGTAATCACCAGAAACTGAAAGAAAAACAATCAAAAACTGTTTTTAAATAAACTTTTGTTGTTAAAAGATTTTTGTGCCAGAGTTTGTCAAAATGTGTTTAGCCCTTAAAGAAGATGTGTCCTTATCCAAAAATATGTTTGGTTTTGTATGAAATTTACCCTCCCGATGAGGTTGAGGATTTAATAAAATAAATCACCAGAAATTGCACACAAAATTAAAAAAAATTTTAGTTTTGTGGGAAATGTTTCCTCCTTCAGAACTTGTAAATAAACTTTTGTTGTGAAAAGATTTTTTTCAGATTTTGTCAAAATGCTTTAGGCCTTAAAGAAGATGTGTATTTATCCAAAAATATGTTTGGTTTCTTAGGAAATTTACCCTCCCGATGAGGTTGAGGATTTAATGAAAGTAATCACCAGAAACTGCAAAAAAACAATCAAAAACTATTTTTTTGCCAGATTTTTTCAAAATGCTTTAGCCCTTAAAGAAGAGGTGTCCTTATCCAAAAATTTGTTAGGTTTTTTAGTAAATTTACCCTCCCGATGAGGTTGAGGATTTAATGAAAGTAATCACCAGAAACTGCAAAAAAAAAACAATCAAAAACAATTTTCAAATAAACTTTTATTGTTAAAAGATTTTTTTTGCCAGATTTTGTCAAAATGCTTTAGCCCTTAAAGAAGATGTGTCCTTATCCAAAAATATGTTAGGTTTTTTAAGTAATTTACCCTCCCGATGAGGTTGAGGATTTAATGAAAGTAATCACCAGAAACTGAAAAAAAAAACAATCAAAAACTATTTTTAAATAAACTTTTCTTGTTAAAAGATTTTTTTTTGCCAGATTTTGTCAAAATGCTTTAGCCCTTACAGAAGATGTGCTCTTATCCAAAAATATGTTAGGTTTTTTAGGAAATTTACCCTCCCGATGAGGTTGAGGATTTAATGAAAGTAATCACCAGAAACTGCAAAAAAAAAACAATCACAAACAATTTTCATAAAAACTTTTGTTGTTAAAAGATTTTTTTTGCCAGATTTTGTCAAAATGCTTTAGCCCTTAAAGAAGATGTGTCCTTATCCAAAAATATGTTAGGTTTTTTAAGTAATTTACCCTTCCGATGAGGTTGAGGATTTAATGAAAGTAATCACCAGAAACTGAAAAAAAAAACAATCAAAAACAATTTTCAAATAAACTTTTATTGTTAAAAGATTTTTTTTGCCAGATTTTGTCAAAATGCTTTAGCCCTTGAAGAAGATGTGTCCCTATCCAAAAATATGTTTGGTTTCTTAGGAAATTTACCCTCCCAATGAGGTTGAGGATTTAATAAAATAAATCACCAGAAGTTGCATAAAACAATTAAAAAAATATTCAGTTTAGTGGGAAATGTTTCCTAATTTAGAACTTGTAAATAAACTTTTGTTGTTAAAAGATTTTTTTTGACAGATTTTGTCAAAATGCTATAGCCCTTAAGTCCTTATCAGAAAAAGGTTCATATTTTTTTAGAAAATTTGTTCTAATCCGTTGAGGTTGAGGATTTAATTAAATAAATCACCAGAAATTGCACAAAAAAATTCAAAAAATATTTAGTTTTTTGGGAAATGTTTCCTCCTTTAGAACTTGTAAATAAACTTTTGTTGTGAAAAGATTTTTTTCAGATTTTGTCAAAATGCTTTAGCCCTTAAAGAAGATGTGTATTTATCCAAAAATATGTTAGGTTTTGTAGGAAATTTACCCTCCCGATGAGGTTGAGGATTTAATGAAAGTAATCACCAGAAACTGCAAAAAAACAATCAAAAACTATTTTCAAATAATTTTTTGTTGTTAAAAGATTTTTTTTGGCAGATTTTTTCAAAATGCTTTAGCCCTTAAAGAAGATGTGTCCTTATCCAAAAAAAAATGTTAGTTTGTTAGGAAATTTACCCTTCCGCTCAGGTTGAGGATTTAATAAAATAAATCACCAGAAATTGCACAAAAAAATTCAAAAATGTTTAGTTTTGTGGGAAATGTTTCCTCCTTTAGAACATGCCAGATTTTGTCAAAATGCTTTAGCCCTTAAATAAGATGTATCCTTAAAAAAAAATATGTTAGGTTTTGCAGGAAATTTACCATCCCGATAAGGTTGAAGATTTAATAAAATAAATCACCAGAAATTGCAAAAAAAAAATCAAAAACTATTTGTAAATAAACTTCTGTTGTTAAAAGATTTTTTTTTGCCAGATTTTGTCAAAATGTTTAAGCCCTTAAAGAGGATGTGTCCTTATCCAAACAAAATGTTAGTTTTTTTTGGAAATTTACCCTCCCGCTCAGGTTGAGGATTTAATAAAATAAATCACCAGAAATTGCACCAAAAAATTCAAAAATTTTTAGTTTTGTGGGAAATGTTTCCTCCTTTAGAGCTTGCCAAATTTTGTCAAAATGCTTTAGCCCTAAAAGAATATGTGTCCTTAAAAAAAAATATGTTAGGTTTTGTAGGGAATTTGCCCTCCTGATGAGGTTGAGGATTTAATGAAAGTAATTACCAGAAACTGCAAAAAAAAAACAATGAAAAACTGTTTTTAAATAAACTTTTGTTGTTTAAAGATTTTTTTTTTGCCAGATTTTGTGAAAATGCTTTAGCCCTTAAAGAAGATGTGTCTTTATCCAAAAATATGTTAGGTTTTCAGGACATTTACTCTCCCGCTGAGGTTGTAGATTTAGTAAAATAAATCACCAGAAATTGCGCAAAAAAATTCAAAAAATATTTAGTTTTATGAGAGTTTTCTCCTTTAGAACTTGTAAATAAACTTTTGTTGTTAAAAGATTTTTTTTGCCAGATTTTGTCAAAATTCTTTAGCCCTTAAAGAAGATGTGTCCTTATCCAAAAATATGTTAGGTTTTTTAGGAAATTTTCCCTCCCGATGAGGTTGAGGATTTAATAAAAAAAATCACCAGAAATTGCATAAAACAATTAAAACAATATTCAGTTTATTGAGAAATGTATCCTCCTTTAGAACTTGTATATAAACTTTTGTTGTTCAAAGTTTTTTTTGTCAGATTCTCTCCAAATGCTTAAGCAATTAAAGAAGATTTGTTCTTATACGTTGAGGTTGAGGATTTAATAAAATAAATCACCAGAAATTGCACCAAAAAATTCAAAAATTTTTAGTTTTGTGGGAAATGTTTCCTCCTTTAGAGCTTGCCAAATTTTGTCAAAATGCTTTAGCCCTAAAAGAATATGTGTCCTTAAAAAAAAATATGTTAGGTTTTGTAGGAAATTTGCCCTCCTGATGAGGTTGAGGATTTAATGAAAGTAATTACCAGAAACTGCAAAAAAAAAACAATCAAAAACTATTTTTAAATAAACTTTTGTTGTTAAAAGATTTTTTTTTGCCAGATTTTGTGAAAATGCTTTAGCCCTTAAAGAAGATGTGTCTTTATCCAAAAATATGTTAGGTTTTTCAGGACATTTACTCTCCCGCTGAGGTTGTAGATTTAGTAAAATAAATCACCAGAAATTGCGCAAAAAAATTCAAAAAATATTTAGTTTTATGAGAGTTTTCTCCTTTAGAACTTGTTAATAAACTTTTGTTGTTAAAAGATTTTTTTTGCCAGATTTTGTCAAAATTCTTTAGCCCTTAAAGAAGATGTGTCCTTATCCAAAAATATGTTAGGTTTTTTAGGAAATTTTCCCTCCCGATGAGGTTGAGGATTTAATAAAAAAAATCACCAGAAATTGCATAAAACAATTAAAACAATATTCAGTTTATTGAGAAATGTATCCTCCTTTAGAACTTGTAAATAAACTTTTGTTGTTCAAAGTTTTTTTTTTCAGATTCTCTCCAAATGCTTAAGCCCTTAAAGAAGATTTGTTCTTATACGTTGAGGTTGAGGATTTAATAAAATAAATCACCAGAAATTGCAAAAAAAAAATCATAAACTATTTGTAAATAAACTTTTGTTGTTAAAAAATTTTTTTTTGCCAGATTTTGTCAAAATACTTTAGCCCTTAAAGAAGATGTGTCCTTATCCAAAAATATGTTAGGTTTTGTAAGAAATTTACCCCCCCGATGAGGTTGAGGATTTAATAAAATAAATCACCAGAAATTGCCCAAAAAAATTCAAATTTTTTTAGTTTTGTGAGAAATGTTTCCTCCTTTAGAACTTGCTTGATTTTGTCAAAATGCTTTAGCCCTTAAAGAAGATGTGTCCTTATCCAAAAATATGTTTGGTTTTTTAGGTAATTTACCCTCCCGATGAGGTTGAGGATTTAATGAAAGTAATCACCAGAAACTGCAAAAAAAAACAATCAAAAACTATTTTTAAATAAACTTTTCTTGTTAAAAGATTTTTTTTGCCAGATTTTGTCAAAATGCTTTAGCCCTTAAAGAAGATGTGTCCTTATCCAAAAATTTGTTAGGTTTTTTAGAAAATTTACCCTCCCGATGAGGTTGAGGATTTAATGAAAGTAATCACCAGAAACTGAAAAAAAAAACAATCAAAAACTATTTTTAAATAAACTTTTGTTGTTAAAAGATTTTTGTGCCACATTTTGTCAAAATACTTAAGCCCTTAAAGAAGATGTGTCCTTATCCAAAAATATGTTAGGTTTTGTAAGAAATTTACCCTCCCGATGAGGTTGAGGATTTAATATAATAAATCACCAGAAATTGCACAAAAAAATTTAAATTTTTTTTATAAATATAAATAGGTTAGGTTTTGTCAGAAATTTACCCTCCCGATGAGGTTGAGGATTTAATAAAATAAATCACCAGAAATTGCCCAAAAAAATTCAAATTTTTTTAGTTTTGTGAGAAATGTTTCCTCCTTTAGAACTTGCTTGATTTTGTCAAAATGCTTTAGCCCTTACAGAAGATGTGTCCTTATCTAAAAATATGTTAGGTTTTTTAGGTAATTTACCCTCCCGATGAGGTTGAGGATTTAATGAAAGTAATCACCAGAAACTGCAAAAAAACAATCAAAAACTATTTTTAAATAAACTTTTCTTGTTAAAAGATTTTTTTTTGCCAGATTTTGTCAAAATGCTTTAGCCCTTAAAGAAGATGTGTCCTTATCTAAAAATATGTTAGGTTTTTTAGGTAATTTACCCTCCCGATGAGGTTGAGGATTTAATGAAAGTAATCACCAGAAACTGAAAAAAAAAACAATCAAAAACTATTTTTAAATAAACTTTTGTTGTTAAAAGATTTTATTTGCCAGATTTTGTCAAAATGCTTTAGCCCTTAAAGAAGATGTGTCCTTATCTAAAAATATGTTAGGTTTTTTAGGTAATTTACCCTCCCGATGAGGTTGAGGATTTAATGAAAGTAATCACCAGAAACTGCAAAAAAACAAACAAAAACTATTTTTAAACAAACTTTTCTTGTTAAAAGATTTTATTTGCCAGATTTTGTCAAAATGCTTTAGCCCTTAAAGAAGATGTGCTCTTATCCAAAAATATGTTAGGTTTTGTAAGAAATTTACCCTCCCGATGAGGTTGAGGATTTAATGAAAGTAATCACCAGAAACTGAAAAAAAAACAATCAAAAACTATTTTTAAATAAACTTTTGTTGTTAAAAGATTTTATTTGCCAGATTTTGTCAAAATGCTTTAGCCCTTAAAGAAGATGTGTCCTTATCTAAAAATATGTTAGGTTTTTTAGGTAATTTACCCTGCCGATGAGGTTGAGGATTTAATGAAAGTAATCACCAGAAACTGCAAAAAAACAATCAAAAACTATTTTTAAACAAACTTTTCTTGTTAAAAGATTTTATTTGCCAGATTTTGTCAAAATGCTTTAGCCCTTAAAGAAGATGTGCTCTTATCCAAAAATATGTTAGGTTCTTTAGGAAATTTACCCTCCCGATGAGGTTGAGGATTTAATGAAAGTAATCACCAGAAACTGAAAAAAAAACAATCAAAAACTATTTTTAAATAAACTTTTGTTGTTAAAAGATTTTTGTGCCAAATTTTGTCAAAATGCTTAAGCCCTTAAAGAAGATGTGTCCTTATCCAAAAATATGTTAGGTTTTGTAAGAAATTTACCCTCCCGATGAGGTTGAGGATTTAATATAATAAATCACCAGAAATTGCACAAAAAAATTTAAATTTTTTTTATAAATATAAATAGGTTAGGTTTTGTCAGAAATTTACCCTCCCGATGAGGTTGAGGATTTAATAAAATAAATCACCAGAAATTGCCCAAAAAAATTCAAATTTTTTTAGTTTTGTGAGAAATGTTTCCTCCTTTAGAACTTGCTTGATTTTGTCAAAATGCTTTAGCCCTTACAGAAGATGTGTCCTTATCTAAAAATATGTTAGGTTTTTTAGGTAATTTACCCTCCCGATGAGGTTGAGGATTTAATGAAAGTAATCACCAGAAACTGCAAAAAAACAATCAAAAACTATTTTTAAATAAACTTTTCTTGTTAAAAGATTTTTTTTTGCCAGATTTTGTCAAAATGCTTTAGCCCTTAAAGAAGATGTGTCCTTATCTAAAAATATGTTAGGTTTTTTAGGTAATTTACCCTCCCGATGAGGTTGAGGATTTAATGAAAGTAATCACCAGAAACTGAAAAAAAAAAACAATCAAAAACTATTTTTAAATAAACTTTTGTTGTTAAAAGATTTTATTTGCCAGATTTTGTCAAAATGCTTTAGCCCTTAAAGAAGATGTGTCCTTATCTAAAAATATGTTAGGTTTTTTAGGTAATTTACCCTCCCGATGAGGTTGAGGATTTAATGAAAGTAATCACCAGAAACTGCAAAAAAACAAACAAAAACTATTTTTAAACAAACTTTTCTTGTTAAAAGATTTTATTTGCCAGATTTTGTCAAAATGCTTTAGCCCTTAAAGAAGATGTGCTCTTATCCAAAAATATGTTAGGTTTTGTAAGAAATTTACCCTCCCGATGAGGTTGAGGATTTAATGAAAGTAATCACCAGAAACTGAAAAAAAAACAATCAAAAACTATTTTTAAATAAACTTTTGTTGTTAAAAGATTTTATTTGCCAGATTTTGTCAAAATGCTTTAGCCCTTAAAGAAGATGTGTCCTTATCTAAAAATATGTTAGGTTTTTTAGGTAATTTACCCTCCCGATGAGGTTGAGGATTTAATGAAAGTAATCACCAGAAACTGCAAAAAAACAATCAAAAACTATTTTTAAACAAACTTTTCTTGTTAAAAGATTTTATTTGCCAGATTTTGTCAAAATGCTTTAGCCCTTAAAGAAGATGTGCTCTTATCCAAAAATATGTTAGGTTCTTTAGGAAATTTACCCTCCCGATGAGGTTGAGGATTTAATGAAAGTAATCACCAGAAACTGAAAAAAAAACAATCAAAAACTATTTTTAAATAAACTTTTGTTGTTAAAAGATTTTTGTGCCAAATTTTGTCAAAATGCTTAAGCCCTTAAAGAAGATGTGTCCTTATCCAAAAATATGTTAGGTTTTGTAAGAAATTTACCCTCCCGATGAGGTTGAGGATTTAATATAATAAATCACCAGAAATTGCACAAAAAAATTTAAATTTTTTTTATAAATATAAATAGGTTAGGTTTTGTAAGAAATTTACCCTCCCGATGAGGTTGAGGATTTAATAAAATAAATCACCAGAAATTGCCCATGTATCCTAAAGAAGATTTGTTCTTATACGTTGAGGTTGAGGATTTAATAAAATAAATCACCAGAAATTGCAAAAAAAAAATCATAAACTATTTGTAAATAAACTTTTGTTGTTAAAAAATTTTTTTTTGCCAGATTTTGTCAAAATACTTTAGCCCTTAAAGAAGATGTGTCCTTATCCAAAAATATGTTAGGTTTTGTAAGAAATTTACCCTCCCGATGAGGTTGAGGATTTAATATAATAAATCACCAGAAATTGCACAAAAAAATTTAAATTTTTTTTATAAATATAAATAGGTTAGGTTTTGTAAGAAATTTACCCTCCCGATGAGGTTGAGGATTTAATAAAATAAATCACCAGAAATTGCACAAAAAAATTCAAAAATGTTTAGTTTTGTGGGAAATGTTTCCTACTTTAGAACATGCCAGATTTTGTCAAAATGCTTTAGCCCTTACAGAAGATGTGTCCTTATCCAAAAATATGTTAGGTTTTGTAGGAAATTTACCATCCCGATAAGGTTGAGGATTTAATAAAATAATTCACCAGAAATTGCACCAAAAAATTCAAAAATTTTTAGTTTTGTGGGAAATGTTTCCTCCTTTAGAGCTTGCCAAATTTTGTCAAAATGCTTTAGCCCTAAAAGAATATGTGTCCTTATCCAAAAATATGTTAGGTTTTGTAGGAAATTTACCCTCCCGATGAGGTTGAGGATTTAATGAAAGTAATCACCAGAAACTGCAAAAAAAACAATCAAAAACTATTTTCAAATAATTTTTTGTTGTTAAAAGATTTTTTTTGCCAGATTTTGTCAAAATGTTTAAGCCCTTAAAGAGGATGTGTCCTTATCCAAACAAAATGTTAGTTTTTTTTGGAAATTTACCCTCCCGCTCAGGTTGAGGATTTAATAAAATAAATCACCAGAAATTGCACCAAAAAATTCAAAAATTTTTCGTTTTGTGGGAAATGTTTCCTCCTTTAGAGCTTGCCAAATTTTGTCAAAATGCTTTAGCCCTAAAAGAATATGTGTCCTTAAAAAAAAATATGTTAGGTTTTGTAGGAAATTTGCCCTCCTGATGAGGTTGAGGATTTAATGAAAGTAATTACCAGAAACTGCAAAAAAAAACAATCAAAAACTATTTTTAAATAAACTTTTGTTGTTAAAAGATTTTTTTTTGCCAGATTTTGTGAAAATGCTTTATCCCTTAAAGAAGATGTGTCTTTATCCAAAAATATGTTAGGTTTTTCAGGACATTTACTCTCCCGCTGAGGTTGTAGATTTAGTAAAATAAATCACCAGAAATTGCGCAAAAAAATTCAAAAAATATTTAGTTTTATGAGAGTTTTCTCCTTTAGAACTTGTAAATAAACTTTTGTTGTTAAAAGATTTTTTTTGCCAGATTTTGTCAAAATTCTTTAGCACTTAAAGAAGATGTGTCCTTATCCAAAAATATGTTAGGTTTTTTAGGAAATTTACCCTCCCGATGAGGTTGAGGATTTAATAAAAAAAATCACCAGAAATTGCATAAAACAATTAAAACAATATTCAGTTTATTGAGAAATGTATCCTCCTTTAGAACTTGTAAATAAACTTTTGTTGTTCAAAGTTTTTTTTTGTCAGATTCTCTCCAAATGCTTAAGCCCTTAAAGAAGATTTGTTCTTATACGTTGAGGTTGAGGATTTAATAAAATAAATCACCAGAAATTGCACAAAAATATTCAAAAAATATTTAGTTTTGTGGGAAATGTTTCCTCCTTTAGAACTTGTAAATAAACTTTTGTTGTTAAAAGATTTTTTTGCCAGATTTTGTGAAAATGCTTTAGCCCTTAAAGAAGATGTGTCTTTATCCAAAAATATGTTAGGTTTTTCAGGACATTTACTCTCCCGCTGAGGTTGAGGATTTAGTAAAATAAATCACCAGAAACTGCAAAAAAAAACAATCAAAAACTATTTTCAAATAAACTTTTGTTGTTAAAAGATTTTTTTTTTGGCAGATTTTGTCAAAATGCTTTAGCCCTTAAAGAAGATGTGTCTTTATCCAAAAAAAAAATGTTAGTTTTGTAGGAAATTTACCCTCCCGCTCAGATTAAGGATTTAATAAAATAAATCACCAGAAATTGCACAAAAAAATTCAAAAATGTTTAGTTTTGTGGGAAATGTTTCCTCCTTTAGAACATGCCAGATTTTGTCAAAATGCTTTAGCCCTTACAGAAGATGTGTCCTTATCCAAAAATATGTTAGGTTTTGTAGGAAATTTACCATCCCGATAAGGTTGAGGATTTAATGAAATAAATCACAAGAAATTGCACAAAAAAATTCAAAAAATATTTAGTTTTGTTTAAAATGTTTCCTCCTTTAGAACTTGTAAATAAACTTTGGTGTTAAAAGATTTTTTTGCCAGATTTTGTCAAAATGCTTTAGCCCTTAAAGAAAATGTGTCCTCATCCAAAAATATGTTAGGTTTTTTACGAAATTTACCCTCCCGATGAGGTTGAGGATTATAAAATAAATCACCAGAAACTGCAAAAAAAAATCAAAAACCATTTGTAAATAAACTTTTGTTGGTTGTTAAAAGATTTTTTTGACAGATTTTATCAAAATGCTTTAGCCCTTAAAGAAGATGTGTCTTTATCCAAAATTATGTTAGGTTTTTCAGGATATTTACTCCCCCGCTGATGTTGAGGATTTAGTAAAATAAATCACCAGAAATTGCGCAAAGAAATTCAAAAAATATTTAGTTTTGTGGGAAATGCTATGTTAGGTTTTGTAGGAAATTTACTCTCCCGATGAGGTTGAGGATTTAATGAAAGTAATCACCAGAAACTGCAAAAAAAAAAACAATCAAAAACTATTTTAAATAAACTTTTGTTGTTAAAAGATTTTTTTTTGGCAGATTTTGTCAAAATGCTTTAGCCCTTTAAGAAGATGTGTCCTTATCCAAAAAAAAGTGTTAGTTTTTTAGAAAATTTACCCTCCCGCTCAGGTTGACGATTTAATAAAATAAATCACCAGAAATTGCACAAAAAAATTCAAAAAATATTTAGTTTTGTGGGAAATGTTGCCTCCTTTAGAACTTGTAAATAAACTTTTGTTGTTAAAAGATTTTTTTGACAGATTTTGTCAAAACGCTTAAGCCCTTAAAGAAATGTTTCTTTATCAAAAAAATTGTAGGTTTTTTTTTAGGAAATTTACCCTCCCGATGAGGTTGAGCACTTAATAAAATAAATCACCAGAAACTGCAAAAAAAAAAAAACAATCAAAAACAATTTTAAATAAACTTTTGTTGTTAAAAGATTTTTTTTTGGCAGATTTTGTCAAAATGCTCTAGCCCTTTAAGAAGATGTGTCCTTATCCAAAAAAAGTGTTAGTTTTTTAGAAAATTTACCCTCCCGCTCAGGTTGACAATTTAATATAATAAATCACCAAAAATTGCACAAAAAAATTCAAAATATTTAAGTTTTGTGGGAAATGTTTCCTCCTTTAGAACTTGCCAGATTTTGTCAAAATGCTTTAGCCCTTAAAGAAGATGTGTCCTTATCCAAAAATATGTTAGGTTTTGTAGAAAATTTACCCTCCCGATGAGGTTGAGGATTTAATGAAAGTAATCACCAGAACCTGCAAAAAAAAACAATCAAATGCTTTAGCCCTTAAAGAAGATGTGTCCTTATCCAAAAATATGTTAGGTTTTGTAGAAAATTTACCCTCCCGATGAGGTTGAGGATTTAATGAAAGTAATCACCAGAACCTGCAAAAAAAAACAATCAAAAACTATTTTTAAATAAACTTTTGTTGTTAAAAGATTTTTTTTTGCCAGATTTTGTCAAAACGCTTAAGCCCTTAAAGAAGATGTGTCCTTATCCAAAAATATGTTAGGGCTTTTAGGAAATTTACCCTCCCGCTGAGGTTGAGGATTTAATAAAGTAAATCACCAGAAATTGCACAAAAAAATTCAAAAAATATTTAGTTTTGTGGGAAATGTTTCCTCCTTCAGAACTTGTAAATAAACTTTTGTTGTTAAAAGATTTTTTTTGCCAGATTTTGTCAAAATGCTTTAGCCCTTAAAGAAGATGTGTCATTATCCAAAAATATGTTAGGTTTTTCAGGATATTTACTCTCCCGCTGAGGTTGAGGATTTAATAAAATAAATCACCAGAAATTGCACAAAAAAATTCAAAAAATTATTAGTTTTGTGGGAAATGTTGCCTCCTTTAGAACTTGTAAATAAACTTTTGTTGTTAAAAGATATTTTTTTTGACAGATTTTGTCAAAATGATTTAGCCCTTAAAGAAATGATTCTTTATCAAAAAATTTTTATTTTTTTTTATGAAATTTATCCTCCCGCTGAGGTTGAGGATTTAATAAAATAAATCACCAGAAATTGCAAAAAAAAAAATCATATAATTTTTTTTTGCCAGATTTTGTCAAAATAATTTCGCCCTTAAAGAAGATGTGTCCTTATCCAAAAATATGTTAGGTTTTGTAAGAAATTTACCCACCCGATGAGGTTGAGGATTTAATAAAATAAATCACCAGAAATTGCCCAAAAAAATTCAAATTTTTTTAGTGTTGTAAGAAATGTTTCCTCCTTTAGAACTTGCTTGATTTTGTCAAAATGCTTTAGCCCTTACAGAAGATGTGTCCTTATCCAAAAATTTGTTAGGTTTTTTATGAAATTTATCCTCCCGCTGAGGTTGAGGATTTAATAAAATAAATCACCAGAAATTGCAAAAAAAAAAATCATATAATTTTTTTTTGCCAGATTTTGTCAAAATAATTTCGCCCTTAAAGAAGATGTGTCCTTATCCAAAAATATGTTAGGTTTTGTAAGAAATTTACCCACCCGATGAGGTTGAGGATTTAATAAAATAAATCACCAGAAATTGCCCAAAAAAATTCAAATTTTTTTAGTGTTGTAAGAAATGTTTCCTCCTTTAGAACTTGCTTGATTTTGTCAACATGCTTTAGCCCTTACAGAAGATGTGCCCTTATCCAAAAATTTGTTAGGTTTTTTAGGAAATTTACCCTCCCGATGAGGTTGAGGATTTAATGAAAGTAGTCACCAGAAACTTCAAAAAAAAATCAAAAACTATTTGTAAATAAACTTTTGTTGTTAAAAGATTTTTTTTTTGCCAGATTTTGTCAAAATGCTTTAGTCCTTAAAGAACATGTGTCCTTATACAAAAAAAAATGTTAGTTTTTTTGGTAATTTACCCTCCCGCTCAGGTTGAGGATTTAATAAAATAAATCACCAGAAATTGCACAAAAAAATTCAATTTTTTTAGTTTTGTGAGAAATGTTTTCTCCTTTAGAACTTGCCAGATTTTGTCAAAATGCTTTAGCCCTCGAAGATGTTTCCTTAAAAAAAAATATGTTAGGTTTTGTAGGGAATTTGCCCTCCTGATGAGGTTGAGGATTTAATGAAAGTAATTACCAGAAACTGCAAAAAAAAAACAATCAAAAACTATTTTTAAATAAACTTTGGTTGTTAAAAGAATTTTTTTGCCAGATTTTGTTAAAATGCTTTTGCCCTTAAAGCAGATGTGTCCTTATCCCAAAATATGTTAGGTTTTTCAGGATATTTACTCTCCCGCTGAGGTTGAGGATTTAATAAAATAAATCACCAGAAATTGTACAAAAAAAAAATTCAAAAAATATTTAGTTTTGTGGGAAATGTTTCCTCCTTTAGAACTTGTAAATAAACTTTTGTTGTTAAAAGATTTTTTTTGCCAGATTTTGTCAAAATGCTTTAGCCCTTAAAGAAGATGTGTCCTTATCCAAAAATATGTTAGGTTTTGTAGGAAATTTACTCTCCCGATGAGGTTGAGGATTTAATGAAAGTAATTACCAGAAACTGCAAAAAAAAACAATCAAAAACTATTTTTAAGTAAACTTTTGTTGTTAAAAGATTTTTTTTGCTAGATTTTGTGAAAATGCTTTAGCCCTTAAAGAAGATGTGTCTTTATCCAAAAATATGTTAGGTTTTTCAGGATATTTACTCTCCCGCTGATGTTGAGGATTTAGTAAAATAAATCACCAGAAATTGCACAAAAAAATTCAAAAAATATTTAGTTTTGTGGGAAATGCTGCCTGCTTTAGAACTTGCCAGATTTTATCAAAATGCTTTAGCCCTTAAAGAAGATGTGTCCTTATATAAAAATATGTTAGGTTTTGTAGGAAATTTACCCTCCCGATGAGGTTGAGGATTTAACGAAAGTAATCACCAGAACCTGCAAAAAAAAACAATCAAAAACTATTTTTAAATAAACTTTTGTTGTTAAAAGATTTTTTTTTGGCAGATTTTGTCAAAATGCTTTAGCCCTTTAAGAAGATGTGTCCTTATCCAAAAAAAAGTGTTAAGTTTTTTAGAAAAATTACCCTCCCGCTCAGGTTGACGATTTAATAAAATAAATCACCAGAAATTGCACAAAAAAATTCAAAAATTTTTAGTTTTGTGGGAAATGTTTCCTCCTTTAGAACTTGCCAGATTTTGTCAAAATGCTTTAGCCCTTAAAGAAGATGTGTCCTTATATAAAAATATGTTAGGTTTTGTAGGAAATTTACCCTCCCGATGAGGTTGAGGATTTAATGAAAGTAATCACCAGAACCTGCAAAAAAAAAACAATCAAAAACTATTTTAAATAAACTTTTGTTGTTAAAAGATTTTTTTTGCCAGATTTTGTCAAAACGCTTAAGCCCTTAAAGAAGATGTGTCCTTATCCAAAAATATGTTAGGGTTTTTAGGAAATTTACCCTCCCGCTGAGGTTGAGGATTTAATAAAGTAAATCACCAGAAATTGCACAAAAAAATTCAAAAAATATTTAGTTTTGTGGGAAATGTTTCCTCCTTCCGAACTTGTAAATAAACTTTTGTTGTTAAAAGATTTTTTTTGCCAGATTTTGTCAAAATGCTTTAGCCCTTAAAGAAGATGTGTCATTATCCAAAAATATGTTAGGTTTTTCAGGATATTTACTCTCCCGCTGAGGTTGAGGATTTAATAAAATAAATCACCAGAAATTGCACAAAAAAATTCAAATTTTATTAGTTTTGTGAGAAATGTTTTCTCCTTTAGAACTTGCCAGATTTTGTCAAAATGCTTTAGCCCTCGAAGATGTGTCCTTAAAAAAAAATATGTAAGGTTTTGTAGGAAATTTGCAATCCTGATGAGGTTGAGGATTTAATGAAAGTAATTACCAGAAACTGCAAAAAAAAAAACAATCAAAAACTATTTTTAAATAAACTTTGGTTGTTAAAAGAATTTTTTTGCCAGATTTTGTTAAAATGCTTTTGCCCTTAAAGCAGATGTGTCCTTATCCCAAAATATGTTAGGTTTTTCAGGATATTTACTCTCCCGCTGAGGTTGAGGATTTAATAAAATAAATCACCAGAAATTGTACAAAAAAAAAATTCAAAAAATATTTAGTTTTGTGGAAAATGTTTCCTCCTTTAGAACTTGTAAATAAACTTTTGTTGTTAAAAGATTTTATTTGCCAGATTTTGTCAAAATGCTTTAGCTCTTAAAGAAGATGTGTCCTTATCCAAAAATATGTTAGGTTTTGTAGGAAATTTACTCTCCCGATGAGGTTGAGGTTTTAATGAAAGTAATTACCAGAAACTGAAAAAAAATACAATCAAAAACTATTTTTAAATAAACTTTTGTTGTTAAAAGATTTTTTTTGCTAGATTTTGTGAAAATGCTTTAGCCCTTAAAGAAGATGTGTCTTTATCCAAAATTATGTTAGGTTTTTCAGGATATTTACTCCCCCGCTGATGTTGGGGATTTAGTAAAATAAATCACCAGAAATTGCGCAAAGAAATTCAAAAAATATTTAGTTTTGTGGGAAATGCTATGTTAGGTTTTGTAGGAAATTTACTCTCCCGATGAGGTTGAAGATTTAATAAAAGTAATCACCAGAAACTGCAAAAAAAAAACAATCAAAAACTATTTTAAATAAACTTTTGTTGTTAAAAGATTTTTTTTTGGCAGATTTTGTCAAAATGCTTTAGCCCTTTAAGAAGATGTGTCCTTATCCAAAAAAAAAAGTGTTAGTTTTTTAGAAAATTTACCCTCCCGCTCAGGTTGACGATTTAATAAAATAAATCACCAGAAATTGCACAAAAAAATTCAAAAAATATTTAGTTTTGTGGGAAATGTTGCCTCCTTTAGAACTTGTAAATAAACTTTTGTTGTTAAAAGATTTTTTTGACAGATTTTGTCAAAACGCTTAAGCCCTTAAAGAAATGTTTCTTTATCAAAAAAATTGTAGGTTTTTTTTAGGAAATTTACCCTCCCGATGAGGTTGAGCACTTAATAAAATAAATCACCAGAAACTGCAAAAAAAAAAAACAATCAAAAACAATTTTAAATAAACTTTTGTTGTTAAAAGATTTTTTTTTGGCAGATTTTGGCAAAATGCTTTAGCCCTTTAAGAAGATGTGTCCTTATCCAAAAAAAGTGTTAGTTTTTTAGAAAATTTACCCTCCCGCTCAGGTTGACGATTTAATATAATAAATCACCAAAAATTGCACAAAAAAATTCAAAAAATTTAAGTTTTGTGGGAAATGTTTCCTCCTTTAGAACTTGCCAGATTTTGTCAAAATGCTTTAGCCCTTAAAGAAGATGTGTCCTTATCCAAAAATATGTTAGGTTTTGTAGAAAATTTACCCTCCCGATGAGGTTGAGGATTTAATGAAAGTAATCACCAGAACCTGCAAAAAAAAACAATCAAAAACTATTTTTAAATAAACTTTTGTTGTTAAAAGATTTTTTTTGCCAGATTTTGTCAAAACGCTTAAGCCCTTAAAGAAGATGTGTCCTTATCCAAAAATATGTTAGGGCTTTTAGGAAATTTACCCTCCCGCCAGGCCCGTAGCCAGGATCTCATTTCGGGGGGGGGGGGCTTTCTTCAATTTTTTTAGAGTAATTCATTTAACAAAAAATACAAAACCATACATGGAAAAATTAATGTTTATACCCATTATCGATTCTATAGATGAAGACCATGCAAAATTCTAGTCAAATGAAGCTTTTTTTGGCAGTTTTAAAGTTTTGAACGCGACATTTTCAGAAATTTTCAGGCTCTTAGTAATTTTGAACTAAAACCCTATAGTTTAAAAAAAAGGATGTTTAAGTCAAATAATTTTTTACATATTCAGCCAGGAAATGTCTTCGTGAAGCGAGTAGTTTAAAAAAAATATTACTTTTCAAAATTGCTAGTTTCATTGGATTCAAATATTTTTTTAAGTTGTTTGGGCATTTGCCCTTTAATTTTCCAGTCCACGAAATAATTCGATACAAAAATTAATTTTAAAGCTAAAATGAATTTGTTTCAATATTTTTCTTAAAGAAAATTCAACACTACGTTTCTGGCTCTAAGATAGCACTGGTCTGCAAAAATTAAGTTTTTGTGTCCTTCATATATTTTTTTAAACTATGTAAGATTGGAATTTTCTGGATCTAAATCTGGTTTCAGAAAAAATCTATCTCGCAAATTTTTTTTTTATTGATTTTAATTTTTGATTATTCAATGTATAGTCACATTTTAAACTGTAATGTAAAAAAAATCACCATTAATTTCAAAATTCCGTAGTTTTTGGGATGTACACTACTCCTATTTCTAAACTCTTCATACTGGCCAAGTTAATTATGGTGTAAAAAGGCAGTAATCAGAGAAAACCCAATAAAAAGGATATTTTGTGCTTTTCAAGAGGACTGATTTTTATGAATTTTCAACATGTTTTTTGAGGATTCCAGAAATCATAAAAAAAATTGGCCAAGACATAAATTTGCTTATTTTGTCTTAATTTGTTCTACATTTACGGTTTTAGCGTTTATATGTTGGAATATGCACTAAAAACAATAAAAAAAAAACAATTTTTTGTAAGTTATTCAATGATTTCTCATGTTTTCCGTGAAAAATTTTGTTGGGTTACTTCAAATTCATACTCAACATCCCAAAAAATCATAAAGTTAGCTATAAAAAGTATTACTTTCCACCTCTAAAAACGCTTGAATTGGACTACAGAGAGTATTTTGGAAAAATCCTAAATTTCAATTTGCAATATCTGCATCGAAAGCGAATTTTTGATTGGAATTCCCATCCCATTAATAGTTCTGTAATAAAGTATTTATCAGCAAAGAAATTCAACGGTAAATGTACGAGTTTTTAACATCTTCATATTATTTTCAGATTCGTGTTCAGCGGTACAAAATCCTTTAGAAAAGTATACTTTAGTTTGAAGGCAATTTTCGTTGCAGACCAGTGTAATCTATAGTATACATTTCTATACCGTTGTCTTTGAATTGTTGTTTTTTTCTGTGAAATCATTTTTTTTAACTCTCCCCCTAACTGAATGTTTATGACAGTTTTATTAATTTTTTTGGCACAATAACTCGTTCTACTAGTTTGAATCATCTAATGAGAAGCATTCTAAATTTCTTAATTTAATGTTAATTTCTACTACTTGCTGTTATATACATGTAGGTTTATTGTAAATGATTTAAATTTAAGTTTAATTTAAGTATAATTTTAATTCAATTTAGTTTTCTTAATTTTAATTTTAAATATTGGTATTGAAATAAATTAATAGTATGGTGAGTTGGTGTGGTTTCGATTCGTCTATCGTCTGGATGATTTGTGCAGGTGGTGTCGTGTGGGGAAAAAGAGACTCGCACTCGGTTTGCGCTCTCCTTTTATAGGTCTCTGATTACCACATCGATTTACATAAGTTGGTAGAAGTGCACTTGATTATACCAATCATTCAGTAATGCCAGGATTGGAATGATTAGGCTGATAGGAAGTAATGTGATGCCAAATGTAGAGTTTCTACATACATTTTTCTCATTGCTAAATGCTCTATCTTGGAAACTGTTGTGCCTTCAAAAATGAAACTGAAGTCAAATTAACAAAGTGCGAAACTGTACAATAATTTATAGTCAAAAACTAATCCTTCATTGCTAAAAATGTCAATTACTAAAAAAGCACAAAAATGTCTTTTTTTTGCATTTTTAAAAATTTTGCGTTCGGCGCTAGAGCTAAAAAATAGGTAGGAATACTCGAAAACACACTAAAATAGGCAGAAGCAGATGATGTTTCTAGATTTTAGGTGTGTTTTTTTGTTCGCCCGGGCTAAGTTGGACGAAAAAAATGCCTCGGGGCTTAACGTAAACAATTGGCAGCATTGCGAATAAAAAGACATACATAACAAAAATGAAAAAATGTTTCCAATATACAAAATGAAATAAACAAAAAATAAATAACAAAAATCTTTTTCTGATTTGTTAAATTGCTTGTATTTTGTGTTTTAATAAATTCAATAACATATTTATAAAGAAATTTCAGGGCATTAAATGCACACACTTTAAAATTTAAATGAAATAATTTGTTAGAGTTAAGAAAAATAAACAATTTAATTTTTTTTTTCCAAACCCCATCTTTGTGTTTTTATGTTCATACAATTAATCGATAATTTTGGTGTTTTCATACAATTTATTGATAATTTAATAGAAAATGAGCTGGTGGCACAGATTTTAACCCCTTCGAAGAGTTAAGCCCCGAGAATTCTCCTTAGCTCAAGGGGCTAAGTATTTTGTTGTATTTAACATGTTAAGGGCTTAGCCCCGAGAGCATTTTTTTTTTTGTTCAATTTAGCCCGGGTGTACAAAAAAACACACCTTTTATTTCATTTTGAAATATGCTCTCGCCATGGCGACACAAGATTCAAAAGCATCTCTGAAAAAAAATAAAGCATTTTCTATAATATTCTTAAAGGATATCAGTTCCTTATTAAATTTTATGTATGAAAATCATTTCGGGGGGGGCTTCAGCCCCTCAAGCCCCCCCCCTGGCTACGTGCCTGCCTCCCGCTGAGGTTGAGGATTTCATAAAGTAAATCACCAGAAATTGCACAAAAAAATTCAAAAAATATTTAGTTTTGTGGGAAATGTTTCCTCCTTCAGAACTTGTAAATAAACTTTTGTTGTTAAAAGATTTTTTTTGCCAGATTTTGTCAAAATGCTTTAGCCCTTAAAGAAGATGTGTCATTATCCAAAAATATGTTAGGTTTTTCAGGATATTTACTCTCCCGCTGAGGTTGAGGATTTAATAAAATAAATCACCAGAAATTGCACAAAAAAATTCAAAAAATTATTAGTTTTGTGGGAAATGTTGCCTCCTTTAGAACTTGTAAATAAACTTTTGTTGTTAAAAGATATTTTTTTTGACAGATTTTGTCAAAATGATTTAGCCCTTAAAGAAATGATTCTTTATCAAACAATTTTTATTTTTTTTATGAAATTTATCCTCCCGCTGAGGTTGAGGATTTAATAAAATAAATCACCAGAAATTGCAAAAAAAAAAATCATATAATTTTTTTTTGCCAGATTTTGTCAAAATAATTTCGCCCTTAAAGAAGATGTGTCCTTATCCAAAAATATGTTAGGTTTTGTAAGAAATTTACCCACCCGATGAGGTTGAGGATTTAATAAAATAAATCACCAGAAATTGCCAAAAAAAATTCAAATTTTTTTAGTGTTGTAAGAAATGTTTCCTCCTTTAGAACTTGCTTGATTTTGTCAAAATGCTTTAGCCCTTACAGAAGATGTGTCCTTATCCAAAAATTTGTTAGGTTTTTTATGAAATTTATCCTCCCGCTGAGGTTGAGGATTTAATAAAATAAATCACCAGAAATTGCAAAAAAAAAAATCGTATAATTTTTTTTTGCCAGATTTTGTCAAAATACTTTCGCCCTTAAAGAAGATGTGTCCTTATCCAAAAATATGTTAGGTTTTGTAAGAAATTTACCCTCCCGATGAGGTTGAGGATTTAATAAAATAAATCACCAGAAATTGCCCAAAAAAATTCAAATTTTTTTAGTGTTGTAAGAAATGTTTCCTCCTTTAGAACTTGCTTGATTTTGTCAACATGCTTTAGCCCTTACAGAAGATGTGCCCTTATCCAAAAATTTGTTAGGTTTTTTAGGAAATTTACCCTCCCGATGAGGTTGAGGATTTAATGAAAGTAATCACCAGAAACTGCAAAAAAACAATCAAAAACTATTTGTAAATAAACTTTTGTTGTTAAAAGATTTTTTTTTTGCCAGATTTTGTCAAAATGCTTTAGTCCTTAAAGAACATGTGTCCTTATACAAAAAAAAATGTTAGTTTTTTTGGAAATTTACCCTCCCGCTCAGGTTGAGGATTTAATAAAATAAATCACCAGAAATTGCACAAAAAAATTCAAATTTTTTAGTTTTGTGAGAAATGTTTTCTCCTTTAGAACTTGCCAGATTTTGTCAAAATGCTTTAGCCCTCGAAGATGTGTCCTTAAAAAAAAATATGTTAGGTTTTGTAGGGAATTTGCCCTCCTGATGAGGTTGAGGATTTAATGAAAGTAATTACCAGAAACTGCAAAAAAAAAACAATCAAAAACTATTTTTAAATAAACTTTGGTTGTTAAAAGAATTTTTTTGCCAGATTTTGTTAAAATGCTTTTGCCCTCAAAGCAGATGTGTCCTTATCCCAAAATATGTTAGGTTTTTCAGGATATTTACTCTCCCGCTGAGGTTGAGGATTTAATAAAATAAATCACCAGAAATTGTACAAAAAAAAAATTCAAAAAATATTTAGTTTTGTGGGAAATGTTTCCTCCTTTAGAACTTGTAAATAAACTTTTGTTGTTAAAAGATTTTTTTTGCCAGATTTTGTCAAAATGCTTTAGCCCTTAAAGAAGATGTGTCCTTATCCAAAAATATGTTAGGTTTTGTAGGAAATTTACTCTCCCGATGAGGTTGAGGATTTAATGAAAGTAATTACCAGAAACTGCAAAAAAAAAACAATCAAAAACTATTTTTAAGTAAACTTTTGTTGTTAAAAGATTTTTTTTGCTAGATTTTGTGAAAATGCTTTAGCCCTTAAAGAAGATGTGTCTTTATCCAAAAATATGTTAGGTTTTTCAGGATATTTACTCTCCCGCTGATGTTGAGGATTTAGTAAAATAAATCACCAGAAATTGCACAAAAAAATTCAAAAAATATTTAGTTTTGTGGGAAATGCTGCCTGCTTTAGAACTTGCCAGATTTTATCAAAATGCTTTAGCCCTTAAAGAAGATGTGTCCTTATATAAAAATATGTTAGGTTTTGTAGGAAATTTACCCTCCCGATGAGGTTGAGGATTTAATGAAAGTAATCACCAGAACCTGCAAAAAAAACAATCAAAAACTATTTTTAAATAAACTTTTGTTGTTAAAAGATTTTTTTTTGGCAGATTTTGTCAAAATGCTTTAGCCCTTTAAGAAGATGTGTCCTTATCCAAAAAAAAGTGTTAGTTTTTTAGAAAAATTACCCTCCCGCTCAGGTTGACGATTTAATAAAATAAATCACCAGAAATTGCACAAAAAAATTCAAAAATTTTTAGTTTTGTGGGAAATGTTTCCTCCTTTAGAACTTGCCAGATTTTGTCAAAATGCTTTAGCCCTTAAAGAAGATGTGTCCTTATATAAAAATATGTTAGGTTTTGTAGGAAATTTACCCTCCCGATGAGGTTGAGGATTTAATGAAAGTAATCACCAGAACCTGCAAAAAAAAAACAATCAAAAAGATTTTTTTTTGCCAGATTTTGTCAAAACGCTTAAGCCCTTAAAGAAGATGTGTCCTTATCCAAAAATATGTTAGGGTTTTTAGGAAATTTACCCTCCCGCTGAGGTTGAGGATTTAATAAAGTAAATCACCAGTAATTGCACAAAAAAATTCAAAAAATATTTAGTTTTGTGGGAAATGTTTCCTCCTTCCGAACTTGTAAATAAACTTTTGTTGTTAAAAGATTTTTTTTGCCAGATTTTGTCAAAATGCTTTAGCCCTTAAAGAAGATGTGTCATTATCCAAAAATATGTTAGGTTTTTCAGGATATTTACTCTCCCGCTGAGGTTGAGGATTTAATAAAATAAATCACCAGAAATTGCACAAAAAAATTCAAATTTTATTAGTTTTGTGAGAAATGTTTTCTCCTTTAGAACTTGCCAGATTTTGTCAAAATGCTTTAGCCCTCGAAGATGTGTCCTTAAAAAAAAATATGTTAGGTTTTGTAGGAAATTTGCAATCCTGATGAGGTTGAGGATTTAATGAAAGTAATTACCAGAAACTGCAAAAAAAAAACAATCAAAAACTATTTTTAAATAAACTTTGGTTGTTAAAAGAATTTTTTTGCCAGATTTTGTTAAAATGCTTTTGCCCTTAAAGCAGATGTGTCCTTATCCCAAAATATGTTAGGTTTTTCAGGATATTTACTCTCCCGCTGAGGTTGAGGATTTAATAAAATAAATCACCAGAAATTGTACAAAAAAAAAATTCAAAAAATATTTAGTTTTGTGGAAAATGTTTCCTCCTTTAGAACTTGTAAATAAACTTTTGTTGTTAAAAGATTTTTTTTGCCAGATTTTGTCAAAATGCTTTAGCTCTTAAAGAAGATGTGTCCTTATCCAAAAATATGTTAGGTTTTGTAGGAAATTTACTCTCCCGCTGATGTTGAGGATTTAGTATAATAAATCACCAGAAATTGCGCAAAGAAATTCAAAAAATATTTAGTTTTGTGGGAAATGCTATGTTAGGTTTTGTAGGAAATTTACTCTCCCGATGAGGTTGAGGATTTAATGAAAGTAATCACCAGAAACTGCAAAAAAAAAACAATCAAAAACTATTTTAAATAAACTTTTGTTGTTAAAAGATTTTTTTTTGGCAGATTTTGTCAAAATGCTTTAGCCCTTTAAGAAGATGTGTCCTTATCCAAAAAAAAGTGTTAGTTTTTTAGAAAATTTACCCTCCCGCTCAGGTTGACGATTTAATAAAATAAATCACCAGAAATTACACAAAAAAATTCAAAAAATATTTAGTTTTGTGGGAAATGTTGCCTCCTTTAGAACTTGTAAATAAACTTTTGTTGTTAAAAGATTTTTTTGACAGATTTTGTCAAAACGCTTAAGCCCTTAAAGAAATGTTTCTTTATCAAAAAAATTGTAGGTTTTTTTTTAGGAAATTTACCCTCCCGATGAGGTTGAGCACTTAATAAAATAAATCACCAGAAACTGCAAAAAAAAAAAAAAACAAACAAAAACAATTTTAAATAAACTTTTGTTGTTAAAAGATTTTTTTTTTGGCAGATTGTGTCAAAATGGTTTAGCCCTTTAAGAAGATGTGTCCTTATCCAAAAAAAGTGTTAGTTTTTTAGAAAATTTACCCTCCCGCTCAGGTTGACGATTTAATATAATAAATCACCAAAAATTGCACAAAAAAATTCAAAAAATTTAAGTTTTGTGGGAAATGTTTCCTCCTTTAGAACTTGCCAGATTTTGTCAAAATGCTTTAGCCCTTAAAGAAGATGTGTCCTTATCCAAAAATATGTTAGGTTTTGTAGAAAATTTACCCTCCCGATGAGGTTGAGGATTTAATGAAAGTAATCACCAGAACCTGCAAAAAAAAACAATCAAAAACTATTTTTAAATAAACTTTTGTTGTTAAAAGATTTTTTTTGCCAGATTTTGTCAAAACGCTTAAGCCCTTAAAGAAGATGTGTCCTTATCCAAAAATATGTTAGGGCTTTTAGGAAATTTACCCTCCCGCTGAGGTTGAGGATTTAATAAAGTAAATCACCAGAAATTGCACAAAAAAATTCAAAAAATATTTAGTTTTGTGGGAAATGTTTCCTCCTTCAGAACTTGTAAATAAACTTTTGTTGTTAAAAGATTTTTTTTGCCAGATTTTGTCGAAATGCTTTAGCCCTTAAAGAAGATGTGTCATTATCCAAAAATATGTTAGGGTTTTCAGGATATTTACTCTCCCGCTGAGGTTGAGGATTTAATAAAATAAATCACCAGAAATTGCACAAAAAAATTCAAAAAATTATTAGTTTTGTGGGAAATGTTGCCTCCTTTAGAACTTGTAAATAAACTTTTGTTGTTAAAAGATATTTTTTTTGACAGATTTTGTCAAAATGATTTAGCCCTTAAAGAAATGATTCTTTATCAAAAAATTCTTATTTTTTTTTATGAAATTTATCCTCCCGCTGAGGTTGAGGATTTAATAAAATAAATCACCAGAAATTGCAAAAAAAAAATCATATAATTTTTTTTTGCCAGATTTTGTCAAAATACTTTCGCCCTTAAAGAAGATGTATCCTTATCCAAAAATATGTTAGGTTTTGTAAGAAATTTACCCACCCGATGAGGTTGAGGATTTAATAAAATAAATCACCAGAAATTGCCCAAAAAAATTCAAATTTTTTTAGTGTTGTAAGAAATGTTTCCTCCTTTAGAACTTGCTTGATTTTGTCAAAATGCTTTAGCCCTTACAGAAGATGTGTCCTTATCCAAAAATTTGTTAGGTTTTTTATGAAATTTATCCTCCCGCTGAGGTTGAGGATTTAATAAAATAAATCACCAGAAATTGCAAAAAAAAAAATCATATAATTTTTTTTTGCCAGATTTTGTCAAAATACTTTCGCCCTTAAAGAAGATGTGTCCTTATCCAAAAATATGTTAGGTTTTGTAAGAAATTTACCCTCCCGATGAGGTTGAGGATTTAATAAAATAAATCACCAGAAATTGCCCAAAAAAAATTCAAATTTTTTTAGTGTTGTAAGAAATGTTTCCTCCTTTAGAACTTGCTTGATTTTGTCAAAATGCTTTAGCCCTTACAGAAGATGTGCCCTTATCCAAAAATTTGTTAGGTTTTTTAGGAAATTTACCCTCCCGATGAGGTTGAGGATTTAATGAAAGTAATCACCAGAAACTTCAAAAAAAAAATCAAAAACTATTTGTAAATAAACTTTTGTTGTTAAAAGATTTTTTTTTGCCAGATTTTGTCAAAATGCTTTAGTCCTTAAAGAACATGTGTCCTTATACAAAAAAAAATGTTAGTTTTTTTGGAAATTGACCCTCCCGCTCAGGTTGAGGATTTAATAAAATAAATCACCAGAAATTGCACAAAAAAATTAAAATTTTTTAGTTTTGTGAGAAATGTTTTCTCCTTTAGAACTTGCCAGATTTTGTCAAAATGCTTTAGCCCTCGATGATGTGTCCTTAAAAAAAAATATGTTAGGTTTTGTAGGGAATTTGCCCTCCTGATGAGGTTGAGGATTTAATGAAAGTAATTACCAGAAACTGCAAAAAAAAAACAATCAAAAACTATTTTTAAATAAACTTTGGTTGTTAAAAGAATTTTTTTGCCAGATTTTGTTAAAATGCTTTTGCCCTTAAAGCAGATGTGTCCTTATCCCAAAATATGTTAGGTTTTTCAGGATATTTACTCTCCCTCTGAGGTTGAGGATTTAATAAAATAAATCACCTGAAATTGTACAAAAAAAAAATTCAAAAAATATTTTGTTTTGTGGGAAATGTTTCCTCCTTTAGAACTTGTAAATAAACTTTTGTTGTTAAAAGATTTTTTTTGCCAGATTTTGTCAAAATGCTTTAGCCCTTAAAGAAGATGTGTCCTTATCCAAAAATATGTTAGGTTTTGTAGGAAATTTACTCTCCCGATGAGGTTGAGGATTTAATGAAAGTAATTACCAGAAACTGCAAAAAAAAACAATCAAAAACTATTTTTAAGTAAACTTTTGTTGTTAAAAGATTTTTTTTGCTAGATTTTGTGAAAATGCTTTAGCCCTTAAAGAAGATGTGTCTTTATCCAAAAATATGTTAGGTTTTTCAGGATATTTACTCTCCCGCTGATGTTGAGGATTTAGTAAAATAAATCACCAGAAATTGCACAAAAAAAATCAAAAAATATTTAGTTTTGTGGGAAATGCTGCCTGCTTTAGAACTTGCCAGATTTTATCAAAATGCTTTAGCCCTTAAAGAAGATGTGTCCTTATATAAAAATATGTTAGGTTTTGTAGGAAATTTACCCTCCCGATGAGGTTGAGGATTTAATGAAAGTAATCACCAGAACCTGCAAAAAAAAACAATCAAAAACTATTTTTAAATAAACTTTTGTTGTTAAAAGATTTTTTTTTGGCAGATTTTGTCAAAATGCTTTAGCCCTTTAAGAAGATGTGTCCTTATCCAAAAAAAAGTGTTAGTTTTTTAGAAAATTTACCCTCCCGCTCAGGTTGACGATTTAATAAAATAAATCACCAGAAATTGCACAAAAAAATTCAAAAAATATTTAGTTTTGTGAGAAATGTTGCCTCCTTTAGAACTTGTAAATAAACTTTTGTTCTTAAAAGATTTTTTTGACAGATTTTGTCAAAACGCTTTAGCCCTTAAAGAAATGTTTCTTTATCAAAAAAATTGTAGGTTTTTTTTAGGAAATTTACCCTCCCGATGAGGTTGAGTACTTAATAAAATAAATCACCAGAAACTGCAAAAAAAAAAAAAACAATCAAAAACAATTTTAAATAAACTTTTGTTGTTAAAAGATTTTTTTTTGGCAGATTTTGTCAAAATGCTTTAGCCCTTTAAGAAGATGTGTCCTTATCCAAAAAAAAGTGTTAGTTTTTTAGAAAAATTACCCTCCCGCTCAGGTTGACGATTTAATAAAATAAATCACCAGAAATTGCACAAAAAAATTTAAAAATTTTTAGTTTTGTGGGAAATGTTTCCTCCTTTAGAACTTGCCAGATTTTGTCAAAATGCTTTAGCCCTTAAAGAAGATGTGTCCTTATATAAAAATATGTTAGGTTTTGTAGGAAATTTACCCTCCCGATGAGGTTGAGGATTTAATGAAAGTAATCACCAGAACCTGCAAAAAAAAACAATCAAAAACTATTTTTAAATAAACTTTTGTTGTTAAAAGATTTTTTTTGCCAGATTTTGTCAAAACGCTTAAGCCCTTAAAGAAGATGTGTCCTTATCCAAAAATATGTTAGGGTTTTTAGGAAATTTACCCTCCCGCTGAGGTTGAGGATTTAATAAAGTAAATCACCAGAAATTGCACAAAAAAATTCAAAAAATATTTAGTTTTGTGGGAAATGTTTCCTCCTTCAGAACTTGTAAATAAACTTTTGTTGTTAAAAGATTTTTTTTGCCAGATTTTGTCAAAATGCTTTAGCCCTTAAAGAAGATGTGTCATTATCAAAAAATATGTTAGGGTTTTTAGGAAATTTACCCTCCCGCTGAGGTTGAGGATTTAATAAAGTAAATCACCAGAAATTGCACAAAAAAATTCAAAAAATATTTAGTTTTGTGGGAAATGTTGCCTCCTTTAGAACTTGTAAATAAACTTTTGTTGTTAAAAGATATTTTTTTTGACAGATTTTGTCAAAATGATTTAGCCCTTAAAGAAATGTTTCTTTATCAAAAATTTTTTATTTTTTTTTTATGAAATTTATCCTCCCGCTGAGGTTGAGGATTTAATAAAATAAATCACCAGAAATTGCAAAAAAAAAATTATATAATTTTATTTTGCCAGATTTTGTCAAAATACTTTCGCCCTTAAAGAAGATGTGTCCTTATCCAAAAATATGTTAGGTTTTGTAGGAAATTTACCCTCCCGATGAGGTTGAGGATTTAATGAAAGTAATCACCAGAACCTGCAAAAAAAAACAATCAAAAACTATTTTCAAATAAACTTTTGTTGTTAAAAGATTTTTTTTGCCAGATTTTGTCAAAATGCTTTAGCCCTTAAAGAAGATGTGTCATTATCCAAAAATATGTTAGGTTTTTCAGGATATTTACTCTCCCGCTGAGGTTGAGGATTTAATAAAATAAATCACCATAAATTGCCCAAAAAAATTCAAATTTTTTAGTTTTGTGAGAAATGTTTCCTCCTTTAGAACTTGCTTGATTTTGTCAAAATGCTTTAGCCCTTACAGAAGATGTGTCCTTATCCAAAAATTTGTTAGGTTTTTTTAGGAAATTTACCCTCCCGATGAGGTTGAGGATTTAATGAAAGTAATCACCAGAAACTGCAAAAAAAACAATCAAAAACTATTTTCAAATAAACTTTTGTTGTTAAAAGATTTTTTTTGCCAGATTTTGTCAAAATGCTTTGGCCCTTAAAGAAGATGTGCTCTTATCCAAAAATATGTTAGGTTTTTTAAGTAATTTACCCTCCCGATGAGGTTGAGGATTTCATGAAAGTAATCACCAGAAACTGAAAAAAAAAAACAATCAAAAACTATTTTTAAATAAACTTTTGTTGTTAAAAGATTTTTGTGCCAGAGTTTGTCAAAATGCTTTAGCCCTCAAAGAAGATGTGTCCTTATCCAAAAATATGTTAGGTTTTGTAAGAAATTTACCCTCCCGATGAGGTTGAGGATTTAATATATTAAATCACCAGAAATTGCACAAAAAATTTAAATTTTTTTATAAATATAAATAGGTTAGGTTTTGTAAGAAATTTACCCTCCCGATGAGGGTAATAAATATATCACCAGAAATTGCCCAAAAAAATTCAAATTTTTTTAGTTTTGTGAGAAATGTTTCCTCCTTTAGAACTTCCTTGATTTTGTCAAAATGCTTTAGCCCTTACAGAAGATGTGTCCTTATCCAAAATTATGTTAGGTTTTTTAGGTAATTTACCCTCCCGATGAGGTTGAGGATTTAATGAAAGTAATTACCAGAAACTGCAAAAAAACAATCAAAAACTATTTTTAAATAAAATTTTGTTGTTAAAAGATTTTTTTTGCCAGATTTTGTCAAAATGCTTTAGCCCTTAAAGAAGATGTGTCCTTATCCAAAAAATATGTTAGGTTTTTTAAGTAATTTACCCTCCCGATGAGGTTGAGGATTTAATGAAAGTAATCACCAGAAACTGCAAAAAAACAATCAAAAACTATTTTTAAATAAACTTTTCTTGTTAAAAGATTTTTTTTGCCAGATTTTGTCAAAATGCTTTAGCCCTTAAAGAAGATGTGCTCTTATCCAAAAATATGTTAGGTTTTTTAGGAAATTTACCCTCCCGATGAGGTTGAGGATTTAATGAAAGTAATCAATAGAAACTGAAAAAAAAAACAATCAAAAACTATTTTTAAATAAACTTTTGTTGTTAAAAGATTTTTGTGCCAGAGTTTGTCAAAATGCTTTAGCCCTTAAAGAAGATGTGTCCTTATCCAAAAATATGTTAGGTTTTGTAAGAAATTTACCCTCCCGATGAGGTTGAGGATTTAATATAATAAATCACCAGAAATTGCACAAACAAATTTAAATTTTTTTAGTTTTGTGAGAAATGTTTCCTCCTTTAGAACTTGCTTGATTTTGTCAAAATGCCTTAGCCCTTAAAGAAGATGTGTCCTTATCCAAAAATATGTAAAGTTTTGTAGGAAATTTACCCTCCCGATGAGGTTGAGGATTTAATGAAAGTAATCACCAGAAACTGCAAAAAAAACAATCAAAAACTATTTTTAAATAAACTTTTCTTGTTAAAAGATTTTTTTTGCTAGATTTTGTCAAAATGCTTTAGCCCTTAAAGAAGATGTGCTCTTATCCAAAAATATGTTAGGTTTTTTAGGAAATTTACCCTCCCGATGAGGTTGAGGATTTAATGAAAGTAATCACCAGAAACTGAAAAAAAAAACAATCAAAAACTATTTTTAAATAAACTTTTGTTGTTAAAAGATTTTTGTGCCAGAGTTTGTCAAAATGCTTTAGCCCTTAAAGAAGATGTGTCCTTATCCAAAAATATGTTAGGTTTTGTATGAAATTTACCCTCCCGATGAGGTTGAGGATTTAATAAAATAAATCACCAGAAATTGCATAAAACAATTAAAACAATATTCAGTTTATTGGGAAATGTATCCTCCTTTAGAACTTGTAAATAAACTTTTGTTGTTCAAAGTTTTTTTTTTGTCAGATTCTCTCAAAATGCTTAAGCCCTTAAAGGAGATTTGTTCTAATCCGTTGAGGTTGAGGATTTAATATAATATATCACCAGAAATTGCACAAAAAAATTCAAAAAATATTTAGTTTTGTGGGAAATGTTGCCTCCTTTAGAACTTGTAAATAAACTTTTGTTGTTAAAAGATTTTTTTGACAGATTTTGTCAAAACGCTTTAGCCCTTAAAGAAATGTTTCTTTATCAAAAAAATTGTAGGTGTTTTTTTTAGGAAGTTTACCCTCCCGATGAGGTTGAGGACTTAATAAAATAAATCACCAGAAACTACAAAAAAAAAAAAACAATCAAAAACAATTTTAAATAAACTTTTGTTGTTAAAAGATTTTTTTTTGGCAGATTTAGTCAAAATGCTTTAGCCCTTTAAGAAGATGTGTCCTTATCCAAAAAAAAGTGTTAGTTTTTTAGAAAATTTACCCTCCCGCTCAGGTTGACGATTTAATAAAATAAATCACCAGAAATTGCACAAAAAAATTCAAAAATTTTTAGTTTTGTGGGAAATGTTTCCTCCTTTAGAACTTGCCAGATTTTGTCAAAATGCTTTAGCCCTTAAAGAAGATGTGTCCTTATATAAAAATATGTTAGGTTTTGTACGAAATTTACCCTCCCGATGAGGTTGAGGATTTAATGAAAGTAATCACCAGAACCTGCAAAAAAAAACAATCAAAAACTATTTTTAAATAAACTTTTGTTGTTAAAAGATTTTTTTTGCCAGATTTTGTCAAAACGCTTAAGCCCTTAAAGAAGATGTGTCCTTATCCAAAAATATGTTAGGGTTTTTAGGAAATTCACCCTCCCGCTGAGGTTGAGGATTTAATAAAGTAAATCACCAGAAATTGCACAAAAAAACTCAAAAAATATTTAGTTTTGTGGGAAATGTTTCCTCCTTTAGAACTTGCAAATAAACTTTTGTTGTTAAAAGATTTTTTTTGCCAGATTTTGTCAAAATGCTTTAGCCCTTAAAGAAGATGTGTCATTATCCAAAAATATGTTAGGGTTTTTAGGAAATTCACCCTCCCGCTGAGGTTGAGGATTTAATAAAGTAAATCACCAGAAATTGCACAAAAAAATTCAAAAAATATTTAGTTTTGTGGGAAATGTTTCCTCCTTTAGAACTTGTAAATAAACTTTTGTTGTTAAAAGATTTTTTTTGCCAGATTTTGTCAAAATGATTTAGCCCTTAAAGAAATGTTTCTTTATCAAAAAATTTTTATTTTTTTTTATGAAATTTATCCTCCCGCTGAGGTTGAGGATTTAATAAAATAAATCACCAGAAATTGCAAAAAAAAAATCATGTAATTTTTTTTTTGCCAGATTTTGTCAAAATACTTTCGCCCTTAAAGAAGATGTGTCCTTATCCAAAAATATGTTAGGTTTTGTAAGAAATTTACCCTCCCGATGAGGTTGAGGATTTAATAAAGTAAATCACCAGAAATTGCCCAAAAAAATTCAAATTTTTTAGTTTTGTGAGAAATGTTTCCTCCTTTAGAACGTGCTTGATTTTGTCAAAATGCTTTAGCCCTTACAGAAGATGTGTCCTTATCCAAAAATTTGTTAGGTTTTTTAGGAAATTTACCCTCCCGATGAGGTTGAGGATTTAATGAAAGTAATCACCAGAAACTGCAAAAAAAAAACAATCAAAAACTATTTTCAAATAAACTTTTGTTGTTAAAAGATTTTTTTTGCCAGAGTTTGTCAAAATGCTTTAGCCCTTAAAGAAGATGTGTCCTTATCCAAAAATATGTTAGGTTTTTGAAGTAATTTACCCTCCCGATGAGGTTGAGGATTTCATGAAAGTAATCACCAGAAACTGCAAAAAAACAATCAAAAACTATTTTTAAATAAACTTTTCTTGTTAAAAGATTTTTTTTGCCAGATTTTGTCAAAATGCTTTAGCCCTTAAAGAAGATGTGCTCTTATCCAAAAATATGTTAGGTTTTTTAGGAAATTTATCCTCCCGATGAGGTTGAGGATTTAATGAAAGTAATCACCAGAAACTGAAAAAAAAAACAATCAAAAACTATTTTTAAATAAACTTTTGTTGTTAAAAGATTTTTGTGCCAGAGTTTGTCAAAATGCTTTAGCCCTTAAAGAAGATGTGTCCTTATCCAAAAATATGTTAGGTTTCGTAAGAAATTTACCCTCCCGATGAGGTTGAGCACTTAATAAAATAAATCACCAGAAACTGCAAAAAAAAAACAATCAAAAACTATTTTTAAATAAACTTTTGTTGTTAAAAGATTTTTTTTGCCAGATTTTGTCAAAATGCTTTAGCCCTTAAAGAAGATGTGTCCTTATCCAAAAATATGTTAGGTTTTTGAAGTAATTTACCCTCCCGATGAGGTTGAGGATTTCATGAAAGTAATCACCAGAAACTGCAAAAAAACAATCAAAAACTATTTTTAAATAAACTTTTCTTGTTAAAAGATTTTTTTTGGCAGATTTTGTCAAAATGCTTTAGCCCTTTAAGAAGATGTGTCCTTATCCAAAAAAAAGTGTTAGTTTTTTAGAAAATTTACCCTCCCGCTCAGGTTGACGATTTAATAAAATAAATCACCAGAAATTGCACAAAAAAATTCAAAAATTTTTAGTTTTGTGGGAAATGTTTCCTCCTTTAGAACTTGCCAGATTTTGTCAAAATGCTTTAGCCCTTAAAGAAGATGTGTCCTTATCCAAAAATATGTTAGGTTTTGTAGGAAATTTACCCTCCCGATGAGGTTGAGGATTTAATGAAAGTAATCACCAGAACCTGCAAAAAAAAACAATCAAAAACTATTTTCAAATAAACTTTTGTTGTTAAAAGATTTTTTTTGCCAGATTTTGTCAAAACGCTTAAGCCCTTAAAGAAGATGTGTCCTTATCCAAAAATATGTTAGGGTTTTTAGGAAATTCACCCTCCCGCTGAGGTTGAGGATTTAATAAAGTAAATCACCAGAAATTGCACAAAAAAATTCAAAAAATATTTAGTTTTGTGGGAAATGTTTCCTCCTTTAGAACTTGTAAATAAACTTTTGTTGTTAAAAGATTTTTTTTGCCAGATTTTGTCAAAATGCTTTAGCCCTTAAAGAAGATGTGTCATTATCCAAAAATATGTTAGGTTTTTCAGGATATTTACTCTCCCGCTGAGGTTGAGGATTTAATAAAATAAATCACCAGAAATTGCACAAAAAAATTCAAAAAATATTTAGTTCTGTGGGAAATGTTGCCTCCTTTAGAACTTGGAAATAAACTTTTGTTGTTAAAAGACATTTTTTTTTGACAGATTTTGTCAAAATGATTTAGCCCTTAAAGAAATGTTTCTTTATCAAAAAATTTTTATTTTTTTTATGAAATTTATCCTCCCGCTGAGGTTGAGGATTTAATAAAATAAATCAGCAGAAATTGCAAAAAAAAAAATCATATAATTTTTTTTTTGCCAGATTTTGTCAAAATACTTTCGCCCTTACAGAAGATGTGTCCTTATCCAAAAATATGTTAGGTTTTGTAAGAAATTTACCCTCCCGATGAGGTTGAGGATTTAATAAAATAAATCACCAGAAATTGCCCAAAAAAATTCAAATTTTTTTAGTTTTGTGAGAAATGTTTCCTCCTTTAGAACTTGCTTGATTTTGTCAAAATGCTTTAGCCCTTACAAAAGATGTGTCCTTATCCAAAAATTTGTTAGGTTTTTTAGGAAATTTACCCTCCCGATGAGGTTGAGGATTTAATGAAAGTAATCACCAGAAACTGCAAAAAAAACAATCAAAAACTATTTTCAAATAAACTTTTGTTGTTAAAAGATTTTTTGTTGCCAGATTTTGTCAAAATGATTTATCCCTTAAAGAAGATGTGTCCTTATCCAAAAATATGTTAGGTTTTTTAAGTAATTTACCCTCCCGATGAGGTTGAGGATTTCATGAAAGTAATCACCAGAAACTGCAAAAAAACAATCAAAAACTATTTTTAAATAAACTTTTCTTGTTAAAAGATTTTTTTTGCCAGATTTTGTCAAAATGCTTTAGCCCTTAAAGAAGATGTGCTCTTATCCAAAAATATGTTAGGTTTTTTAGGAAATTTACCCTCCCGATGAGGTTGAGGATTTAATGAAAGTAATCACCAGAAACTGAAAAAAAAAACAATCAAAAACTATTTTTAAATAAACTTTTGTTGTTAAAAGATTTTTTTTTGGCAGATTTTGTCAAAATGCTTTAGCCCTTAAAGAAGATGTGTCCTTATCCAAAAATATGTAAGGTTTTGTAGGAAATTTACCCTCCCGATGAGGTTGAGGATTTAATGAAAGTAATCACCAGAAACTGCAAAAAAACAATCAAAAACTATTTTTAAATAAACTTTTCTTGTTAAAAGATTTTTTTTGCCAGATTTTGTCAAAATGCTTTAGCCCTTAAAGAAGATGTGTCCTTATCCAAAAATATGTTAGGTTTTATAGGAAATTTACCCTCCCGATGAGGTTGAGGATTATAAAATAAATCACCAAAAACTGCAAAAAAAAAATCAAAAACTATTTGTAAATTAACTTTTGTTCGTTGTTAAAAGATTTTTTTGAAAGATTTTGTCAAAATGCTTTAGCCCTTAAAGAAGATGTTTTAAAAAAAATATGTTAGGTTTTGTAGGAAATTTATCCTCCCGATGAGGTTGAGGATTTAATGAAAGTAATCACCAGAACCTGCAAAAAAAAACAATCAAAAACTATTTTTAAATAAACTTTTCTTGTTAAAAGATTTTTTTTGCCAGATTTTGTCAAAATGCTTTAGCCCTTAAAGAAGATGTGTCCTTATCCAAAAATATGTTAGGTTTTTTAGGAAATTTACCCTCCCGCTCAGGTTGAGGATTTATTAAAATAAATCACTAGAAATTGCACACAAAAATTCATAAAATTTTTATTTTTGTGGGAAATCTTTCCTCCTTTAGATTTAGATTAATAAATGTTTTATTTTTCTATAGATCTTACACAATTTATATGAATATATATTATAAACTAACATTATTTGAGCATGGCCTAAGCCGTCTGCCAGTTGACAATAAAAACTTTAAGATCAGTTTGAAGAATTTTTAATTTTTTTAAAAAAGTTCTTCTATAATTTGTTTTCTGTAGAAAAGAGCAAGCTTAACAAATTGAAACAATTTTTTCCAATCAGCTCCATTGAGAATGCTTATCATTTCATCTTCACTGAGTAAACTCTTCCCGAAAACGCTCCTCCGAGATTCCATTAAGATCGGGCATCTGCAAAGGAAGTGGTAGTTATTTTCCCTTTCTCCTTGGTTGCACAAACTGGAGATTTCCGGGCGTTCATCCCTGTGCGGTATAAAGTTGAGTGGCAGCAACTCTCCTCTTGTTTTTAAAACCAGTGACATGAGGTCGGTTGAGTACTCTTCCTTGAAATAACTTTTAGTTGAAAGGTTGTAGTCGAGCATTGCGTAAATACATCTGCTTGTTGACTCTCTCGCTCTTGTAACGTATTCCTCTCTTTTTTTTACATTTACTGCACTGATGAGGTCATAAAGTTCAGCTTTCCATTGTTCTGGCCTATTTTCGTTTATATTAAGTTGACGACCACAGAATGTAGCTAAGTTACTCCAACTCTCGAACCAAGATGATTTCCTTCTTAAAATAACCATAGTTAGTTTTTTGGGCAGCCTGTTCTCGTCCATGCTTAACGTCTTCAATATGTAGTCTACTTGCATTTTAAGTGTCGAAATGAATAAAGGGAAGACCGGTCTCGAGCATGAGAATGTGATTTGCAGTACTACTTGGAAGCCTCAACGTTCTCTTTAGAAAATATCGCAAAAGTTGTTCCACCTCATTGAATTCTATGTGACCCCATACTTGTGCAGCGTAGCACATAACTGCCTTCGCCGTTGATTCAAAAATTCGAAATTTTGTATTAAAATTAACGTCCTTGTTATGCATAATGGACCTCCACGTTGCATTAAGTGCATTTTTTGATTTGGCTAGTTTCTCCACAATATGGTTTCTCAGATTAAGATTTCTTGATATTTTTACTCCTAGGTAGTTGTAGTCACTTACTACTTCAATTTCCTTACAATCGAATCTCCACTTTTCGTTGCGGCAGTTTGGGCCTCCACCGTTACGAAAGATCATAACCTTCGATTTGCTGAGGTTTACCTGAAGCCTCCATTTGTAGCAGTATTCAGCGATTCTGTTTATCATCAACTGGAGACTTTCAGGCGTTTCAGCAAATATCACAATATCATCGGCTAATTTTAAGGATTTCACCAGAAGATTTGCCGCAACTCTAACTCCACCCTGTAAAGCGTCCTCTATGTTGAGAGCAAACAAGAGGGGGCTTAAATTGCAACCTTGTCTTACTCCTATTTCCACTTCGTATGATTCCGCTACATCGTTGTTGAATGAGATCGCAGATGTTGTAGATTCATACAATTTTTCCAAAATGCGTCCAAATTTCGTCGAAACGCCTTTGTTATATAGTTTAAGCATCAGAGCTTTTCTGTCGATGGTGTCGAAGGCCGCTTTAAAATCTATGAAGAACGCATACAACTTCTTTTTATTTTTAATGAAAATGTCCGCAATGCTTGTGAGTGAGTAGATTTAATCTATTATTGAGTAATTCTTACGGAACCCAGCTTGAGACTCACCGAGAAGATTGTTTACCTGAACCCAAGTGTAGAGTCTTTTGTAGAGAAGCCTTGTAAGAATTTACGGTCACCTTTCTTGAATATGGGGGTGACGATGGAATCCTTTAAATAATTTGGAATGCACCCGTGTTCATAAGCCTGGTTAAGTGCTAGAGTGAAGTGTTCGATGAATGAAGGTGTGATGAATTTGTAAAATTCCGGCGGTATTCCGTTGGATCCTGGAGCTTTGTTACATTTCAGTTCATCCAACACATCTTTTACCTCTAAGATACAAAACGGGGCGTCCAAGGCATCATCTGCTTGAAAAGGGATGGCAAATTGGAAGCTCGTAGCAAACTTGTCCTTTGTGAGATTTTCGAAATGTTCGCATAAATCCTTCAGGTCGATCGGTAGGCAGGGTCGAGGTGAATTGCTGTCGTTATTTATACGACGCACTTTGCTCCAAAACTGTGATGCGTTCCTGCAACTTGAAAGATCGTGTGCAATATTCTCGAAGTAAGCTTGACGCTTAGTCTTAAGCAGCCCTTTGAAAATTTTGTTTGAGGACAAATATTCCTGTTTGAGAAAGAGGTTTAGGGGGTACTTCCTTACAAGCTTTAACCAAGCAAATGATTTTTTCCTAGCTTGTAAGCAGTTTCTGTCAAACCATTTATCACGAGGAGTAGAGACCCTGCTATTGTTCATCGTGCAAGATGTTGGTATCGATAATGGGTATGTATTGGATGGAGGTGCAAGCTGTAAGGCGATGTTGTTGTCTAACGCTTCAGCATACGTATTCGCCATCGGTTGTTTCCATTTGTATTTTGTAGCTTTTGTTGTGTAAACATCTACGCACTGTAGGCTCATTGGTAGCTGAACTGAGACTTGGATAGGGAGATGATCAGAGTGAATCTGCGAAACAACTTCGAAATCGTTCATTAGGTTGCACCAGTCCCCATTCACCATAGCATAATCAATTACTGAGTTACCCTGAGGACCGATAAAAGTGTAGTCACCACCAGCGTGTCCATGTGTACTTCCATTGCAGATGCCAAGAACGAACGAATTACAAAGATCGATAAGTTTCTTTCCCTCTCGGTTTGCAATACCGTCTCTTGAATGACGGTGGTTCAGGTTCAAAGGTATTAGATCGCTTTCCATTGATCCGGTTCTTGCGTTGAAGTCTCCAATGAGCATGACGTTTTTGAGATCTGCAATGTACAAATTGTCTTCAAGCAAGTTAAAATGTCTATCCCAGCTAGTGCTGTTTAGATATACAGGAGCCAAGGACAAAGTATGGTAGTTCGATTTGATTTCTATATATATAAAGTCTTCGAGGTTCTTGAAAACGAATTCAACCCCTTTTATATTTGGTTTACAGCCCAACAGTATGCCTCCGCTAGCCCTTCCTTTTCTATTTATTTTTACTGCTGGTTGCCACTTAATTTTATGGTTTGGAAAATATAGTTCAAATTTTGTGTTATGTTCTAGAGTTACATGAGTTTCAATTAAAATAAAAATTTCATATTCATTAATAAAATTTAAAAAATCTAATGTGTGTATCTTATTATTTAAGCCTGCTATATTATAACTTACTATACTAACGTTAACTTTATTTAAATTCTGGCAGACGGCATCTACCTAATTTAATAAAATATTGTTTAAGTTGCTGATCAGCAATGCAAAAGATCCAAATCAAAATGAAACACAAAAACTTCGAACTCAATATAAGTATAATGTATTTAATCTATATATATCTAATGCTTTGACCAAGACAAATTATTGCGGACCGTATTATTAGGATGATGTGATCTCGATGGTGGTTGCTGGCAGAAGAGATCTATTTGTGCAAATATGCATGGGATGTCTTCTCCCACAATTACCATTAACATACATAGCAGGTGCATAAGCTTCTTATCATAAAGCCATAAAAACTTAAAAAAAACAACAAGGGATTACAATCGGATTATGATAAGAAAAACATAGGGTATTATTCGCTATGTTTGGCAAAATATACAAAAAATTAATAAATGAACGATTTTGATAAACAAATTAATGAAAGGTAAATAATAATAAATTTAAACAATTTAAACAATAAATAATAACAATAACAATAATAATTTCATGAAGATTACCTCCATTCCTGAACACGCCGGCCCCCCTGAAGGAATTTCAGGAACATGGCAAAATAGCCAGCTTCGTTATGGAGCGTTTAAAAATGCCGTTTTTAGTTCGGATAGACACAACTCGTACTATTTCATCATCTCCTGGATGAAGTGTCACAACTCGTCCGAGTGCCCATTTTGATGGTGGCATATTGGGCTCTTTGACTACAACCAGGTCACCAACTTCGAAATTCCTGGTTTTCTTCTGCCATTTAGGACGGTGTTGCAGCGACGTTAGGTAGTCTGAATGCCAACGACGCCAAAACCCTTGAGCCATGTTTTGAATGAGTTGCCATCGTCCGAGTCGATTAAGTGGGATCTCTAGACAGCTGGGCTCTGATATCGCCGTATATGGTCTGCCTATAAGAAAATGAGATGGTGTTAAAGGGTTCAAATCAGAATCAGATATAGAACAAAGAGGCCTAGAGTTCAATAAAGCTTCAATTTGACAAAGCAGAGTGGACATCTCTTCAAAGGTCAAAATAGTGTTCCCTATTACTCGACGAAGATGCTGTTTGACACATTTAATCCCCGCTTCCCAAAGTCCCCCAAAATGAGGACTATGTGGAGGAATAAACTCCCACTTTATGCTTTCAGATGCAAGAGTTGCCGAAATTCGATGATTATGTTCTTCGGACCTCACCAGCGCATACCATTCCGACAAGGTTCTAGCTGCTCCTTGAAAATTGGTGCCGTTGTCCGAGTAGATGACGCTGCACTTTCCCCTTCTAGCTATAAATCGTCTCAAAGCCGCCAAGAAGGCATCCGTGGATAGATCACTGACGACTTCCAAGTGCACAGCCTTTGTCGCCATGCAAACAAACAACGCAAAGTATCCTTTCACGAACTTGGGGTTTCTTCCTCTGGAGAGACGAAGAGTGAGGGGTCCAGCATAATCACAACCGGTTCGATCGAAGGCGAAAGATGGTGAAATTTTCGAAGAAGGTAAGTCTCCCATAAGCTGCGATGACGTGGCTTGACGTTGACGAAAACACTCCATGCAGTCGTGAACAACTTTCCTTATCAAGTTTCTGCTTCCAAGAATCCAAAACTCCTGCCGCACCAATGAAAAAAGCTCCGATACACCTGCATGCAGAAATCTCACATGAGCATCCCGAAGAACCCAGTTGGAGACTGGATGACATTTTGGCAAGATTATAGAGTGTTTAAGATTAAAAGTAACGTCAACCGCCTTTGAAATTCTTCCCCCAACACGAAGCAACCCTGTTTCATCCAGAAACGGTGACAACGAAGAGAGTTTTGAAGAACTAGCCACACACTTTTCAAATTTCAATGCCTTTATCTCTTCTGCGAATTCGGTTTGAGCCCATAAAAGACATTTTTGCTTTGCATAAAGCAACTCTGAGGAACGCAGGAAACCTTGTACACGTTCTTCTTCTGGAACTTTTCCATTTCTAGCACGACGAACAAAAACTGCTACAATTCGAATGGCTCGGGACCAGGAAGAGACTTGTTTGCCTAGTTTGTCTATAAGATTCTCTTGTGCACACAACAAATTTGCAATCACGACTTCTTTCCTACCTTCGGGTACTTCTTCTATTTCCACTCTGTCTGCAAAAATCGGCCAGGAATCAAAATCCATCGAAATCCAATCAGGACCTTTCCACCAAATTCCCAACTCCAACAACTTCCTGGGCTCAACCCCTCTCGATGCGCAATCAGCTGGGTTTTCCTCAGATCGAACATAGTTCCAATCAGAACGGGGAAGAACATCAAGTATCTCTGAAGTACGATTCGCAACAAAGGTATTCCAACGACGAGGCGGAGAGGAAAGCCAGGCTAATACGATTTGGGAATCACAAAACACAAAAGTGTTTATGGGTCTGACGTCCAGCGAAGCACGAACCAATTTTATCAAACGACTTAACAAAAGAGCTGTTTAACAGGAGCGACGCGGGTCTTAGCAGCAACAAGTTGAACTACAATTTGACCAGTTTCATCTAGACTTCGAGCATAAACAACCGCGGAATATGCTTTTACGGATGCGTCTGAAAATCCTATCAACTCAAAATGCTTCGAATTCAAAGTACACCTCCTCAAAATTTCAACCTTTTCGAAAAAGAGCAAATCCTTTCGGTAGAAAATCCATTTGGCAGCTACTTCAGTTGGCAGTGGATCATCCCATCCGATCTTCGTTTTATGCACCCATAACTCCTGAAACAGCATTTTAAACAAAATGGTGGCAGGAGCCAGGAAACCCAAAGGGTCAAAGATTTTTGAGATCTCTGACAACAGCATTCGCTTAGTGGGTGCCGACGACGATTCCTTCTCGAACGAAATTTTGTAGGTGAAAATGTCACGATGAGGATTCCAAACTAATCCGAGAACCTTTGTCCAATTCTCACGGCTATCCAAATCAAAAGAAAAAGTAGGTTGTGAATCCAAACCTTTCAAAACTGGCCAACAATTCGAGCTCCATTTGCTCAACTGCAAACCTCCACAAGATAACAGCTCAATCAACTCATTCTTTAAAGCCAAAATTCCTGTCACTGTATCCGACCCTGTCATGATGTCATCAACATAAAAATCATGCATAATAGAATACGACGCTATCGGGAATTGATCGGAATATTCTAAGGCAATTTGCTTAAGAACACGCATCGAAAGAAATGGAGCAGGTGAAGTGCCGTAAGTAACGGTACGAAGCCGATAATGCCCAATAGGCTCATTAGGATTTTGCCGCCACACAATTCGTTGAAAGTCCCGATGTTTTGTATCAACCCAAATTTGCCGAAACATCTTCACAATGTCAGCACAAAAAACATACTTGTGGACTCTAAAACGCAAACAAACATTTATCAGGTTCCTCTGGAGTGGAGGCCCTACGTGCAGCATCTCATTCAAGCTGATACCATTTCCGTCCTTATGAGATCCGTCGAATACAACCCGTAACTTGTTGGTGACAACAGCATGATGCGGCAAGTAGAAAATCTTCCCAGAAGTAGGTTCAATCTCGTGTTCAGGAATACGTTCCATGTGCCCTAACTTCTGATAAGCCTGCATAAAACGAAAGTATTCTGAGCGAAGATTTTCCTGACGAGCAAAACGACGTTCCATCGCAAATAACCTGGACAATGCTCCGGAAAGAGTGTTACTAAAGGTTATGTCCTTGTGACGAAAAGGTAATTCAACAACGTATTTACTATCAGGTGCACGAGAGAAGGTTTCAGAAAAATGAGTGTCAGCAAAGTCTCCAGAATCCAACGAATACATAATCTGAGGTAGCTCTTCAATTTCCCAAAATGATTTAATAAGAGCATCAACATCCTGTTCAACCCCTACATGCAACGACACGATTTCTTTATCTGGAATGTTTCCAGTTATCACCCACCCAAAAATAGTGTTGTGAGCAACCAAGTTACCGTCTCCATCCGTGCGGCGACCATCACGCAAAATACTCCAAGCTTTGTCAGATCCAAGCAAAACATCAATAGGACCTGGCGTGTTGAAATCAGGGTCGGCCAGCTTCAAATTATCCAACAACACAGTTTTATCGAAGGCAAATGGCAGTAGAGGAGTTTTGGAAGTTATTCGATTCAAAATAAAGGCTTCAACTTCCATTTCATTTGAATCAACACAAGATCTAAGATTAAGACTCACAGCACCTTGGGTAACACCAGCTTCTAGGGAAGATATACCAGATATAGGAAGACGAGCATGACGACGACGAAGACCTAATCTTTTCACTAAGCTTTCTGTGACAAATGAAGCTTGAGATCCTGTGTCCAGCAAACAAACGACAAAGCTGAGTTCTACCTAACGCATCAACAACCTGCACAACAACAGTAGGCAAAATACCAGAGGGCCGAATCTCATTTTGAGAATGATTACTAACAATCGAAGAAGTGTTATCCGAAGATTGTCCTGTATTCTGATTGTTATGCATAAGCATGATAATAAATTTAATTTAACATTAGTCTGCACATTCTTCGTTTTGAATGTTTATTCTTCATCCTAGAGTTCTTTGTTCAAATCAAAGTAACATAATACTCTTCAAGTGTTGTTTCAACTTTGTTTATATTTCAAGTGGGGACCGAAACGTCTCATCAATTAATCCACAGTAATCAAAGACAGAAGGTTTATGCATAGCACATCATTTCTTATCTTGCTTGAGCATCCAATATGAATCTCATATTCGATGCATTTTGTTTATCTATATATATATATGTATGTAAGTATAAGAATAAATCTGTGGTTGATATTTCCACATTCAATTTTTGTAAGTTAGTCTTAAGTAAAACTCGAACCAATAAAGATACCTTCTTTATTTAATATAAAACTAGAACGCAAACAATCTTTTATTTCGCGGCATAACAAAAATTGGTGGCAGCGGTGAAATTTTAAATTAAATATTTAAAAACACAATAAAAAAAAAAAAAAAACATTATTTAGCTCATACGCGAAACTCCACTCTAAATTCCTCTGAGTGAGTTAATAAATCGTGAAAAGAACTAAAAACATGTCAGTCGAAATACAACCCTAAAACCTTTGGGTGTATCAATAAATCGATAAAAGAAATAAAAGTTACTAGTTGTGTTCGGAAGTTTTAAATAAAGTCCCATTGAAAAAAAAAAATAATATACATTTGTACTCCCATCATCCTATTAGACTGTACCTACAACTAAAATAATTCAGTGATTAGGATCATCATCATTTCCATCATTTTGATCATTTCGAGAGAACTTTAAAGGAAAACCAGCCATAAAACAGGAGAGCATGACACCAAGAAAAACAACGATGAAAATTTTAATGTAAGTTATTTAAGTATACAAAAATGTTAAAATAAGTGAAAAAAAAAATGTCAGAACAAGAGAAAAGAGATTTAACTAAAGAAGAAATAGAGCAGGAAAATAAAAATAAAAGTGTATTACAATTAAGAAAAAATCAAAAATATTTGGTCAATAAAGCCATAAAAATCAAACAGGTTATTTTAGAGGCACAAAACGAAACACATAACGCCTTGTTCAATATAAAAAACGAATAAACTCTAAAAAAAAAAAAAGAAAAAAAAACGAAAATTAATAAAATTTATAAAAATGGCAAAGTCAGGATCTGAATTTGAATTTAGCGAGGAATTACTTGGTAGGGAATTTACTTGCATAACTAAAGAAAGTGGAAATATATTATCCTTCACTTTAACTCAGATTTTGGAAAATAATAAAATAAGCCAAAACGAAATCGAAGAAGAATACATGGTATTCTATAAAAATAATATTTATAGAAGACAGTTATTTTTTCACGTAATAGAAGATCAAGAAAATTTAAATAAAGAAAAAACACCATCCTTAGTGGAAGATGCAATTGAGAAAATTAGAGAAATGGAAATTAAAGAAACGGGAGCTATTCCTAAAAGAAAGAATATAAAAGAAATATTATTAGAAGATGAGGAAAAAGAAAGATCAAGGAACCAGTTAGGAAATAATAACAAGCAGGCAAGAAGTTATAACATGACCAACGAGGAAAATTATTTGATAAACCCAAATAATTTCCCGATCAATAAACGGTTAGAAACAGATAATAGGAATTATTTGAATACTTCAAATAATCTCTCGACCAACCCAACTCCAATAAATAATATTAATTTAAGTGACCTTATAAAAATTATCCCGAATTTTAATAGTGAAGCTACGAAAGCACACAATTTTATACAAAATTGCGAAAATGCAATGAAGTTAGCATCTCCGTCACAAAGAGTGTTACTTCTTGCGGTAATAAAAAGCAAAATTTCTGGTAACGCTGAAATTCTTTTAATGAACAAAAGAATAAATACTTGGGAAGAGTTAAAATATGAACTGAATAGAGTTTTCAGAGAAACTCATTCTAGCTTGCAACTTCATTTAGAAATGACGAAACTTCGTCAAAATTTAAATGAAACCGTAATTCAATTCACACAAAGATGTGAAACTTTAACGAGAAGAAGGATTCAAGCCCTCTTTACTGAAAAGTCAGAAGACCCAACTTATGACGGTCAAATGTTGGGCATTGAAAGAGATATGCTTAACGCATTTATTGCGGGTTTACAAAGAGAGATTGGAACTTTTGTGAATACACAGCGTCCAAAAACCCTCTCCGAAGCAAGTCAATTAGCTATGGAGGAAGAAATCAGATTAGGGTATTATAATGTTAAACCCAAAGAATTTAACACTAAAGAGTACACAGATAGGCATTTAATTAAAATTAACCATACTTCGGTTAAATGTTATAGCTGTGGTCGATTGGGTCATATGTCCAGAGAGTGCTTTAGAAACAAAAATTATAATCAAAAAAGCAACAAATCTTACCAGAATAATAGGGATTTCAATAAATATCAAAACCCAAAACAAAAACAAGATTATAGTAAGGGAAATCCATTTCAAAGCAAAGAAACTAGTAAAAATCAAAATTTTCGAAAACCCGAATAGTTAATGAGGCAACTATTTCGGCGATTATGTCAGGAAGTCCTCATATAGTAATGATTTATAAAAATAAACCATATAACATGTTAATCGATACTGGAGCAGCAGTATCCTTGTTGAAACAGAATTGTATTTTCGAAAAAGATTTACGTTCAGATATAAGTCTAACTTTAAGAGGAATAGGTAAAAGTAGCAGATACAGTATGGGCACTGCTACTATAGGAATTGAATTTACCAGAGGTATTTTAAATGAGTTTAGTTTTCACATAATTCCCATAGATGTGATTAATTACTACGATGGAATCATAGGTAGTGACTTCTTACAATTTTTTAAATACATAATCAATTGTAGAGAACAAACACTCACTAATGAAAATGAGTGTATAAAGTTATTATATAAAGATGAAAACAATATGAAAGAATACTCAAACTGCATAGACCAACAGATTAAAGGATGTAACTCTTTAAGTGCGTCTATAACGTCACTGAATTCTGATAGTATCAAAGATAATAGTGAAGCATTAGTTATTTCAAACACCAAAAGCCAACAGATTGAAGAAAATTATACTAAAGGTGTATTTTATAATGAGGAAAAAGAATCAGAAAAATTTAAGCAAATATGGAGTCAAGTAAGGATTGAACATTTAAAAGAAAAAGAACAAATAGATTCTTTAAAAGGAATAATAAGGGAATATGAAGATATTTTTAGTTTAGAAGGTGAAAGTCTATCTGAAACTAATGCCATAAAACATAGTATTCGTACTATTAACGATATACCTATTAATGCAAAAACGTACAGATATCCTAAAGTACATGAAGCAGAGGTTGATAAACAAATCAAGAAACTTTTAGATGAAAATATTATAAGACATAGTATTTCACCTTGGTCAAGTCCATTATGGGTAGTTCCCAAAAAGTTGGATGCCAGTAAAATTCCAAAATGGAGGATGGTGATAGACTTTCGTAAGTTGAACGAAATCACTGTCTCGGACAATTACCCTATTCCCAACATACAGGACATTTTAGATAAGCTAGGAAATGCGAAATTCTTTACAACCTTAGATTTGAAGTCTGGGTTTCATCAAATTCCACTTGATGAAGATAGTATTGAGAAAACTGCATTTTCTACACCTTATGGACATTTTGAATTTCTTCGGATGCCATTCGGTCTTAAGAATGCTCCAGCTTGTTTTCAGAGGTTAATGAATAACGTTCTTGATGGGTTACAGGGAAAAGACTGTTTTGTTTATATGGATGATATTGTTGTCTTTGGAGAAACAATAGAACAACATTCTGAAAGACTTAGAGTAATATTTGATAGACTCAAGAAAAGTAATTTGAAGATTCAAATTGATAAAACTGAATTTTTTAAACAGGAAGTAGATTACCTGGGATATAATATAACGAGTAACGGAGTTGCACCGAATTTAAAAAAGGTCGAAGCAATAAATAATTTACGAAGTCCAAAAAATGCTAAAAGTATAAAATCATTTATGGGTATGATAGGTTACTATAGAAAATTCATTAAAGGATTTAGCACAATAGCTTCACCATTATATAAATTATTGAAGAAAAATTCAGTTTGGAAATGGGACAACGAACAGCAAATCGCGTTTGATAAATTGAAATGTGAATTGAAAAATTTCACAATGCTACAATATCCAGATTTTGAAAAACCTTTTATCGTAACTACAGATGCCAGCAATAATGGCATAGGGGCAGTATTGTCTCAAGAAAAAGAAAATAAGGACTTACCAATTCATTTCATTAGCAGAAATCTAAATCAAGCAGAAAGTAGATATAGTACAACGGAAAAAGAATGCTTAGCTATTTTATGGGCGATTCAACATTTCAGGCCTTATTTATATGGGCAGAAGTTTAAAATAAAAACTGACCATCGTCCTTTGACATGGTTATTCAACGTTAAAGATCCAGGAAGTCGTCTTATTAGATGGAGGTTAAAATTAGAAGAATATGATTATTCAATACAATACAAGAAAGGTGTTGATAATGTTGTTGCCGACGAACTAAGTAGAAATGTATATATAGTTCAAGACGAAAAAAATACGTACCCAGTAATGACTAGGGAAGACGAAAAAACTAAAGAGTTAATTGAAGAAATCTTTGGTGATGATTCCTCAGACGAAGAAAATGAAGACGTTCTAAGACAAATATATGAAGAAGAATATGGGTTAGAAGAACCATGCACGAGTAAAGTGGTTAAGGAAAAACTGAATAAGAATTTATTACGTGAAAAGGAAATATCTGATAATCAAGAAGTAGAAGTAAATGTCAACAGACATAATAATAATCAAGTAATTGAAAGAAACGTAAATGAAGAGAATATAAACGAAAATTTTTTAGAAGATATACAAATTATAAATGATTTAGAAGTAAGAAAACAAATTATAAGAGAAAACCATGAAAGTTTTTTGGGAGGTCATGGAGGACAAAAGGTAACAATAGCAAAAATAAGAGATAGATTCAATTGGGAAGGATTAAATAAAGATGTAATTGATTACATAACTAAATGTGTACAATGCCAAAAACAGAAAATTAATAGGCATCCCGGGAAAAACCCCATGAAAATAACGTCTACTGCTAATTACGCATTAGAAAAAGTAGACATGGATCTTACTGGTCCATATAAGGAAGGGAACAAAACTTTATTCAGCTTAACAATTCAAGACGACTTAAGTAAATATATAAAATTTATCCCAATAGAGAATAAAAGAAGTGAAACTGTAGCCAGAGCGTTTATAGATCATTGGATATTGTATTTCGGAATTCCAAAAATAATTCTAACCGACAACGGAGGAGAATTCATTAATGAGGTAATGAATGATCTGTGTAAAATGTTTAAAATAAAGCACTTGCGAACGAGTAGTGCTTACCCTCAAAGCAATGGATCTGCTGAAAGAGCACATGCCAGACTAGGAGAATATTTAAGAACAATGATAAAAGATAGAACTAAACCGGAATATGCAAAATTATTTCAATACGCTTCATTTTGTTATAATACTTCAAAGCATAATAGTACAGGTTTCACACCTTACGAAATTGTATTTGGTAGGAAAGCAAACCCACCTAGTGATTTCGGAACTCTTAAATATAAAACAAATACAGATTACACTCAAGAACTTCAATTAAAATTATGTAGAATCCAAAAACAAGTAAAAGAAACACAGCTTCAAAATAAATTAAAATCAAAACAAAGGTACGACCAAAATTTAGGTAGGAAAATTAAAGATTTTGAAGTTAAGGATTTAATTTTAGTAGAGAATGACAAAAGGGATAAGTTTGGAGAAAAATTCTCTGGACCCTTTAAAATACTTAGAATTATAGGAGACTCCGTAGTCATAAAAAGAAATAACCAATTTATTAAATATAATAAAAGCAAAATAAAACATTTTAAAAACTGACAAGTTTTATTTGCAGATTTTTGTTCATTTTAAATGGCGTATTCAGTAATATATGGGAGAACTTTCCCTCAAATGGCATCTACTTCAAAAATATTGGAGAATTGAGACAACAAAGTGGAAAAATCTCTATAGTAAACAATATTAACCTTCGTGAAGTGGCAGATCAAATAGATGTAATAACTAACTTTGTGGCCAATGTAAATGATAACTGTTTTATTGAAATTCCAGAATGCGTAGATTTTATAAGGAAAACTAAAATACAGATTGCAAGCTTAAGAAAAGATTTTAACACTATTTACCATTTACTTGGGGTAGATACAAGTTATAAAAGGTATAAAAGAGGTTTATTAAACATAGTAGGGTCAGGTCTTAAAGTTCTATTCGGAACTTTAGATAGCGAAGACGCTAAACATTATGAAGATGCTATTATAATAACCAAAGAAAACAGTGAATATATACATAAGAGTCAGCAAGAAGAAATAAGAGTTTTAGATGGGTTAAACAAACAGAATATGGTTTTAAAGAATGCATATTATGAATTGGGAAACTTAACAAACACTTTAAGTAAAACATTAGAGGTAATTTCGAACAAAATTAATAAAGATAGGAAGTATTTTGCATTAAAAGAATATTTTACAGAGTTTAAACTTAGAATTTATTTTTTAATAAATCAAACTGAAACGACAATCAATCAAATAACGGAAGCAATTCTGTTCCTGCAGGATAATGTTATCCACCCGATTATAATCGAACCGAAACATTTCATACAATTATTGAAAGAAAGTGATAAAGAAAACGTAATGCTATTCACACCAAGTTTAGAATCATATAGTCATATAATGAAGGAAATAAATCCAAACGCCTATTTAAAGAAGGATAGATTTGTTATAATTTTATCAGTTCCATTACTAGAGAGTTCAAAATCAGAAGTTTATGAGATGATTAATTTACCATATGGGAAACCAAAAGGAAATTTTTATATTTTAGAACAGAAACATAAATATTTTATAATCAAAGAAAATAAAGAAGAATATATCCTAAGTAATAATATTTTAAAGGATTGTAAGAAAATTGATAAATATTTTGTTTGTAATCAATTAGAATTCAAAAATAGTGTTCTAGATAAAGATTGTGAATTGGCTATTTTTATGAATAGAATAAATAGTAATTGTAATTTAAAACAAGTTTCCAATCATATCGAAATTTTTCATAAACTCGCAGAAAATAAATATTTATTTGCCTTAAGCGAAGAAACAAAATATAAATGTAATTGTTCAAAAAGCAAATATAATGAAGAAGGATTCATAAATCATATTGGAATTATAAATTTAAAAAATGATTGTACCTTCGAAACAATAGAAACAAGACTTAAAACTGCCAATCAAGAAATTACAATGGAAAATAAAGATGTATATCGTCCAGTACCCGAGGACTGTTGTATTAATGTAAAACTAAAAGAATTAGATTATGAAAATATCAATTTACCAAAACTAAAGCTTAAAAATTTAAATGAATTACAAGATTTTACAATTGAAATAAAAAATCAAGAAAGTTATATATCTAAAAAATTGAAAGACATACCACCTCATACTCAAGGTGTTTTATTTGGAATGAGCGGGATAATAATAATTGTAACAGTAATTTACTGTTTTCTAAAATGTATTAAGGGAAGTGGTATTACCATCTTTCACAATTGTTTTAATAAAAAGAATAAACAACCTGTAATTGAAAGAGAAAAAATTGTACATTACTATGATAATAGAAAAAATAAAACTGTAATAAGAAGACCAAATTCAAATGTATTCAAAGTAAATGATTTTGAAGTTGAAGAAAATTAATTGTTAAAAAAAAAAAAATATAATTTTCATTTTAAGAGGGGAGGTGTTATGCATAAGCATGATAATAAATTTAATTTAACATTAGTCTGCACATTCTTCGTTTTGAATGTTTATTCTTCATCCTAGAGTTCTTTGTTCAAATCAAAGTAACATAATACTCTTCAAGTGTTGTTTCAACTTTGTTTATATTTCAAGTGGGGACCGAAACGTCTCATCAATTAATCCACAGTAATCAAAGACAGAAGGTTTATGCATAGCACATCATTTCTTATCTTGCTTGAGCATCCAATATGAATCTCATATTCGATGCATTTTGTTTATCTATATATATATATGTATGTAAGTATAAGAATAAATCTGTGGTTGATATTTCCACATTCAATTTTTGTAAGTTAGTCTTAAGTAAAACTCGAACCAATAAAGATACCTTCTTTATTTAATATAAAACTAGAACGCAAACAATCTTTTATTTCGCGGCATAACATGATTCGCGATTTCACTAGCCGTTGAATCCATATGAACTAGGATATGATGACGAATACTGCAATGAGGACAGCGAGTTTTCGAACGACATCTTGAAGCCGAATGGTTGCTACCTAAGCAATTGTAGCACAATTTCTGATCCCTAGCATAACTGCGACGAGACGTAACAGACAAGGCGAGAAATTGAGGGCACTGCGGAAGAGCATGGGTTTCTTTACACATGGGACACAAGGGATTCGAAGTTGCAAGGCTTTTAATATTTTTCGAAGCACTACCCGAAGCGAGACCCGAACGCACCGATTGTCTATTCCCGCTAGTTTTCGATTCACTCGATTTATTGTCACATGCTTCTAAGGCATCGCATCTTTCCTCCAAAAAATCAATAAGCTCTTGAACAGTCGCTCTTTCGGAGTTATTTATATGAAGGGCCCAAGCCTTACGCGTTTCTAAGTCCGTTTTATTGATGATCAAATAAATGAGCCAAGGATCTCTACTTTCGGAACTCAAAGCTTTCAACCCGCGAATAACCTCATCAGATTTGTCCGCTAACTGACGCAAATGTCCACTGTTCGCGACAATTACTGTTGGCATCTTTAAAAAACTTTCATTGTGTGCATTGATAATATATAAAGGCTTATTGTACCGACGTTCGAGCTTATCCCACGCTTGCTCATAGTTTGAGTCAGCAATTTCGATACCATTTAATAATTTCGCAGCATCATCACGCAAAAATGATTTCAAATATCGCATTTTTTGGGCACCCGGCAGTTTTTCCTTACAATCAATGCTTCCTAAGAACATGTCGCGAAATTCTGGCCATTCGCGATAATCGCCAGCAAACGGCGATATTTTAAATTTCGGTAGTTCAATTTCAGATTTCTTAGAAGCGGAACAAGAAGACGAATTCAAAACGAGAGTCTCCAACAAGGCGGCTTGTTGCTTTAAAAGTTCATGAGCAGAATCATCATTAGACGAAACACGCGGTGGAAGTGGGGGTGGAACTATAGGTTGATTTTTCCGAATAGCTTTCACAAACGCACTTTTTGCATCGATATATTTTAATTCGGTTGCTTCGAAATCAATTTCAGGATAACCATATCCCTCATCCTCGGCATATTGGAAAAGTTCGTTTTGATTCGCGCAAAATGCCTTCCACGTTTCTTCCAAACGTTCTAACCGCGTTACCAAACTATCTATATCGACATCGTCTACTTCCAAAATATGTGTATGTGCCCGCGTTATAGCACCTTTTAAATGTCCCCGGGATTGCTTTAACACATTCATGATAGCTAATTTCTATTTCCAAAAACCAAACACGTGAGTTACAAATCTCAGCTTTCCAACAAATAGCCTATCAAACAGCAAATCCAGCAAAAAACAGCAACAGCAATCACCAAATATTCGATACAATGTTACCTGGTACCAATGATCCAATGAAGCCACAAAACCAACAACCACCAAAAATCTCCAAAATTTGTTTCCAATAAGCAAAAATATCCGGCTTTTCCGAAGGACCAACTTTAAACAGCAATGCAAAAGATCCAAATCAAAATGAAACACAAAAACTTCAAACTCAATATAAGTATAATGTATTTAATCTATATATATCTAATGCTTTGACCAAGACAAATTATTGCGGACCGTATTATTAGGATGATGTGATCTCGATGGTGGTTGCTGGCAGAAGAGATCTATTTGTGCAAATATGCATGGGATGTCTTCTCCCACAATTACCATTAACATACATAGCAGGTGCATAAGCTTCTTATCATAAAGCCATAAAAACTTAAAAAAAACAACAAGGGATTACAATCGGATTATGATAAGAAAAACATAGGGTATTATTCGCTATGTTTGGCAAAATATACAAAAAATTAATAAATGAACGATTTTGATAAACAAATTAATGAAAGGTAAATAATAATAAATTTAAACAATTTAAACAATAAATAATAACAATAACAATAATAATTTCATGAAGATTAACTCCATTCCTGAACAGTTGCAATGTGCTAAGGTGTTAACCCCTGAGTCCCAACCGCTGGTTTGCATTGTGTTTCCAGCCGAAGATGTACTTTGCCCAACTGACGTTTTTTGCTGGTTGACGTTTAATCTGACATCTCTTTGTGAATTTTGTTGAATTTGTAAACAGCTTTGATGAAAAAAGTTTTTTTCCAGATTGTTATCTTCAATTAATTTTTTAAAACCATCATCTTGATTAGAAACAAAACCTTGATTATCGGTCCATTCTACAATAATGTTGTTATTGCTGAGTCTGTCGTCGCGCAATGAAACTTTCATCCGAGGTTGAGTGATCTGAATATGTTTTCTCAGTTGTAAAAGTTTGCTACGCTTCTGACGGATTGCTGGTGGATAATCCCGACTTACGGATGCTCTGGTTCCTTTCAGTCTTTTTGCAGTCCTGAGAACCTTAAATGCATTATTTTTGTTTTTAAATTCTGCCAAAGTTGTAACTGTGCCATTTGCTGAACTTATCTCCCGTATATCTTCGATAGTTATAATGTCCTGCGACTCCGATAAAGTTTTGCAGATGTTTTCGGTTTCTATTAGTGGATCATTTTGACCTTTTTTCAGTCGAAAAACTAAATTGGCCGCGTTAGCTGAAGTTTTAATTTGGTTAATTTCATTTTGTAAGCAAATGCATTTTGTGTTTAAAGAAATCAGTGACTCTTTCAGTTTCTCGTTTTCGGTTTTAACCTCAATGATCTCACTGCGAAGACCAACAATGTCGTCCTTCGTAGCAACGTCTTTGAGTTTTAAGTCAAACATTTGGCATAGTTCCTGGATGGACATGGAACCGGCCAATTGAGGCATACTTTTTTCTTTTTTTGAGTTCAACGTTGTTAATTCGGGGGAGGTCTCACCAACTTTACGCTTATTGCTCATCAATTAATAGTGTATATATTGTATTTTTTTTTTAAATGGCTACTATTTTTCTTGTTAATTACAAGGGGATCTTTAAAATTGATTCAAATAGTGATACTAGTTAAAATTGAATAATCTGTGAGTCTCACTTGCTTTTCGGTTTTCAGTTTGGTCACTTTCAGATGAAGAATATTTTGTTAACTTTGTATTATTAAAAAAAAAAGACAAATTTGTACAGCGCACTTTTGTATAACTTCTATATAGCACTAGCCAGAGTTGCCAACCATCATCCTCCTTTAGAACTTGCCAGATTTTGTCAAAATGCTTTAGCCCTTAAAGAAGATGTGTCCTTATCCAAAAATATGTTAGGTTTTGTAGGAAATTTACCCTCCCGATGAGGTTGAGGATTTAATGAAAGTAATCACCAGAACCTGCAAAAAAAAACAATCAAAAACTATTTTTAAATAAACTTTTCTTGTTAAAAGATTTTTTTTTTCCAGATTTTGTCAAAACGCTTAAGCCCTTAAAGAAGATGTGTCCTTATCCAAAAATATGTTAGGGTTTTTAGGAAATTTACCCTCCCGATGAGGTTGAGGATTTAATGAAAGTAATCACCAGAAACTGAAAAAAAAACAATCAAAAACTATTTTTAAATAAACTTTTGTTGTTAAAAGATTTTTGTGCCAGAGTTTGTCAAAATGCTTTAGCCCTTAAAGAAGATGTGTCCTTATCCAACAATATGTTAGGTTTTGTAAGAAATTTACCCTCCCGATGAGGTTGAGGATTTAATATAATAACTCACCAGAAATTGCACAAACAAATTTAAATTTTTTTAGTTTTGTGAGAAATGTTTCCTCCTTTAGAACTTGCTTGATTTTGTCAAAATGCTTTAGCCCTTAAAGAAGATGTGTCCTTATCCAAAAATATGTAAGGTTTTGTAGGAAATTTACCCTCCCGATGAGGTTGAGGATTTAATGAAAGTAATCACCAGAAACTGCAAAAAAAAAAAACAATCAAAAACTATTTTTAAATAAACTTTTCTTGTTAAAAGATTTTTTTTGCCAGATTTTGTCAAAATGCTTTAGCCCTTAAAGAAGATGTGCTCTTATCCAAAAATATGTTAGGTTTTTTAGGAAATTTACCCTCCCGATGAGGTTGAGGATTTAATGAAAGTAATCACCAGAAACTGAAAAAAAACAATCAAAAACTATTTTTAAATAAACTTTTGTTGTTAAAAGATTTTTGTGCCAGAGTTTGTCAAAATGCTTTAGCCCTTAAAGAAGATGTGTCCTTATCCAAAAATATGTTAGGTTTTGTATGAAATTTACCCTCCCGATGAGGTTGAGGATTTAATAAAATAAATCACCAGAAATTGCATAAAACAATTAAAACAATATTCAGTTTATTGGGAAATGTATCCTCCTTTAGAACTTGTAAATAAACTTTTGTTGTTCAAAGTTTTTTTTTTGTCAGATTCTCTCAAAATGCTTAAGCCCTTAAAGGAGATTTGTTCTAATCCGTTGAGGTTGAGGATTTAATAAAATAAATCACCAGAAATTGCACAAAAAAATTCAAAAAATATTTAGTTTTGTGGGAAATGTTCCTTTAGAAATTGTTAATAAACTTTTGTGTTTAAAAGATTTTTTTGACAGATTTTGTCAAAACGCTTTAGCCCTTAAAGAAATGTTTCTTTATCAAAAAATTGTAGGTTTTTTTTTAGGAAATTTACCCTCCCGATGAGGTTGAGCACTTAATAAAATAAATCACCAGAAACTGCAAAAAAAAAAAACAATCAAAAACAATTTTAAATAAACTTTTGTTGTTAAAAGATTTTTTTTTGCAGATTTTGTCAAAATGCTTTAGCCCTTTAAGAAGATGTGTCCTTATCCAAAAAAAAGTGTTAGTTTTTTAGAAAATTTACCCTCCCGCTCAGGTTGACGATTCAATAAAATAAATCACCAGAAATTGCACAAAAAAATTCAAAAATTTTTAGTTTTGTGGGAAATGTTTCCTCCTTTAGAACTTGCCAAATTTTGTCAAAATGCTTTAGCCCTTAAAGAAGATGTGTCCTTATCCAAAAATATGTTAGGTTTTGTAGGAAATTTACCCTCCCGATGAGGTTGAGGATTTAATGAAAGTAATAACCAGAACCTGCAAAAAAAAAACAATCAAGAACTATTTTTAAATAAACTTTTGTTGTTAAAAGATTTTTTTTGCCAGATTTTGTCAAAACGCTTAAGCCCTTAAAGAAGATGTGTCATTATCCAAAAATATGTTAGGTTTTTCAGGATATTTACTCTCCCACTGAGGTTGAGGATTTAATAAAATAAATCACCAGAAATTGCACAAAAAAATTCAAAAAATATTTAGTTTTGTGGGAAATGTTGCCTCCTTTAGAACTTGTAAATAAACTTTTGTTGTTAAAAGATTTGTTTGACAGATTTTGTCAAAATTCTTTAGCCCTTAAAGAAATGTTTCTTTACCAAAAAAATTTTAGGTTTTTTTTTGGAAATTTAAGTTCCCGCTGAGGTTGAGGATTTAATAAAGTAAATCACCAGAAATTGCACAAAAAAATTCAAAAAATATTTAGTTTTGTGGGAAATGTTTCCTCCTTTAGAACTTGTAAATAAACTTTTGTTGTTAAAAGATATTTTTTTTGACAGATTTTGTCAAAATGATTTAGCCCTTAAAGAAATGTTTCTTTATCAAAAAATTTTTATTTTTTTTTATGAAATTTATCCTCCCGCTGAGGTTGAGGATTTAATAAAATAAATCACCAGAAATTGCAAAAAAAAAATCAAATAATTTTTTTTTTGCCAGATTTTGTCAAAATACTTTCGCCCTTAAAGAAGATGTGTCCTTATCCAAAAATATGTTAGGTTTTGTAAGAAATTTACCCTCCCGATGAGGTTGAGGATTTAATAAAATAAATCACCAGAAATTGCCCAAAAAAATTCAAATTTTTTTAGTTTTGTGAGAAATGTTTCCTCCTTTAGAACTTGCTTGATTTTGTCAAAATGCTTTAGCCCTTACAGAAGATGTGTCCGTATCCAAAAATTTGTTAGGTTTTTTAGGAAATTTACCCTCCCGATGAGGTTGAGGATTTAATGAAAGTAATCACCAGAAACTGCAAAAAAAACAATCAAAAACTATTTTCAAATAAACTTTTGTTGTTAAAAGATTTTTTTTGCCAGATTTTGTCAAAATGCTTTAGCCCTTAAAGAAGATGTGTCCTTATCCAAAAATATGTTAGGTTTTTTAAGTAATTTACCCTCCCGATGAGGTTGAGGATTTCATGAAAGTAATCACCAGAAACTGCAAAAAAACAATCAAAAACTATTTTTAAATAAACTTTTCTTGTTAAAAGATTTTTTTTGCCAGATTTTGTCAAAATGCTTAAGCCCTTAAAGGAGATGTGCTCTTATCCAAAAATATGTTAGGTTTTTTAGGAAATTTACCCTCCCGATGAGGTTGAGGATTTAATGAAAGTAATCACCAGAAACTGCAAAAAAAACAATCAAAAACTATTTTCAAATAAACTTTTGTTGTTAAAAGATTTATTTTTTCCAGATTTTGTCAAAATGCTTTAGCCCTTAAAGAAGATGTGTCCTTATCCAAAAATATGTTAGGTCTTTTAAGTAATTTACCCTCCCGATGAGGTTGAGGATTTCATGAAAGTAATCACCAGAAACTGCAAAAAAACAATCAAAAACTATTTTTAAATAAACTTTTCTTGTTAAAAGATTTTTTTTGCCAGATTTTGTCAAAATGCTTTAGCCCTTAAAGAAGATGTGCTCTTATCCAAAAATATGTTAGGTTTTTTAGGAAATTTACCCTCCCGATGAGGTTGAGGATTTAATGAAAGTAATCACCAGAAACTGAAAAAAAAACAATCAAAAACTATTTTTAAATAAACTTTTGTTGTTAAAAGATTTTTGTGCCAGAGTTTGTCAAAATGCTTTAGCCCTTAAAGAAGATGTGTCCTTATCCAAAAATATGTTAGGTTTTGTAAGAAATTTACCCTCCCGATGAGGTTGAGCACTTAATAAAATAAATCACCAGAAACTGCAAAAAAAAAACAATCAAAAACAATTTTAAATAAACTTTTGTTGTTAAAAGATATTTTTTTGGCAGATTTTGTCAAAATGCTTTAGCCCTTTAAGAAGATGTGTCCTTATCCAAAAAAATTGTTAGTTTTTTAGAAAATTTACCCTCCCGCTCAGGTTGACGATTTAATAAAATAAATCACCAGAAATTGCACAAAAAAATTCAAAAATTTTTAGTTTTGTGGGAAATGTTTCCTCCTTTAGAACTTGCCAGATTTTGTCAAAATGCTTTAGCCCTTAAAGAAGATGTGTCCTTATCCAAAAATATGTTAGGTTTTGTAGGAAATTTACCCTCCCGATGAGGTTGAGGATTTAATGAAAGTAATCACCAGAACCTGCAAAAAAAAACAATCAAAAACTATTTTTAAATAAACTTTTGTTGTTAAAAGATTTTTTTTGCCAGATTTTGTCAAAACGCTTAAGCCCTTAAAGAAGATGTGTCCTTATCCAAAAATATGTTAGTTTTTTTAGGAAATTTACCCTCCCGATGAGGTTGAGGATTTAATAAAGTAAATCACCAGAAATTGCACAAAAAAATTCAAAAAATATTTAGTTTTGTGGGAAATGTTTCCTCCTTTAGAACTTGTAAAGAAACTTTTGTTGTTAAAAGATTTTTTTTGCCAGATTTGTCAAAATGCTTTAGCCCTTAAAGAAGATGTGTCATTATCCAAAAATATGTTAGGTTTTTCAGGATATTTACTCTCCCGCTGAGGTTGAGGATTTAATAAAATAAATCACCAGAAATTGCACAAAAAAATTCAAAAAATATTTAGTTTTGTGGGAAATGTTGCCTCCTTTAGAACTTGTAAATAAACTTTTGTTGTTAAAAGATTTGTTTGACAGATTTTGTCAAAATTCTTTAGCCCTTAAAGAAATGTTTCTTTATCAAAAAATTTTTATTTTTTTTATGAAATTTATCCTCCCGCTGAGGTTGAGGATTTAATAAAATAAATCAAAAGAAATTGCAAAAAAAAAATCATATAATTTTTTTTTTGTCAGATTTTGTCAAAATACTTTCGCCCTTACAGAAGATGTGTCCTTATCCAAAAATATGTTAGGTTTTGTAAGAAATTTACCCTCCCGATGAGGTTGAGGATTTAATAAAATAAATCACCAGAAATTGCCCAAAAAAATTCAAATTTTTTTAGTTTTGTGAGAAATGTTTCCTCCTTTAGAGCTTGCTTGATTTTGTCAAAATGCATTAGCCCTTACAGAAGATGTGTCCTTATCCAAAAATTTGTTAGGTTTTTTAGGAAATTTACCCTCCCGATGAGGTTGAGGATTTAATGAAAGTAATCACCAGAAACTGCAAAAAAAAACAATCAAAAACTATTTTCAAATAAATTTTTGTTGTTAAAAGATTTTTTTTGCCAGATTTTGTCAAAATGCTTTAGCCCTTAAAGAAGATGTGTCCTTATCCAAAAATATGTTAGGTTTTTTAAGTAATTTACCCTCCCGATGAGGTTGAGGATTTCATGAAAGTAATCACCAGAAACTGCAAAAAACAATCAAAAACTGTTTTTAAATAAACTTTTCTTGTTAAAAGATTTTTTTTGCCAGATTTTGTCAAAATGCTTTAGCCCTTAAAGAAGATGTGCTCTTATCCAAAAATATGTTAGGTTTTTTAGGAAATTTACCCTCCCGATGAGGTTGAGGATTTAATGAAAGTAATCACCAGAAACTGAAAAAAAAACAATCAAAAACTATTTTTAAATAAACTTTTGTTGTTAAAAGATTTTTGTGCCAGAGTTTGTCAAAATGCTTTAGCCCTTAAAGAAGATGTGTCCTTATCCAAAAATATGTTAGGTTTTGTAAGAAATTTACCCTCCCGATGAGGTTGAGGATTTAATATAATAAATCACCAGAAATTGCACAAAAAATTTAAATTTTTTTATAAATATAAATAGGTTAGGTTTTGAAAGAAATTTACCCTCCCGATGAGGTTGAGGATTTAATAAAATAAATCACCAGAAATTGCCCAAAAAAATTCAATTTTTTTTAGTTTTGTGAGAAATGTTTCCTCCTTTAGAACTTCCTTGATTTTGTCAAAATGCTTTAGCCCTTAAAGAAGATGTGTCCTTATCCAAAAATATGTTAGGTTTTTTAAGTAATTTACCCTCCCGATGAGGTTGAGGATTTAATGAAAGTAATCACCAGAAACTGCAAAAAAAACAATCAAAAACTATTTTCAAATAAACTTTTGTTGTTAAAAGATTTTTTTTTGCCAGGGTTTGTCAAAATGCTTAAGCCCTTAAAGAAGATGTGTCCTTATCCAAAAATATGTTAGGTTTTTTAGGAAATTTACCCTCCCGATGAGGTTGAGGATTTAATAAAATAAATCACCAGAAATTGCACAAAAAAATTTAAATGTTTTTAGTTTTGTGAGAAATGTTTCCTCCTTTAGAACTTGCTTGATTTTGTCAAAATGCTTTAGCCCTTAAAGAAGATGTGTCCTTATCCAAAAATATGTAAGGTTTTGTAGGAAATTTACCCTCCCGATGAGGTTGAGGATTTAATGAAAGTAATCACCAGAAACTGCAAAAAAACAATCAAAAACTATTTTTAAATAAACTTTTGTTGTTAAAAGATTTTTTTTGTCAGATTTTGTCAAAATGCTTTAACCCTTAAAGAAGATGTGTCCTTATCCAAAAATATGTTAGGTTTTTCAGGATATTTACTCTCCCGCTGAGGTTGAGGATTTAATAAAATAAATCACCAGAAATTGCACAAAAAAATTCAAAAAATATTTAGTTTTGTGGGAAATGTTGCCTCCTTTAGAACTTGTAAATAAACTTTTGTTGTTAAAAGATTTGTTTGACAGATTTTGTCAAAATTCTTTAGCCCTTAAAGAAATGTTTCTTTATCAAAAAATTTTTATTTTTTTTATGAAATTTATCCTCCCGCTGAGGTTGAGGATTTAATAAAATAAATCAAAAGAAATTGCAAAAAAAAAATCATATAATTTTTTTTTTGTCAGATTTTGTCAAAATACTTTCGCCCTTACAGAAGATGTGTCCTTATCCAAAAATATGTTAGGTTTTGTAAGAAATTTACCCTCCCGATGAGGTTGAGGATTTAATAAAATAAATCACCAGAAATTGCCCAAAAAAATTCAAATTTTTTTAGTTTTGTGAGAAATGTTTCCTCCTTTAGAGCTTGCTTGATTTTGTCAAAATGCATTAGCCCTTACAGAAGATGTGTCCTTATCCAAAAATTTGTTAGGTTTTTTAGGAAATTTACCCTCCCGATGAGGTTGAGGATTTAATGAAAGTAATCACCAGAAACTGCAAAAAAAAACAATCAAAAACTATTTTCAAATAAATTTTTGTTGTTAAAAGATTTTTTTTGCCAGATTTTGTCAAAATGCTTTAGCCCTTAAAGAAGATGTGTCCTTATCCAAAAATATGTTAGGTTTTTTAAGTAATTTACCCTCCCGATGAGGTTGAGGATTTCATGAAAGTAATCACCAGAAACTGCAAAAAACAATCAAAAACTGTTTTTAAATAAACTTTTCTTGTTAAAAGATTTTTTTTGCCAGATTTTGTCAAAATGCTTTAGCCCTTAAAGAAGATGTGCTCTTATCCAAAAATATGTTAGGTTTTTTAGGAAATTTACCCTCCCGATGAGGTTGAGGATTTAATGAAAGTAATCACCAGAAACTGAAAAAAAAACAATCAAAAACTATTTTTAAATAAACTTTTGTTGTTAAAAGATTTTTGTGCCAGAGTTTGTCAAAATGCTTTAGCCCTTAAAGAAGATGTGTCCTTATCCAAAAATATGTTAGGTTTTGTAAGAAATTTACCCTCCCGATGAGGTTGAGGATTTAATATAATAAATCACCAGAAATTGCACAAAAAATTTAAATTTTTTTATAAATATAAATAGGTTAGGTTTTGAAAGAAATTTACCCTCCCGATGAGGTTGAGGATTTAATAAAATAAATCACCAGAAATTGCCCAAAAAAATTCAATTTTTTTTAGTTTTGTGAGAAATGTTTCCTCCTTTAGAACTTCCTTGATTTTGTCAAAATGCTTTAGCCCTTAAAGAAGATGTGTCCTTATCCAAAAATATGTTAGGTTTTTTAAGTAATTTACCCTCCCGATGAGGTTGAGGATTTAATGAAAGTAATCACCAGAAACTGCAAAAAAAACAATCAAAAACTATTTTCAAATAAACTTTTGTTGTTAAAAGATTTTTTTTTGCCAGGGTTTGTCAAAATGCTTAAGCCCTTAAAGAAGATGTGTCCTTATCCAAAAATATGTTAGGTTTTTTAGGAAATTTACCCTCCCGATGAGGTTGAGGATTTAATAAAATAAATCACCAGAAATTGCACAAAAAAATTTAAATGTTTTTAGTTTTGTGAGAAATGTTTCCTCCTTTAGAACTTGCTTGATTTTGTCAAAATGCTTTAGCCCTTAAAGAAGATGTGTCCTTATCCAAAAATATGTAAGGTTTTGTAGGAAATTTACCCTCCCGATGAGGTTGAGGATTTAATGAAAGTAATCACCAGAAACTGCAAAAAAACAATCAAAAACTATTTTTAAATAAACTTTTGTTGTTAAAAGATTTTTTTTGTCAGATTTTGTCAAAATGCTTTAACCCTTAAAGAAGATGTGTCCTTATCCAAAAATATGTTAGGTTTTTTAGGAAATTTACCCTCCCGATGAGGTTGAGGATTGAATGAAAGTAATCACCAGAAACTGAAAAAAAAAACAATCAAAAACTATTTTTAAATAAACTTTTCTTGTTAAAAGATTTTTTTGCCAGATTTTGTCAAAATGCTTTAGCCCTTAAAGAAGATGTGCTCTTATCCAAAAATATGTTAGGTTTTTTAGGAAATTTACCCTCCCGATGAGGTTGAGGATTTAATGAAAGTAATCACCAGAAACTGAAAAAAAAAACAACCAAAAACTATTTTTAAATAAACTTTTGTTGTTAAAAGATTTTTGTGCCAGAGTTTGTCAAAATGCTTTAGCCCTTAAAGAAGATGTCTCTTTATCATAAAAATTTTAGGTTTTGTAAGAAATTTACCCTCCCGATGAGGTTGAGCACTTAATAAAATAAATCACCAGAAACTGCAAAAAAAAAACAATCAAAAACAATTTTAAATAAACTTTTGTTGTTAAAAGATTTTTTTTTGGCAGATTTTGTCAAAATGCTTTAGCCCTTTAAGAAGATGTGTCCTTATCCAAAAAAAAGTGTTAGTTTTTTAGAAAATTTACCCTCCCGCTCAGGTTGACGATTTAATAAAATAAATCACCAGAAATTGCACAAAAAAATTCAAAAATTTTTAGTTTTGTGGGAAATGTTTCCTCCTTTAGAACTTGCCAGATTTTGTCAAAATGCTTTAGCCCTTAAAGAAGATGTGTCCTTATCCAAAAATATGTTAGGTTTTGTAGGAAATTTACCCTCCCGATGAGGTTGAGGATTTAATGAAAGTAATCACCAGAACCTGCAAAAAAAAACAATCAAAAACTATTTTTAAATAAACTTTTGTTGTTAAAAGATTTTTTTTGCCAGATTTTGTCAAAATGCTTTAGCCCTTAAAGATGTGTCATTATCTATAAATATGTTAGGTTTTTCAGGATATTTACTCTCCCGCAGAGGTTGAGGATTTAATAAAATAAATCACCAGAAATTGCAAAAAAAAAATCATATTATTTTTTTTTGCCAGATTTTGTCAAAATACTTTCGCCCTTAAAGAAGATGTGTCCTTATCCAAAAATATGTTAGGTTTTGTAAGAAATTTACCCTCCCGATGAGGTTGAGGATTTAATAAAATAAATCACCAGAAATTGCCCAAAAAAATTCAAATTTTTTTAGTTTTGTAAGAAATGTTTCCTCCTTTAGAACTTGCTGGATTTTGTCAAAATGCTTTAGCCCTTACAGAAGATGTGTCCTTATCCAAAAATTTGTTAGGTTTCTTAGGAAATTTACCCTCCCGATGAGATTTAGGATTTAATGAAAGTAATCACCAGAAACTGCAAAAAAAACAATCAAAAACTATTTTCAAATAAACTTTTGTTGTTAAAAGATTTTTTTTGCCAGGGTTTGTCAAAATGCTTTAGCCCTTAAAGAAGATGTGTCCTTATCCAAAAATATGTTAGGTTTTTTAAGTAATTTACCCTCCCGATGAGGTTGAGAATTTCATGAAAGTAATCACCAGAAACTGAAAAAAAACAATCAAAAACTATTTTTAAATAAACTTTTGTTGTTAAAAGATTTTTGTGCCAGGGTTTGTCAAAATGCTTTAGCCCTTAACGAAGATGTGTCCTTATCCAAAAATATGTTAGGTTTTGTAAGAAATTTACCCTCCCGATGAGGTTGAGGATTTAATATATTAAATCACCAGAAATTGCACAAAAAATTTAAATTTTTTTATAAATCTAAATAGGTTAGGTTTTGTAAGAAATTTACCCTCCCGATGAGGTTGAGGATTTAATAAAATAAATCACCAGAAATTGCCCAAAAAATTCAAATTTTTTTAGTTTTGTGAGAAATGTTTCCTCCTTTAGAACTTCCTTGATTTTGTCAAAATGCTTTAGCCCTTACAGAAGATGTGTCCTTATCCAAAAATATGTTAAATTTTTAAGGTAATTTACCCTCCCGATGAGGTTGAGGATTTAATAAAAGTAATCACCAGAAACTGCAAAAAAACAATCAAAAACTATTTTTAAATAAAATTTTGTTGTTAAAAGATATTTTTTGCCAGATTTTGTCAAAATGCTTTAGCCCTTAAAGAAGATGTGTCCTTATCCAAAAATATGTTAGGTTTTTTAAGTAATTTACCCTTGCGATGAGGTTGAGGATTTAATGAAAGTAATCACCAGAAACTGCAAAAAAACAATCAGAAACTATTTTTAAATAAACTTTTCTTGTTAAAAGATTTTTTTTGCCAGATTTTGTCAAAATGCTTTAGCCCTTAAAGAAGATGTGCTCTTATCCAAAAATATGTTAGGTTTTTTAGGTAATTTACCCTCCCGATGAGGTTGAGGATTTAATGAAAGTAATCACCAGAAACTGAAAAAAAAACAATCAAAAACTATTTTTAAATAAACTTTTGTTGTTAAAAGATTTTTGTGCCAGAGTTTGTCAAAATGCTTTAGCCCTTAAAGAAGATGTGTCCTTATCCAAAAATATGAAGGTTTTGTATGAAATTTACCCTCCCGATGAGGTTGAGGATTTAATAAAATAATTCACCAGAAATTGCATAAAACAATTAAAACAATATTCAGTTTATTGGGAAATGTATCCTCCTTTAGAACTTGTAAATAAACTTTTGTTGTTCAAAGTTTTTTTTTTGTCAGATTCTCTCAAAATGCTTAAGCCCTTAAAGGAGATTTGTTCTAATCCGTTGAGGTTGAGGATTTAATAAAATAAATCACCAGAAATTGCACAAAAAAATTCAAAAAATATTTAGTTTTGTGGGAAATGTTGCCTCCTTTAGAACTTGTAAATAAACTTTTGTTGTTAAAAGATTTTGTTGACAGATTTTGTCAAAACGCTTTAGCCCTTAAAGAAATGTTTCTTTATCAAAAAATTGTAGGTTTTTTTTTAGGAAATTTACCCTCCCGATGAGGTTGAGCACTTAATAAAATAAATCACCAGAAACTGCAAAAAAAAACAATCAAAAACAATTTTAAATAAACTTTTGTTGTTAAAAGATTTTTTTTTGGCAGATTTTGTCAAAATGCTTTAGCCCTTTAAGAAGATGTGTCCTTATCCAAAAAAAAGTGTTAGTTTTTTAGAAAATTTACCCTCCCGCTCAGGTTGACGATTTAATAAAATAAATCACCAGAAATTGCACAAAAAAATTCAAAAAAATTTAGTTTTGTGGGAAATGTTTCCTCCTTTAGAACTTGCCAGATTTTGTCAAAATGCTTTAGCCCTTGAAGAAGATGTGTCCTTATCCAAAAATATGTTTGGTTTCTTAGGAAATTTACCCTCCCGTTGACGTTGAGGATTTAATGAAAGTAATCACCAGAAACTGCAAAAAAAACAATCAAAAACTATTTTCAAATAAACTTTTGTTGTTAAAAGATTTTTTTTGCCAGGGTTTGTCAAAATGCTTTAGCCCTTTAAGAAGATGTGTCCTTATCCAAAAAAAAGTGTTAGTTTTTTAGAAAATTTACCCTCCCGCTCAGGTTGACGATTTAATAAAATAAATCACCAGAAATTGCACAAAAAAATTCAAAAATTTTTAGTTTTGTGGGAAATGTTTCCTCCTTTAGAACTTGCCAGATTTTGTCAAAATGCTTTAGCCCTTAAAGAAGATGTGTCCTTATCCAAAAATATGTTAGGTTTTGTAGGAAATTTACCCTCCCGATGAGGTTGAGGATTTAATAAAATAAATCACCAGAAATTGCACAAAAAAGGGATAAAGCAAAAAAATCAAAAACTATTTGTAAATAAACTTTTGTTGTTAAAAGATTTTTTTCAGATTTTGTCAAAATGCTTTAGCCCTTAAAGAAGATGTCTCTTTATCATAAAAAATGTTGGCTTTTGTAGGAAATTTACCCTCCCGATGAGGTTGATTATTTAGTAAAATAAATCACCAGAAATTGCACAAAAAATTCAAAAAATATTTAGTTTTGTGGGAAATGTTACCTCCTTTAGAACATGTACATGTACATGTGAACATGTAAATAAACTTTTGTTGTGAAAAGCTTTTTTTCAGATTTTGTCAAAATGCTTTAGCCCTTAAAGAAGATGTGTTCTTATCAAAAAAAAAATGTTAGTTTTTTAGGAAATTTACCCTCCCGCTCAGGTTGAGGATTTATTAAAATAAATCACCAGAAATTGCACACAAAAATTCATAAAATTTTTATTTTTGTGGGAAATGTTTCCTCCTTTCGAACTTGCCAGATTTTGTCAAAATGATTTAGCCCTTAAAGAAGATGTGTCCTTATCCAAAAAAAATGTTAGTTTTTTAGGAAATTTACCCTCCCGCTCAGGTTGAGGATTTAATAAAATAAATCACCAGAAATTGCACAAAAAAATTCAAAAATTTTTAGTTTTGTGGGAAATGTTTCCTCCTTTAGAACTTGCCAGATTTTGTCAAAATGCTTTAGCCCTTAAAGAAGATGTGTCCTTATCCAAAAATATGTTAGGTTTTACAGGAAATTTACCCTCGCGATGAGGTTGAGGATTTAATAAAATAAATCACCAGAAATTGCACAAAAAAATTCAAAAAATTTTAGTTTTGTGGGAAATGTTTCCTCCTTTAGAACTTGCCAGATTTTGTCAAAATGCTTTAGCCCTTGAAGAAGATGTGTCCTTATCCAAAAATATGTTTGGTTTCTTAGGAAATTTACCCTCCCGTTGACGTTGAGGATTTAATGAAAGTAATCACCAGAAACTGAAAAAAAAACAATCAAAAACTATTTTTAAATAAACTTTTCTTGTTAAATGATTTTTTTGCCAGATTTTGTCAAAATGCTTTAGCCCTTAAAGAAGATGTGTCCTTATCCAAAAATATGTTAGGTTTTTTAGGAAATTTACCCTCCCGCTCAGGTTGAGGATTTATTAAAATAAATCACTAGAAATTGCACACAAAAATTCATAAAATTTTTATTTTTGTGGGAAATCTTTCCTCCTTTAGATTTATTTATTTATTTATTTATTCATTTATTCATCTACGGATATAAATCTTACAGATTACTAACAATTTTGAAATAAAAATATAATTAAATAATTAAAGCTAATTTATAATATGCTTTGCAATTTGATTTTAAATTCACATCTGTTTATAGAAAGATCAAGTTCATTACATATAGTGTTGAAAAATTTTATGCATCTAGAAAATGGTTCGTTGCAACCATAATTAGATCTATGTTTAGGATTGTTAAAAAAATGACGAAGACGCAATTTTCTCTCCGGAATATAGATTTCAAAATTATAAATAATTTGTGGGCATTTGATACGGTATGAAAATACATCATGGACAAACAGAACACACTGAACATTACGCCTTTTTTGTAAAGAATCAAGTCCAATCAAAGCACATCTTGACGGATATGAAGGAGTATCTATTCTCCATTTCAGTTGCCTAACTACAAATCTTGTGAAAGCCTTTTGAACTCTTTCAATACGATTTATCCCAATGGAAGTAGAAGGACACCAAACAATTGAACAATACTCAAGGATCGGACGAACTAATGACATGTACACTGATTTCAGAGCGTAAGGGTTAGAAAACTCGCTGCAGTTTCGCTTGACGAAACCAAGCATTGAATTAGCCCTTGCAATTACATAATCTATATGTAACGAAAAAGACAACTTCGGATCAAAAATGACTCCAAGATCACGAATCTCAGATTTGCGATCAAGAATCTGGTTGAACATATGGTAGTTGTGGATCATTGGAACTAAAATACGATGTGCCGTAAACACATTACATTTTGTGATATTTAATGGAAGGATATTCCTATCACACCAATCAGATAAAACATTTAAATCATTTTGAAGATTTTGCTGATCAATTCTATTTTTGATACAAAGAAAAATTTTCATGTCATCAGCATACATCAAACATGATGCATTTTTTAGAAGAGATGGGATATCATTAACAAATATATTGAAAAGAAGTGGTCCCAGATGGCTACCTTGTGGAACTCCTGATGAAGCTTGTATGATATTAGAGAAGAATTTCCCCAATTTTACACATTGTGTTCTTTTATAAAGGTAGCTGGAAATCCATTTCAGAAGCAATCCATGAATGCCAAAAGCTCGAAGTTTAGCTAGAAGAATTTCATGACAAATAGAATCAAATGCTTTTATAAAGTCTGTGTAGATAGTATCTACCTGATAACCAGATTCTAATGAATCGATGACATATTTACAATAAAGCATGAGATTTGTTGAAGTAGACTTGCCTGATATAAACCCATGTTGTTCAACGCAAATATGCTCTTTTATACTAAAATACAAACGGTCTTTTACTATAAGCTCAAATAATTTAGGTATTGCAGAGAGCTTAGTTATAGCACGGTAATTTGTTACAAGATTTTTTGGACCAGCTTTGTAAATAGGACTTATATAGGAGAACTTCCACTCATCAAGAAATTCGCCAGTATAGAGAGATTTATTAAAAATTATTAGCAGTGGGAACACTAATGTGAATTGACATTGCTTCAGAACTAGAGATGGAATTCCATCTGGACCAGGATTTGAGCTAGATTTTAATTTTGAGATACCATTAAGAATGTCAGACTCAAAGAGATGAAGTTTTGAGATATTAGCATTGTTAATGCATACATTTTCTGTTTGATGAAGCTTTAAGTCGGAATGTTGAACATAAACCGTCTTAAAAAATTTTGAGAAAAGTTCACATGAACTCTGTAAATCAGAAGAAATACTACCATCAAATTCCATATTTTCTTGAAGAGCTAAAGAACGTTTCTTTCCATTTAAAAAAGTCCAAAAGGCTTTGGAATCAGAAGAAATACGGCTTTGTATGTTCAATATGTATTGTTTGTGCAAATACTTGTTTAGAAAATCATATTCTTTACGAATTTGGCAGAAAAGCTTTCTGTCAGCTTCTGAATTTGATTTTCTAAATTTGTTAAAAGCTTTATTTTTAACATTTTTTAAATTAACCAATCGTTTATTAGACCAAGGTGTTTTAAATGATTTCAAACATTTCCTTTTTGGAACATATTGTCTTAAGCCAACCGAAAAAATATCAATAAATTTTTCGTACGCACCTTGAAGTGATAAACCGGAAAGATCATGCGTCCAGTCAATGGACTGAAGGTAATTGTTGAGTGCAACGAAATCTCCTTTGTTGAAATCAAAAAAATCATCATTAGACAAAAGTACAGAGTTTTTAACACAATTTTCAAATTTTAAAATACAACATATTGCAACATGATGAATTGAATTGTTTAAAAGTGGAAATTGAACTTGAATAATTTCAATATTAATATTATCTACAAAAACTAAATCTAACAATCTATTAAGTGAATTATAAATATGATTAACTTGAGAAATATTCATAGAATACATAGAATCAATAAAATTATATTCATAATCTTTTTTCATGTTAAATGGAATAAGACATTTATCTTCATTTGAATAATTCCATATAATATCACCTAAATTAAAATCCCCAACAATAAATGGGTATTGATTTTCCAATAAATTGTCTACGACATTTTCTATGTTATAAATATGACTTTCATATATATCTATTGTACTCTTTGGAGGTATATAACTTACAATAAATAAAATATCTTTACCAAAAAAGCTAACTTTAATACATAATTGTTCAATATTTTCTCCAGTCTTACATAAAACAATACTTTTGCTTGGGTAAATGGATTTAACTGCCACTAAAACTCCACCACCTCTTTTTAAAAATTCTTTATATGATCTATCTAAACGATAAACATTATAATTGGAATGAAAAATTTCAGAAGACGAATAACTCGCATTTAACCATGTCTCTGTAATAATAATTACATCATATTCATACATAGAGCTAGAAATATATAATTCGTTAGTTTTTGTTCGAAGACCACCAGCATTTTGGTAGTAAACATTAATAAGATCTAAATTATTTGAAATGTTTAAGTTTGTAGAGCAGATTGATCCGGATGCATCTATATAGATCTTACACAATTTATATGAATATATATTATAAACTAACATTATTTGAGCATGGCCTAAGCCGTCTGCCAGTTGACAATAAAAACTTTAAGATCAATTTTCAAAAATCTTCCAATTTCAATTAGAACTGCCAACAACTTTCATTCTTTTTTAAGAAAAATAAAGGATTGGCTTTTCACTATAAACCTAACAGATATTGAAGTAATTTATAAAATAAGATCTTAAACTGCAAAAAGATTCTTTTATCTTGTTTTGATATATTAGTTTGCATTATTGTTTTGTTTTTTTCTTTTACAGTAATTTTAGCTTAAATTTTGTTTTTATTGGGTTAATGATAAATTTATGCTCAAAGAACAACTGTTAGTACCCCACGTCAGTTTTTCTTATAGCTCGAAAAAAATATTTTTTGCTGGTCATTCAACACTAACAATATAGTTGTTAAGGAATGGCCCATACTTTTATTCTATTTACTCTTAAATTTTCTACTTAAATTATTTAACATTGTAAAATTTAGCATTTAAGTGAAAATTGAATAAAATAAATTTTGAATTGAAATTGAATTGAATTGAAATTGAGTTTGAAGAATTTTAATTTTTTTAAAAAAGTTCTTCTATAATTTGTTTTCTGTAGAAAAGAGCAAGCTTAACAAATTGAAACAATTTTTTCCAATCAGCTCCATTGAGAATGCTTATCATTTCATCTTCACTGAGTAAACTCTTCCCGAAAACGCTCCTCCGAGATTCCATTAAGATCGGGCATCTGCAAAGGAAGTGGTAGTTATTTTCCCTTTCTCCTTGGTTGCACAAACTGGAGATTTCCGGGCGTTCATCCCTGTGCGGTATAAAGTTGAGTGGCAGCAACTCTCCTCTTGTTTTTAAAACCAGTGACATGAGGTCGGTTGAGTACTCTTCCTTGAAATAACTTTTAGTTGAAAGGTTGTAGTCGAGCATTGCGTAAATACATCTGCTTGTTGACTCTCTCGCTCTTGTAACGTATTCCTCTCTTTTTTTCACATTTACTGCACTGATGAGGTCATAAAGTTCAGCTTTCCATTGTTCTGGCCTATTTTCGTTTATATTAAGTTGACGACCACAGAATGTAGCTAAGTTACTCCAACTCTCGAACCAAGATGATTTCCTTCTTAAAATAACCATAGTTAGTTTTTTGGGCAGCCTGTTCTCGTCCATGCTTAACGTCTTCAATATGTAGTCTACTTGCATTTTAAGTGTCGAAATGAATAAAGGGAAGACCGGTCTCGAGCATGAGAATGTGATTTGCAGTACTACTTGGAAGCCTCAACGTTCTCTTTAGAAAATATCGCAAAAGTTGTTCCACCTCATTGAATTCTATGTGACCCCATACTTGTGCAGCGTAGCACATAACTGCCTTCGCCGTTGATTCAAAAATTCGAAATTTTGTATTAAAATTAACGTCCTTGTTATTCATAATGGACCTCCACGTTGCATTAAGTGCATTTTTTGATTTGGCTAGTTTCTCCACAATATGGTTTCTCAGATTAAGATTTCTTGATATTTTTACTCCTAGGTAGTTGTAGTCACTTACTACTTCAATTTCCTTACAATCGAATCTCCACTTTTCGTTGCGGCAGTTTGGGCCTCCACCGTTACGAAAGATCATAACCTTCGATTTGCTGAGGTTTACCTGAAGCCTCCATTTGTAGCAGTATTCAGCGATTCTGTTTATCATCAACTGGAGACTTTCAGGCGTTTCAGCAAATATCACAATATCATCGTCTAATTTTAAGGATTTCACCAGAAGATTTGCCGCAACTCTAACTCCACCCTGTAAAGCGTCCTCTATGTTGAGAGCAAACAAGAGGGGGCTTAAATTGCAACCTTGTCTTACTCCTATTTCCACTTCGTATGATTCCGCTACATCGTTGTTGAATGAGATCGCAGATGTTGTAGATTCATACAATTTTTCCAAAATGCGTCCAAATTTCGTCGAAACGCCTTTGTTATATAGTTTAAGCATCAGAGCTTTTCTGTCGATGGTGTCGAAGGCCGCTTTAAAATCTATGAAGAACGCATACAACTTCTTTTTATTTTTAATGAAAATGTCCGCAATGCTTGTGAGTGAGTAGATTTAATCTATTATTGAGTAATTCTTACGGAACCCAGCTTGAGACTCACCGAGAAGATTGTTTACCTGAACCCAAGTGTAGAGTCTTTTGTAGAGAAGCCTTGTAAGAATTTACGGTCACCTTTCTTGAATATGGGGGTGACGATGGAATCCTTTAAATAATTTGGAATGCACCCGTGTTCATAAGCCTGGTTAAGTGCTAGAGTGAAGTGTTCGATGAATGAAGGTGTGATGAATTTGTAAAATTCCGGCGGTATTCCGTTGGATCCTGGAGCTTTGTTACATTTCAGTTCATCCAACACATCTTTTACCTCTAAGATACAAAACGGGGCGTCCAAGGCATCATCTGCTTGAAAAGGGATGGCAAATTGGAAGCTCGTAGCAAACTTGTCCTTTGTGAGATTTTCGAAATGTTCGCATAAATCCTTCAGGTCGATCGGTAGGCAGGGTCGAGGTGAATTGCTGTCGTTATTTATACGACGCACTTTGCTCCAAAACTGTGATGCGTTCCTGCAACTTGAAAGATCGTGTGCAATATTCTCGAAGTAAGCTTGACGCTTAGTCTTAAGCAGCCCTTTGAAAATTTTGTTTGAGGACAAATATTCCTGTTTGAGAAAGAGGTTTAGGGGGTACTTCCTTACAAGCTTTAACCAAGCAAATGATTTTTTCCTAGCTTGTAAGCAGTTTCTGTCAAACCATTTATCACGAGGAGTAGAGACCCTGCTATTGTTCATCGTGCAAGATGTTGGTATCGATAATGGGTATGTATTGGATGGAGGTGCAAGCTGTAAGGCGATGTTGTTGTCTAACGCTTCAGCATACGTATTCGCCATCGGTTGTTTCCATTTGTATTTTGTAGCTTTTGTTGTGTAAACATCTACGCACTGTAGGCTCATTGGTAGCTGAACTGAGACTTGGATAGGGAGATGATCAGAGTGAATCTGCGAAACAACTTCGAAATCGTTCATTAGGTTGCACCAGTCCCCATTCACCATAGCATAATCAATTACTGAGTTACCCTGAGGACCGATAAAAGTGTAGTCACCACCAGCGTGTCCATGTGTACTTCCATTGCAGATGCCAAGAACGAACGAATTACAAAGATCGATAAGTTTCTTTCCCTCTCGGTTTGCAATACCGTCTCTTGAATGACGGTGGTTCAGGTTCAAAGGTATTAGATCGCTTTCCATTGATCCGGTTCTTGCGTTGAAGTCTCCAATGAGCATGACGTTTTTGAGATCTGCAATGTACAAATTGTCTTCAAGCAAGTTAAAATGTCTATCCCAGCTAGTGCTGTTTAGATATACAGGAGCCAAGGACAAAGTATGGTAGTTCGATTTGATTTCTATATATATAAAGTCTTCGAGGTTCTTGAAAACGAATTCAACCCCTTTTATATTTGGTTTACAGCCCAACAGTATGCCTCCGCTAGCCCTTCCTTTTCTATTTATTTTTACTGCTGGTTGCCACTTAATTTTATGGTTTGGAAAATATAGTTCAAATTTTGTGTTATGTTCTAGAGTTACATGAGTTTCAATAAAAATAAAAATTTCATATTCATTAATAAAATTTAAAAAATCTAATGTGTGTATCTTATTATTTAAGCCTGCTATATTATAACTTACTATACTAACGTTAACTTTATTTAAATTCTGGCAGACGGCATCTACCTAATTTAATAAAATATTGTTTAAGTTGCAATGTGCTAAGGTGTTAACCCCTGAGTCCCAACCGCTGGTTTGCATTGTGTTTCCAGCCGAAGATGTACTTTGCCCAACTGACGTTTTTTGCTGGTTGACGTTTAATCTGACATCTCTTTGTGAATTTTGTTGAATTTGTAAACAGCTTTGATGAAAAAAGTTTTTTTCCAGATTGTTATCTTCAATTAATTTTTTAAAACCATCATCTTGATTAGAAACAAAACCTTGATTATCGGTCCATTCTACAATAATGTTGTTATTGCTGAGTCTGTCGTCGCGCAATGAAACTTTCATCCGAGGTTGAGTGATCTGAATATGTTTTCTCAGTTGTAAAAGTTTGCTACGCTTCTGACGGATTGCTGGTGGATAATCCCGACTTACGGATGCTCTGGTTCCTTTCAGTCTTTTTGCAGTCCTGAGAACCTTAAATGCATTATTTTTGTTTTTAAATTCTGCCAAAGTTGTAACTGTGCCATTTGCTGAACTTATCTCCCGTATATCTTCGATAGTTATAATGTCCTGCGACTCCGATAAAGTTTTGCAGATGTTTTCGGTTTCTATTAGTGGATCATTTTGACCTTTTTTCAGTCGAAAAACTAAATTGGCCGCGTTAGCTGAAGTTTTAATTTGGTTAATTTCATTTTGTAAGCAAATGCATTTTGTGTTTAAAGAAATCAGTGACTCCTTCAGTTTCTCGTTTTCGGTTTTAACCTCAATGATCTCACTGCGAAGACCAACAATGTCGTCCTTCGTAGCAACGTCTTTGAGTTTTAAGTCAAACATTTGGCATAGTTCCTGGATGGACATGGAACCGGCCAATTGAGGCATACTTTTTTCTTTTTTTGAGTTCAACGTTGTTAATTCGAGGGAGGTCTCACCAACTTTACGCTTATTGCTCATCAATTAATAGTGTATATATTGTATTTTTTTTTTAAATGGCTACTATTTTTCTTGTTAATTACAAGGTGATCTTTAAAATTGATTCAAATAGTGATACTAGTTAAAATTGAATAATCTGTGAGTCTCACTTGCTTTTCTTTTTTCAGTTTGGTCACTTTCAGATGAAGAATATTTTGTTAACTTTGTATTATTTAAAAAAAAAGACAAATTTGTACAGCGCACTTTTGTATAACTTCTATATAGCACTAGCCAGAGTTGCCAACCATCATCCTCCTTTAGAACTTGCCAGATTTTGTCAAAATGCTTTAGCCCTTAAAGAAGATGTGTCCTTAAAAAAAAACATGTTACATTTTGTAGGAAATTTACCCTTCCGATGAGGTTGAGGATTTAATAAAATAAATCACCAGAAATTGCACAAAAAAGGGATAAAGCAAAAAAATCAAAAACTATTTGTAAATAAACTTTTGTTGTTAAAAGATTTTTTTCAGATTTTGTCAAAATGCTTTAGCCCTTAAAGAAGATGTCTCTTTATCATAAAAAATGTTAGCTTTTGTAGGAAATTTACCCTCCCGATGAGGTTGATTATTTAGTAAAATAAATCACCAGAAATTGCACAAAAAATTCAAAAAATATTTAGTTTTGTGGGAAATGTTACCTCCTTTAGAACATGTACATGTACATGTGAACATGTAAATAAACTTTTGTTGTGAAAAGCTTTTTTTCAGATTTTGTCAAAATGCTTTAGCCCTTAAAGAAGATGTGTTCTTATCAAAAAAAAATGTTAGTTTTTTAGGAAATTTACCCTCCCGCTCAGGTTGAGGATTTAATAAAATAAATCACCAGAAATTGCACAAAAAAATTCAAAAATTTTTAGTTTTGTGGGAAATGCTTCCTCCTTTAGAACTTGCCAGATTTTGTCAAAATGCTTTAGCCCTTAAAGAAGATGTGTCCTTATCCAAAAATATGTTAGGTTTTACAGGAAATTTACCCTCGCGATGAGGTTGAGGATTTAATAAAATAAATCACCAGAAATTGCACAAAAAAATTCAAAAAATTTTAGTTTTGTGGGAAATGTTTCCTCCTTTAGAACTTGCCAGATTTTGTCAAAATGCTTTAGCCCTTGAAGAAGATGTGTCCTTATCCAAAAATATGTTTGGTTTCTTAGGAAATTTACCCTCCCGTTGACGTTGAGGATTTAATAGGAAATTATAGTTGAGTTTTTATGGTTCTTCATTTCTGAAACTGCAAACGATTCCTTAAATTTGTAGTTGATAAAAGAAAGAATTAACGCTTATAACTTGATCCTAAAACTTTTCGTGTTTAAATAGCGGATTTCCATATTTTTATGATTTAAAAAACATTTAATTTTTTTTTCGAATGCCTTCTATTGAATAACTTCAAGCAAACTGAAAATATTAATATTTCGAAATATTAACACAAATATAAAAGTAAGTACTTTTGAAGTAGATACTACTTTCGTATTGTACTAAAACTTCATTATTTCTGAAAATGTTCTATTTTCTTAATATGTTCCCGTACTTTTAAAACATTTTAAAGTTTTGCTCAGTTGATTCAACCAACCCCAATTAGTAACAAGTCTTGTCTCCCTTATACCCGAGATAAAAAAAAATAAAATGCACGACTGGGTCGCACGTACTTGCTCTTGTAGATAAAGTTAGTATTTATGCTAAGCCTTTTTAATTAAAAATTTGTAAATGCAGTTTTAGAAAAAAATAAAATGCACGACTGGATCGCACGTAGATTCTTTGTTGTGGTAAGCTTAGAGCAAGCTGCAACACACAATCAGAGGCTCATCATAAGTGCATGTGTTAGTGGTTAGTAAGCAAATGTATAACTAACACGGGCACTAGACAAATAAATAAATAATAAAATTAATACAAATATACAAATTAATACAATATACATAATTAAACAATGCATAATAAATAAAAACATTAATAGATAATCGAGAATGTGGAACACTGGTTCGAAAAAATGACTTTAGTCCCACTTTGCTCATGTTAAAATCAATAGATGAAGCATTTAAATTAAAAAGCCGGCACATGCGATTTAAAGGCTCGTGTATGCCATAGTTGGTTCGATGAAAATTAACGTGTAAGAGTTCTAAATAACGCAAGTGGATAGATCCTCCGCGGTAATTAATTCCAATACAAGCTAGTAAATTACATGCATCAATTAACCCATTGAGAAGTTGATGAAGAAATAGTAAATCATTATTAATACGCCTTTGATATAATGATTGAATCTGTAGAAGCTGAATCCGATGTTCATACGGTGGCAGGTTATATGGATCAGTCCAAGGGAGGCCCTTTAGAGCGAAACGTATAAAGTTATGTTGCACAGATTCGATACGATTTTTATGGACGTCGTAAAAGGGAGTCCATACTTGTGAAGCATACTCAAGATGCGGTCGCACGTAGCAGTTGTACAAGGACAGAGTAACATACGGATCGTTGAATTCCTTTGCCCAGCGTTTAATAAATCCGAGCATAGAGTTGGCTTTATTTACAGTGTAATTTATATGCTCAGTAAATTCTAATTTGGAGTTAAAATGAACACCCAAGTCCTTGAAACAAAGGACACGGCAGAGTTTATGTTTTGAGATTGAATAATCAAAAGCATTCATAACTTGTTTTCTTTTTTTAGAGAATGTTATAGTGCGACATTTGACGGGGTTTAGAGAAAGACCGTTTTTCTCACACCAGACACTAAAACTATCAATATCAGTCTGTAAGAGAAGTTGGTCACGGTTAGATGCTATAGTCTTAAAAATTTTCATGTCATCCGCAAATATTAGGATTTCACTTGAATGAATACATGAAATAACGTCGTTTATAGCAAGAATAAAAAGAAAACGGCTAAGATGACTTCCCTGCGGCACACCAGAGTGTGCAATGAATGGATCTGAAAGATTTTCTGAATCTTACCTGGTATGAACGATTTTCAAGATATGACTCAATCCATTCTATAAACAATGGAGGAAAACCAAAAGATTTTAATTTGAATATAATAGTTTTGTGGCTAAGTTGATCGAATGCTTTTGAGAAATCCGTGTAGATGCAATCAACATCTTTTTTATTTTCCAATGAATTTGAGCATTTGTGCGAGAAGGACAGAAGATTTGTAACCGTTGATCTTCTTTGCTTAAACCCATGTTGTTGCGTACAAATCAAATTCTTTGTATGAAACACTGTCACACACTACTTATTCAAAAATTTTTGGAATGCAAGACAGTTTTGATATGGGCCCATAATTTTGAATGTCTGTCTTTTCGCCTTTTTTTAAAATTGGAGTAAGATATGCCCTCTTCCATAGATAAGGAAACTTCCCAGTTTTAATAGACAGCTCAAACAAAACCTGAAGGGGCTGCACTATATTTCTGCATTTTTTTAAGACTATTGGAGGAATTCCATCTGGACCTGAAGAATAATCATCGTTTAAAGAAGATAGAAGGTCTAAGACAATACGTTGCTGCACTGGGATGTTATATAAATTTGTTTGAGCATAAATATGTAGTTTTTTAAAGAAATCTTCATCAACATCAAGAGGCGAATCAACAAAGGAGTTTCGGAAATTATTTGCGAAAGCGTTGCAAATATCGATTGATTCTCGTAACGAACTGTTTTCATATTTGAGAACAGACGGGTAACCATCTGAGTTTTTCTTCGAGTTAACGAATTTCCAGAATTCTTTTTGGGTTATCTTTTAAAGAGCTACCCATTTCGATTACGTAAATCGAAGAGGGCTATGTAAGTGCTATGATTCATTGGAGAAAGAGTTTTCAAATAGATTTTCCACGCTCTATTTCTTTCATTACGAAGTATTTTTAATTCTTTCGTATACCATGGGTGACAAAAATTGAGGAGGTTATTTTTTTTAATTGGAACAGTATTATTTAGGCAGCTATTAAAAATGGAATAAAAATTAGTAACTGCTTCGTCAATATTAGTAAAAGCGGATATATTTTCAATACCAGATCTGCTCAGATCTTCTGAAAGCAGTTGAAAATTTGTCTTTCGGAAGTCAAAAGAGTATGAGGAGTCATAAGCGGCAGTGTTATCTATAAGATGGCTGCTCAAGTGAATAAAAATATCTAAAGGGGGGTGGTAGTTATCTACATTAGTAATTCCAGAAATAGGTTCTAGAACTAGAGTATTAATGGCGTCAGATGAGAACATTTAATCGAGAACTCGATTTTTTGAGTTTTTGATACAGCTCATTTGCTGTAAGTCCGTAATATTAATTTTATCAAGACATAGAAGTTCATTCTGTGAAGAATCTAAAGAGACTACTTGGTAGGAATCATCTTCGGAAGGAGACCACTGAATGTGTGGCAAATTAAGTTGCTCTTAGGGTCAAAGTTGCTGTGGATGCTAAAGCTTCATATATAAAGTTTTTAATTTTATAAGAAATTAAAATATAAACATAAAATTTATTACTAAAATGACTTAAGCAACTTCTTAAATTGCTTTGACCTCAAAACTAAGTATGACATTTGATTTTGTTAAAAAAGATTAATTTTTAGAAAAAAAATTTTGAAGATCGTTAGAGCCGTTTTTAAAAAAATTAATTTTTTATGTACAAAAATTATACAGCTTTTAATGGACATCTAAAACGAAAATTTCAAAAAAAATCATTCACGCGTTTTCGAAAAATTGAATTTTGAAAAAAAAAATTTGAAACTTTTTTTAAAAATCCAATTTTTTTTTTTTCAAAATTTTGATATGAAATAACTTAAAAATTGTCGAGAACCTCTTGTGCGAAAATTGTCATCGAAATCTGTGGAATCGCTTACGAGAAAATCATAAAAGAGAAAAACGGTTCTATGGGAGGTACCGTTTTTAACCGATAATAAAATATTTTTTTTTATTTTAAAAGTACGACTTTGACTTGTTGTATTACACATAAAAATTTTAATCAAAATCGTAAGAGCTGTTTTTGAAAAAACCAAGATTTTCTATATTGGTTGTATGGCAGGTACCGTTAATTTTGGTCATAAAAAAAAATTCAATTTCCCGTCTAGGGAATCACCAAAAACTCTTAACTACCAAGTTTGAAGATAATCGTTTAAGTACTTTAGGCTCTAGCTCACGATAGATACAGACAGACTGACAGACTGATAGACTGATAGACTGACAGACTGACAGACTGACAGACTGACAGACTGACAGACTGACAGACTGACAGACTGACAGACTGACAGACTGACAGACTGACAGACTGACAGACTGACAGACTGACAGACTGACAGACTGACAGACTGACAGACTGACAGACTGACAGACTGACAGACTGACAGACTGACAGACTGACAGACTGACAGACTGACAGACTGACAGACTGACAGACTGACAGACTGACAGACTGACAGACTGACAGACTGACAGACTGACAGACTGACAGACTGACAGACTGACAGACTGACAGACTGACAGACTGACAGACTGACAGACTGACAGACTGACAGACTGACAGACTGACAGACTGACAGACTGACAGACTGACAGACTGACAGACTGACAGACTGACAGACTGACAGACTGACAGACTGACAGACTGACAGACTGACAGACTGACAGACTGACAGACTGACAGACTGACAGACTGACAGACTGACAGACTGACAGACTGACAGACTGACAGACTGACAGACTGACAGACTGACAGACTGACAGACTGACAGACTGACAGACTGACAGACTGACAGACTGACAGACTGACAGACTGACAGACTGACAGACTGACAGACTGACAGACTGACAGACTGACAGACTGACAGACTGACAGACTGACAGACTGACAGACTGACAGACTGACAGACTGACAGACTGACAGACTGACAGACTGACAGACTGACAGACTGACAGACTGACAGACTGACAGACTGACAGACTGACAGACTGACAGACTGACAGACTGACAGACTGACAGACTGACAGACTGACAGACTGACAGACTGACAGACTGACAGACTGACAGACTGACAGACTGACAGACTGACAGACTGACAGACTGACAGACTGACAGACTGACAGACTGACAGACTGACAGACTGACAGACTGACAGACTGACAGACTGACAGACTGACAGACTGACAGACTGACAGACTGACAGACTGACAGACTGACAGACTGACAGACTGACAGACTGACAGACTGACAGACTGACAGACTGACAGACTGACAGACTGACAGACTGACAGACTGACAGACTGACAGACTGACAGACTGACAGACTGACAGACTGACAGACTGACAGACTGACAGACTGACAGACTGACAGACTGACAGACTGACAGACTGACAGACTGACAGACTGACAGACTGACAGACTGACAGACTGACAGACTGACAGACTGACAGACTGACAGACTGACAGACTGACAGACTGACAGACTGACAGACTGACAGACTGACAGACTGACAGACTGACAGACTGACAGACTGACAGACTGACAGACTGACAGACTGACAGACTGACAGACTGACAGACTGACAGACTGACAGACTGACAGACTGACAGACTGACAGACTGACAGACTGACAGACTGACAGACTGACAGACTGACAGACTGACAGACTGACAGACTGACAGACTGACAGACTGACAGACTGACAGACTGACAGACTGACAGACTGACAGACTGACAGACTGACAGACTGACAGACTGACAGACTGACAGACTGACAGACTGACAGACTGACAGACTGACAGACTGACAGACTGACAGACTGACAGACTGACAGACTGACAGACTGACAGACTGACAGACTGACAGACTGACAGACTGACAGACTGACAGACTGACAGACTGACAGACTGACAGACTGACAGACTGACAGACTGACAGACTGACAGACTGACAGACTGACAGACTGACAGACTGACAGACTGACAGACTGACAGACTGACAGACTGACAGACTGACAGACTGACAGACTGACAGACTGACAGACTGACAGACTGACAGACTGACAGACTGACAGACTGACAGACTGACAGACTGACAGACTGACAGACTGACAGACTGACAGACTGACAGACTGACAGACTGACAGACTGACAGACTGACAGACTGACAGACTGACAGACTGACAGACTGACAGACTGACAGACTGACAGACTGACAGACTGACAGACTGACAGACTGACAGACTGACAGACTGACAGACTGACAGACTGACAGACTGACAGACTGACAGACTGACAGACTGACAGACTGACAGACTGACAGACTGACAGACTGACAGACTGACAGACTGACAGACTGACAGACTGACAGACTGACAGACTGACAGACTGACAGACTGACAGACTGACAGACTGACAGACTGACAGACTGACAGACTGACAGACTGACAGACTGACAGACTGACAGACTGACAGACTGACAGACTGACAGACTGACAGACTGACAGACTGACAGACTGACAGACTGACAGACTGACAGACTGACAGACTGACAGACTGACAGACTGACAGACTGACAGACTGACAGACTGACAGACTGACAGACTGACAGACTGACAGACTGACAGACTGACAGACTGACAGACTGACAGACTGACAGACTGACAGACTGACAGACTGACAGACTGACAGACTGACAGACTGACAGACTGACAGACTGACAGACTGACAGACTGACAGACTGACAGACTGACAGACTGACAGACTGACAGACTGACAGACTGACAGACTGACAGACTGACAGACTGACAGACTGACAGACTGACAGACTGACAGACTGACAGACTGACAGACTGACAGACTGACAGACTGACAGACTGACAGACTGACAGACTGACAGACTGACAGACTGACAGACTGACAGACTGACAGACTGACAGACTGACAGACTGACAGACTGACAGACTGACAGACTGACAGACTGACAGACTGACAGACTGACAGACTGACAGACTGACAGACTGACAGACTGACAGACTGACAGACTGACAGACTGACAGACTGACAGACTGACAGACTGACAGACTGACAGACTGACAGACTGACAGACTGACAGACTGACAGACTGACAGACTGACAGACTGACAGACTGGCAGACTGGCAGACTGACAGACTGACAGACTGACAGACTGACAGACTGACAGACTGACAGACTGACAGACTGACAGACTGACAGACTGACAGACTGACAGACTGACAGACTGACAGACTGACAGACTGACAGACTGACAGACTGACAGACTGACAGACTGACAGACTGACAGACTGACAGACTGACAGACTGACAGACTGACAGACTGACAGACTGACAGACTGACAGACTGACAGACTGACAGACTGACAGACTGACAGACTGACAGACTGACAGACTGACAGACTGACAGACTGACAGACTGACAGACTGACAGACTGACAGACTGACAGACTGACAGACTGACAGACTGACAGACTGACAGACTGACAGACTGACAGACTGACAGACTGACAGACTGACAGACTGACAGACTGACAGACTGACAGACTGACAGACTGACAGACTGACAGACTGACAGACTGACAGACTGACAGACTGACAGACTGACAGACTGACAGACTGACAGACTGACAGACTGACAGACTGACAGACTGACAGACTGACAGACTGACAGACTGACAGACTGACAGACTGACAGACTGACAGACTGACAGACTGACAGACTGACAGACTGACAGACTGACAGACTGACAGACTGACAGACTGACAGACTGACAGACTGACAGACTGACAGACTGACAGACTGACAGACTGACAGACTGACAGACTGACAGACTGACAGACTGACAGACTGACAGACTGACAGACTGACAGACTGACAGACTGACAGACTGACAGACTGACAGACTGACAGACTGACAGACTGACAGACTGACAGACTGACAGACTGACAGACTGACAGACTGACAGACTGACAGACTGACAGACTGACAGACTGACAGACTGACAGACTGACAGACTGACAGACTGACAGACTGACAGACTGACAGACTGACAGACTGACAGACTGACAGACTGACAGACTGACAGACTGACAGACTGACAGACTGACAGACTGACAGACTGACAGACTGACAGACTGACAGACTGACAGACTGACAGACTGACAGACTGACAGACTGACAGACTGACAGACTGACAGACTGACAGACTGACAGACTGACAGACTGACAGACTGACAGACTGACAGACTGACAGACTGACAGACTGACAGAATTGCGACACCTACTTTTTTCGCTTTCTCTATCATCGTAATGTCATGTCTGATTGTTATCTCGAGTTCGATTTTTTTTACGAATCTTAAACTTGCCCTATAGTACCTACATATATCGCAAGTAAAAACTGGTACGCCATTTTTAAGATATTGTTTATCAACATCTAAAAACTAAGTTTAAAAAAAAAACATTAAATAGTTTTCGAAAAAATAATTTTTCAAAAAAAAAATTTCAAATTTTTTTTTTTAAATCCAAAAAAATAATTTTCGAATTTTTTTTTATTAAATATTATTACGGCAACTGAAAAGCATTCATGTACAAAAAAATGGCTGAAATTGATTTAGTTATGAGGGAGAAAATCAGAATTTAAAAAAAAACGGTTCTATGGCAGGTACAGTTAATGACGGTTTTTGAAAAAAATGATTTTCATTTAAAGATAGACCTTATCTAAAAAACTGACAATGATTTTTTTAATCAAAACCGTAGGAACTATTTTTGAGCAAAATGGGTTTTTCTAAAACAGGTACCGCTATTTTTGGTAAAAAAAAAAAATTAAAAAAACCTCTGGGGATAGTCTCCAAAAAACGCCACATACCAAGTTTGAATTAAATCGACCCATCCGTTTAGGCTGTGGTCTCTGATACATACAGACAGACAGAATTGTCGGACCCACTTTTTTCTCATTCACTATCATCCTAATGTAATGTTTGATTGTAAACTCTTTTTTTTTTGTACGAATGCAAGTAAAAATTATCCACAATTCAAAAATTGAAGTTATTTTCTTATTAGCTTCAAAGCCCAGTTTTTAAGGTACACACCTTCCTGCAGTTTGAGAAAGACTTAAAACAACTAACCATCCCCTAAACGGTTTATTATACCTAAACATTTGAAATTTAAAAGGATTCCAAGAACTAAATTGGATCTTATTGATGAATCGTACCCATGGGTATTGTATTAAGGTTTCGTGCAAAACAGTTGCGTATCCAATGACGACGCGACACGGCTGAAGGAAACGATTATTACAGAAAAAAACATATTTTTTGTCAGAATAGTTTTATTTTTTTTGTCAACTTGGATCACAAATCAATTCCCAGGGATTTTTTTGTTTATCACTTGAAATGTAAACACACAAAATATTGCGTTGCTTTTGTTAGTAATGGTTAGTTGGCATTTTTTCAATTGATTTTGGGACCTAATTATAGGAAATTGTGTTTCCACAATAAAATCATAATCAAAGCTCTGATTTAATATAAACAAACAGACATCATATACTCGTTGATATTTTGGTTCCATGGAATTCAAACCCATAAACAATAGCTACTTAAAAAGCCATTCAAACTTATTTTAAAATCAGGGGTGGAATTGTGGTAAGTTTTGAGGATTGCTGAATGTTCGAACAAACTGTTAAAGTACATGAAAATGAATTTTGCAATGATTTTTTTGATTTACAGAAATATGTGATAGCTATGGCGGACCGTCCATTTAATAGGTAAACAGCTAAGGAATAAAAAAAAATATCGGTCTTACCATTTTTTCTTATTTGACTGTACTTTAATACCATCTAGCACCTTCCCTGCGATGGGCGATATGCCCATACAATGAAATATAAAACTAATCGATACCTTTTTTTCAAAAATGATTAATGACGCAACAAAAATGCAGTTTTTAAAAGAAATAAAAAAAAAAACTTTAACTCTTTAACAAGTTAGTTAGTTAGTTAGTTAGTTAGTTATAAAAACTTTATTTAAATTCAAAAATGCTAAATATACAATTATTTTATAATAAAAGCTTAATATGGCTTGGCCGTTAGGCCGTCTACCATAAAGGCATTATCAAAAATAATAATTTATTACATATTCTTTTGTATATCGTTACATTCAAAAGTCGCCTTCAATTATTCGGGTTCTGTAGTTTAGTGCCATCGTTGTGTATTTGTATAAAGTTTCCCATCCAAAGCTTCCATTCAAAATACATAAAACTTGTCTCATGCTCATCATTGTTTCACCGAAGAATCTCACACGGAACTCTTTTAAGTTCGGACATCTTGCAATAAAATGATACACATCTTCTATCTTCTTAAGGTTCAAAGGTCACATAGGATTGGTAGGTCAGGTCGATGTGGAATGTAGTTCAGGTTGATAATTTCGCCTCTTACTTTAAATATTACACTGATCATAGAAAGTGGCACCCGATTCAGGAAATAAGAATTTTCTTGTAAATTTAAGTTAAGTTGGCTATAAATCATCCTATACTGCGACGATTGTGCTTCCGTAACATACCCATTGAATGCTGAATTCCTCGCTCCCTCTAAGATTCTTAAACACAAGCTTTTAAGTACAGCGGCCTCGGTGCCTGTTTGAACCTGGACTCTTTCACCAAAATCTGCTCCCATTTCTTCTCATTTTTTGACGAGATTACATTTCGATGCAATCATTGTATTAAGAATCAAATTGGGTAGCCTTCCTTCATCCATTTCAAGCAATTTCAATATGTAATCAAAATGCAACTTTAGGGTATCCAAGAATAACGGTGGTACAGACGTTTCTAAATGAACCATATAATTCGGGGTACAAGATGGCAAACGGAAAATTCGTTTGATAAAGTATCTCAGAAAGTGTTCCACTACATCAAACTGACAATAACCCCAAACTTGTGCACCATACATCATAATAGAGGAAGCAGTTGCAAGAAATATCTTTATCTTTGCACTATGTTCGATGAATCTGCTCTCTATGCAAGGTCCCCAAACTGAAGAAATAGCTCTTTTTGCCTCTGCTAACTTCAACTCGAAATGTTTTTTCATGTTTAGGTTTGAACGGATCAGGACACCGAGATATTTATATTCTCGCACAATTTCGAGATTTTCACCTTTGTATGTCCACTTTTCAACTCTCGAATATCTACCCCCACCATCTCTGAATATCATCATTTTTGACTTATCTAGATTGACAGTCAAATTCCAATGACCACAATAATTTTCCAGACGGTTAATCATCCTCTGCATCCCCTCAACTGATTCCGCAAGAAAAACAATATCATCGGCAAAAATAAGGCACGGTATCTTCAACCGTCCGAATTCAATTCCACCTCCAATTGCCTCCACAATATCATTTAAAAACAGTATGAAAAGTAAAGTGCTCAGTACACATCCTTGTCTGACACCCATTTGGGTTTCAAAATCTTCCGAAGTATAATTACCATCCCATACATAGGAGACATTATTCTCATACATCGCTTTCAGAAGCTTTACTACTTTACTTGAGATTCCAATCTTATACAATTTGTAAAATAAGGCTTCTCGGGCAATGGAATCAAACGCAGCACGGAAATCTACGAAAAAAGCATAAAGCTTTTTTTCCTGCTTTTAAAGCTATCGGCGATGTTAAATAACGTAAACATTTGATCCACAGTGGAGTAGTTTTTTCTGAATCCCGCTTGATACATGTTAAGAATACCTTTAGTCTCAACCCACTGCGTAAGCCTTTTAAATACCAATGTACTGAATAACTTCACTGATGTATTCAAAAATGAAATACCACGGTAGTTCTCTGGATTGTCATACACACCTTTTTTGTGGAGTGGATATATAATTGCTGTTTTGAAGCTGAATGGTACATCCGACGTCTCAAAAATCCTATTAAATTCTTCATTCAGTGCAAACAAGAATTCCGATGTACAGTTCTTATAGAATTCCGTTGGTATTCTATCATCTCCTGGCGCCTTTTCGACTTTTGCACTTTCAATTACGGTCTGCACTTCCAAATAAATGGCGAATCGAGAAATTCATCTAAGAAAAGAGGCTCTGCATATTGTTTCCTTTATGAAACAAATGTTATGTTTTGAAATTTACCCTCCCTTTAAGGTTGAGAATGTTATAAATCACCAGAAATGGCTAAAAAAAAGATCAAAAAATATTTAGTTTAGTGGGAAATGTTTCCTCCTTTAGAACTCGAGGATTTTGGTTACTAAACTTTTATTGTTTACAGATTTTTTTGCCAGATTTTGTCAAAATGCTTTAACCCATAAAGAAGATGTGTTCTTATCCAAAAAATATGTTAGGTTATTTGGAAAATTTACCCTCCCGTTTAGGTTGAGGATTTAATAAGATAAATCGCAAAAAAAATATAACAAAATTGGAGTTTTGTGAAAATTTGTTTCCTCCTTTAGGACTTGAGGATTTTGGTTAATAAACTTTATGTTTCCTTTTCCAAAAAATGTTAAGTTTTTAAGGTAATATACTCTCCCTTTGAGGTTGAAGATTTAATAAAATAAATCACTTCAAATTGACAAAAAAAAAATTAAATGCAAGACTGGGTCGTGAGAACTTGCTGTTAGGGTCAAATGTGCTTTGGATTCTAAAGTGCAAAGTTTTTAAAAATAAACAATTATATTAGAATTTTTGAAATATGCTATTTTTTTTTTCAATAGTACGTTCTTGCCTGTTGTAGTACCTACACACGAAAATTTTAATCAAAATAGTTAGTTTTTGAAAAAAAAAAGTTTTTCTATTTTCTTCTTATGGCAGGTACCGTTGAAAGAAAAAAATAATTTCCCTTCTGGAGACCCACTCAGAACCCTTAACTACCAAGTCGTGACATGTGGACACGACATGTTTGATGGTTATCTCTAGTTTAATTAATATTTTTACGAATCCTAAAGTTGCTCTATAGTAGCTATCTATATCGCAAGTAAGATCCTAATAAATGTTTACTTCTGTGGAAAATGTTTCCTCCTATAACCACTTGAGGATTTTGGGTAAATAAACTTTGGTTGCTTAAAATTTTTTTTTTTGCCAGCTTTGGTCAAAAAGCTTTGGCTTTTAAACGAGATGTTACTCTCCCTTGGATGTTGGCTAAAAATTAGACTGAATTAAAGAAAACACATTTTTGAGCGCCATCTATCTATTTTACAAGTTGGAGCTGAAATTGTGTAAAAAAAAAGCTTTTGATTAAGGCGTGATACTTTAAATGTGTGTTTATACATAAATGCTTTGTCATTTCATATTTACATTTTTAAATATTCTTACATTTCGAAACTGAATCCAAGCAAAAACCCTTTTCTAATAAAGTCAAATAAAAAGAAACTTATCTCTTCTAGTACCTTTGTGATATTATTAATGTGTCGCCACTAAAAAGCTTTGAGTCATGAGAGTAGGCACATGCGGTCGAGTATCTATTGAATCTTATGTTTATATTTCGTATTAAGGACTTGTTTATTGTTTTTAAAGTTGGCCTTAATTATGTAAACACAAATTTCACTTGCAGGTTTTTTTGAAGCAATAGAAATGGCAGATAAACAGGACTTTTGCGTAGGGTGCTTACTACCTCCATGCTCAATCCACGGGTACCCTATACCGACCAATTTACTTACTTCTCGAACCAATACGGAGCCTGAAGAATCAGGTGCTGCTATTCAATTGCTAGAAAATATCCCTCGAGGAGATGTTATACAAATGGAAGGAATGGCAAAAACAGTTGAATATGTTCAAAACTTTGTTCGCAATCATTCGACTTTTCATAAAATGGTCGAAATAATTGAAGAAGAACTTGTAGATACTCCGCAAGAAAAATGGGATGAAGTTTTTGAGTATTTTGTAGATGCATTTGGCCTTACTGAAAACAGTATCGTGACAGCAATCTTCGACAGCATTACATCAATTTCTGTGCAAGCAAACAACGGAAATTCTTCAGATATTTCGGATGATTTAAGTCTTATTGATGCAGAGAGCTTTGATTCTGATGATGCGTTAGCCAGTTTTAGTATTTTTAGGAAAACCCCACCTGGGCGATTCTTAGAAAGCGATTCTTTTCCAAACAATCCTGTAATTCAAAATTTTGACAGTATTGTGACTAGAGGGACTTTAACTGGTCCGCAAGAAATCCTAGAACCAGTTGTTGGAATTAATGGCACTTCAGGTGGGCCTCCGGAAGAAGGACCTTGTTGTTCTTCCTACTTTCTAAGAAAAAGAAAAATAACTTCGGAGGGTTCCGATGCTCCACCAAAGATTTCAATTCAACGAAAAAATAAAAACACTAAGAACATGAATATTGCTGACCCAGTAATTGAGCAGTCAACAAAAGTTGACAAAAGCGTCAATAAAAATGGAGCAACAGCAAACAACGAGGAAATTCGAAATGTAATGCACGCTGATAATGAAATTCGTGATCAAATTCAAACTTTGCCGAGTTTCCCTATGGCAATTATTCCAAAAGCGCCTGTTGCTTATGAAATTCAGTCGAATTCAACAATACCAGATTCTTTAAGGACACCTTTGACCACAAAAGAACTTTCTGGGCCGGATGTAACCGAACCAACTACTTGTGAAGTACGGAATTCTGGTAGGCAAGAGATTCTTGTGCAAGATCAAGTCCAACTGAATTTACCGACTCTAAGCACACAAGAAATTTCTCAGCCGGATTTACCCGTATTATATACTCAAATAATACTGACGGCAGCTAACCGACAAGAAATTTCTGAGCCGGACGTAACCGAATCAGCTTCTTCTGGAATAAGAAATTCTGGTAAGCAAGAGATTCCTGTGCAAGACCAAGTGCAGTTGAAATTACCCGACCTAGCTACTCCTAGAACACTCATTTATAATATGGAAGAAACTCAGTCTGAAGTACAAGTGCTAGATACGCCTACAATGCTGGCTCCTAACCCACAAGAAATTTCTGAGCTAGATGTAACCGATCCAGCTACTTCTGGTAAGCAAGAGATTCCTGTGCAAGGTCAAGTGCAGCCAAAATCACCCTACCTAGCTACTCCGAGAACACTCATTTATAATACGGAAGAAACTCAGTCTGAAGTACAAGTGCCAGATACGCCTACAATGCTGGCTCCTAACCCACAAGAAATTTCTGAGCCAGACGAAACCGAACCAGCTACTTCTGGAATACGAAATTATGGTAAGCAAGAGATTCCTGTGCAAGACCAAGTGCAGTTGAAATTATCCGACCTAGCTACTCCGAGAACACTCATTTCTAATATGGAAGAAACTCAGCCTGAAGTACAAGATACGCCTACAATGCTGGCTCCTAACCCACAAGAAATCTCTGGGCTGGATGTAACCCAACCAGCTACTTCTGGTAAGCAAGAGATTCCTGTGCAAGGTCAAGTGCAGTCGAAACTACCCAACCTAGCTGCTCCGAGAACACTCATTTCTAATAAGCAAGAAACTCAGCTGAATTTATCCATATCAGCTATTGAAAAAATACCAGCTTCTAGCAGACAAGAAATTCCTCCGCCATATGTACCCGTAAGAGCTAATATGCCAAAAATAAAAACTTCTAACCAACAACAATCATCTCAGCCGGATGTACCCGTAACAGTTACTGGAAGAATAACAAACAGGAACGATATTCCTGAACAAAACCGATCGCAGCCTTATTTACCCATACCAGCCAATCCGATAATGCTTATTCCTGGCAGGCAAGAAATTTTTCATCAAACCAGAGGTCATCCAAATTTATCGGTACCGACTACTTCAATAATGCTAATATCTAACAGACAAGAAATTCCTCCACCATATGTACCCATACAAGCTACTATGTCAAGAATACAAATTTCTAATCAACAAGAAATTACTCAGCCGTATGTATACGTTCCAGTTACTCGAGGAATACCGTATAGAAACGAAATTCCTGAACAAACCCGATCACAGCCGAATTTATCCATGTCAGCCAACCCAAACATGCTTATTCCGGACAGGCAAGACACTTCTCATCAAACCAGAGGTCATCCAAACTTATCAGTACCGGCTTCTCCAAGAATACCAAACTCTGATAGACCCGACATATATAATCAAAATAGATCCCATCCCAACTTACCCATACCAACAATTACTTCTAGCATGTTTGAAGAATTGACTGATGTAGAAGAAGAAGAAGACGAAGAAGCAGAAGAAGAAGAAGAAGTAGAAGAAGCAGACGAACAAGAAGAAGAAGGAGAAGAAGATCAAGAGTATGAAGAGTATGAGCTCTCCGATGAAGAGTATCAAGGCCAAGAAAGTTCAAGTAACCAGAACTCTGTTTCACCAAATAATCAAGGAAATACTCTACCTTGTGGACACCAATTCGTGAATGCACATCAACAACAAGGTTATGGGACAGAGCCTTGGCAAACGAATCAAGGACATGAACTTCCTCAATATGAAGAAGTCATGCGAAACAACAATTCACAGAGACCCTGCGGTCCTAGGCCTTGTACTAATCAATATTCACAGTATCAAGATCAATACTTCCCACCGACAACTGCCGGTCGTACATCTCCTCCACCTCCCTATTTTCCTCATTCTTCGTCTTCTCTTCCACATCCACAATCAGCTTATCCTCCTACTCATTCCTCTTACTTTATTTCTTCTTCACTCCCCCGCCAACCTCCTCAAAATTACGCTCAGTACCCAACCGCTTCAATGGCCCCTTATGCTTATGAACAACATCCAATGGCTCTACCACCGACCTTCAGTGCACTGTCCAATCTAGGACCACAACATCATCATCATCATCATCAGCATCCTTCTCATTCATCTCATCATATCATACCGAATGCTTCATACATTACTGATGACTCTCAGGTATTCAACAATCAAATTATTTCAGATGGGCAGGTCTACAGACAGCATATAACGACAAGAATGTCTCGAGAAATGCACCAAGAATCATTTTCCAATTCAATCTCTTTTCATCAACATTCGATGTCTCCATCAATTTCTACAGACCATGCAGATTTTAGAACGCAACAGAATCTTCATTCGTCTTCACGTGTAAACCGAGCCCAGCCATACAGATACATTCCAACAACTTCCAGGGCTATGTCTCGAGGGACTCAAGTAGGTGAGCAGCAGCACCATTACTCACTGCCTTCAATGTCTAACGTTGGTCATGGCCCATATCCAATGCCAGAATGGCAGCATCAAACGACTTTCAGAGCTCCTACGGCTGGAGTAGGTGTTAACCACCCAAATGCAATGCCCCAAACCAATCAACATAGTCTTCCAACTCGTTCTAACAATAACCCTCCGATATTTAATAATGAAACGGTTACTGACAGAAATGGACCTCCCGGTTCTTCTGCGCTCATTGAATCTACTATGGCAGCACTGGACTTTATGACGGATCTTCTCAGTTGGGGAACGTCCTACATGCAAAATTCAAAATAATATAAAAAACATTACCTGCACTCTTCTTATCTTAGTTAATGAGTCAGTGTCTAATTATATGCCAAAAATAAAGACATTTTTTTGTGTAATTGCTTATTATTAAGATTTTGTTTTACATTTGGAGGCATCCTCTGTAACAAAGCATTATAAGATTGGAAATTCCAGGAATGCCGTTAAGTAAGTAAGTTGATCAATATTTATTATTTCAAGCAAGATTTCTGTGAAAGGATGACGATGTAGGGAGATACTTATTACAGCAAGGCTTAATATAGGCAACGGTAGACTCAGTATCCACTGTCGTAGTTCCAAGGTACACAAAATAAAGGAGAATACAGAGCATTTCCACTGCAATTGTCCAGCGTATTTCAGTCTAGAAACCAAGCCTTCGATGTTCCGTTCCTAAACGGTTACCTGAGGTTACTTTAAATAGTGATCATAATCCATGTTGTATTACGGACTCAATTTCATTCGCCGACAAGCTTCGTTTAACCCCGGCTCAATTACTCCATGGCCCAATGGCACTAACATCAAGCAAAGATAATAAGGTTTCAGCAAGAGGCTTGCGAATAAGGTTCTTTGTTGGAAAAAAAACTCGTTTTAAGGCTTTGAGAAGGAACTAAATGGCAATTGGACGAAACCAAAGATAGCAGACATTTGCGCGACACTTCGTTATCCGACTACTACTCTACTGGGAGATGGTAAACATTTTGCAACTTTCCTGCCATTAGACACATTATTCCATTACCAACCCAACACAGGTATCTACCAGGGTAGGTCTCTAGGCCACCAGTCTTTTACGACCCTACTGATCAATAATCAGATAGTTTTTTTCTTCCTTGGTCCGAACTTAACTGAAACCATTGATCCAAACAATTTAGGTTACAAGATTTATGGTATCAAAATGGAAATGTTTCCACAAATGTTTGATAGGATTTATGTATGGGCTATCCCTGGGCAGTCCATCGTGGCAATACCAACTTCCCTGATTAATTTTACCGTTCCTCGTACAAAGTAGCATCGAGTGTTATCTTGCATCGTAATGATATTTGCGCCAGTTAATTCAAAATGAGGACTGACAGGGATGTACTGATCCGCAGTTAAATCTCCCTTTCGATTGCCACGAGTTACAAATACCAGCTCACAAGTATTGAATTAAAATGCCTGCCCACATATAAGACCGTCTCCAGTAGCCCACTGTTGAAGTAATTCATTTTACTCCCACGGTAGGACTTTTTGGGACTTAAGATTCACTTCATAGTCTTTTCTCCTAGTTTTCTATAACTAGCAGTTCGAATTCCGATGAAAAGTCAACATCTCTCAGTGATATGACTACACAACAACTCTCTAGATTCCATAAACTTTCTGTAGATCTATGAGACACAGGATTGTCTTAGTACAGCCAACTGGCCCAACTGCTCCGGACGATTTGTTTGCTCAATACGGTATTCACCGAAATATCAATATGATCATTTCGTATATAAGTACCGTACATACATCTCCATCACTCACTCAATTCCAAGAAATCAAATAAATCAAATACTAATTTATAGACATTCGCACCCCTTTCCTTCAAGTACTTCAATAGCTTGATAAGACTGTGAAGAGGCAAATAGCGAACATTAACGCGCATCCTAATGATGCACCCACCACCATCATTCTTCCTCCACAACATTCGCACACTCAATTACAAGAAATTAAATTAAACTATTTTCGAACCTATGCACTATGCACCGCAACATCGAGGAATCATACAGTGCACAAGTTCGATGAAGTGGAAGTACATTTAATTGTCTATTATGAGGAGGTGTGAGGAAAACTTACACACGAGGATGCGGCACGTGAAATCTATGCATTTCGTGTAGCTAGACTAGATTGGCGGCTACAGTGGCTATTGTTTTGATTTTTGGCATGCTATTATGAAAATCAGTGGGGTCTCGGTGAGAAGAGGTGGGTAGGCTGCATGTTCTGAAAAGTCGTAAATTTTGAAAATTAGAAAGAATTTTTCCTGTTGTTTTGAGGAGACGGGTGGATCTTCGATCGAACTAATGAATTTATGAAGAGAAATTGGCATATGAGATAGGTATGGTATACGAACCGGGCGGACGGGAATTATTAACACGATGCATTGTTCTTGGGTCACCACTCTTGTTTTGATTTTGGACTTGTTTGATAGATTGCATTAGGTCCGGTTGAAGAAGGCAATCGGTAACATGGTGCATGTTCTGAAAAGTCGTAAATTTTTAAAATTAGAAAGAATTTTTCCTGTACTGAGGAGACGGGTGGATCTGCGATCGAACCGATGAACTCATGAAGAGAAATCGGCAGGGTATAGTAAACGTGTAAATTAGACTGATGAGCATGATGCATTGTACTTGGGTCGCCGCTCTTGTTTTGATTTTGGACATGCTTTTCATAGATTGCAGTGAGGTCGGTGGAAGAAGGGAATCAGTCACATGGTGCATGTTCTGAAAAGTCGTAAATTTTGAAAATTAGAAAGAATTTTTTCCTGTTTTTTTTTGAGGAGACGGGTGGATCTTCGATCGAACAGATTAACTTATGAAGAGAAATTGGCAGGGTATAGGAAACGTGTGAATTAGACTGATGAGCATGATGCATTGTACTTGAGTCGCCGCACTTGTTTTGATTTTGGACATGCTTTTCATAGATTGCAGTGAGGGCGGTTGGAGAAGGGAATCGGTTACATGGTGCATGTTCTGAAAAGTCGTAAATTTTGAAAATTAGAAAGAATTTTTCCTATTATTTTAAGGTGATGGGTGGATTTTCGATCGAACAGATGAACTTATGAAGAGAAATTGGCAGGGTATAGGAAACGTGTGAATTAGTCTGATGAGCATGATGCATTGTACTTGGGTCGCCGCTCTTGTTTTGATTTTGGACATGCTTTTCACAGATTGCAGTGAGGTCGGTGGAAGAAGGGAAGCGGTTGTATGGAGCATGTTCTGAAGAGTCGTAAATTTTAAAAATTATAAAGAATTTTTCCTGTTGTATGAGGAGACGGGTGGATCTTCGATCGAACAGATGAACTTATGAAAAGAAATTGGCAAGGTATAGTAAACGTGTGGATGGGACTGATGAGCATGATGCATTGTACTTGGGTCGCCGCTCTTGTTTTGATTTTGGACATGCTTTTCATAGATTGCAGTGAGGTCGGTGGAAGAAGGGAATCGGTTACATGGTGCATGTTCTGAAAGGTCGTAAATTTTAGAAATTATAAAGAATTTTTCCTGTTGTACTGAGGAGACGGGTGGATTTTCAATTGAACAGATGAACTTTTGAAGACAAATTGGCATATGAGATAGACAGGTTATAGGATGAGCATGATGCATTTTAATTGGGTCGCCGCTCTTGTTTTGATTTTGGACATGCTTTGATTGATTGCAGTGGGGTCGGTGGAAGAAGGGAATCGGTGTTCTGAAAAGTCGTAAATCTTGCAAATTTTTCCTGTTGTTTTGAGGAGACGGGTGGATCTTAAATCGAACAGATGAACTTATGAAGAGAAATTGGCATATGAAAAAGGCAGGGTATAGGAAACGTGTGGATGGGAATTATTAACACGATGCATAGTTCTTGTGTCGCCACTCGTGTTTTGAGATTGGACATGTTAAAATGAATTGCAGTGGGGTCGGTTGAAGAAGGGAATCGGTAACATGGTGCATGTTCTGAAAAGTCGTAAAATTTGAACAGAATTTTTCCTTTCGTTGTGGCGAGACGCATGGATCTTCAATCGAAAGAAAAAGTCAGAAAAGGAACACGTGTGTGGCTGCTCTGAGGAGCATGTTGCTTTTTGGCGCAGTACTTGGTTCATTGTTTGATTTCAGACATGCTATCATGAAATTCAGTGGGATCGGTGGGAGAATAGAGAACAAGGTGCATGTTTTGAAAACTTGTAAGTTTTTGAAAATAAAAAGAATTTTCATCTTGTTTTGAGGAAACACATACTCCTGATTTTGGTCTGATCATAGCGATGAACTTAGCAAGAGAAATTCGCATTTGAGATAGGGAGGTAATGGGCCCAATTACTGAAAATGATTTTCAATAAAACTCCGTATCATTTTGATGCATTTCAAGGATCCATCAATCAGAGCTGATACGACGTTTCAGGTTTGGTGATCGACGTACTTTAAAAGCCTTAAGACCTAAGTTGTAATGCAAAAGGTGTTCGTGGAACGCCTGATCGACGAGGAATTGACAACACTACGGGCTACAGTAGCAATATTCTGAGTTGATTAGGTTTTGATTCTTCACATCATCAACTTGTTTCAAGAGCTCAAATTTTTGCCACAGTTTCACTATTGCCGGCTTACTAGGTGCTTCTCAAGAGGACCCTAAAGTGCTTTTCACCATTTTTGTAGTGAATTTTAACAATTTTTAGAAATTTCATAGTTTTTACTTTTCAAAAATTATTAGAAAATCCTGTACTATTAAGAAGATGTGTAGTTCATTATTAGAGAATGACAGATTGGACCTGTTGAACCCAAAGGGAATTGGTTACGTTTCAGTTTTGCATATAGTCAAACAACGAACTCTAAGCTAGGCCTTTATTGGCTTACTTCCAAAAGCGGGAATATTGAATTGCCTCTCTGTGTATTTTGTTTGTCTTTCACACTGTAAGGGCCAAGGGGTTTGCTTCTTTTAGATTTCTGTGGAGCGTTGTAAGTTTTTATTGGTGAGCTATTTTGGAGTGTTTATCGTTAATTATGAAGCCGCGCGTCGCGCTGTTTAAACAAATTCAAGTATTTACATTATTGACATTTTTTGAGGACGATTATTGGCCAGCTTCGAAAGAAACAAAATAGAAAAAAAACAAATAAAATCAAAATCAGTACCTACATGCTGCGGTAAATATAGAATTAACATTGATAAATAAGTGCAGCTATTCATAGAACTTCGTTGTTTTATCGTATTTATACAAAAATTTAAGATACAAAGCGTTTTATGAGTGCCACTTCTATTTACGCATAGCAAATAGAACCGACCGCTCGCTTCTCGTGCTCCCTCTTTTTTCTATCTTAGAAGTCACCATTCCTCATTTCTTTTATGCCCATAGATTTCTTGGACTGCTCTCTCAGCGGCATTGCCTGGTAGGCATGCGTTAAGCTGCATTCTTCGTCGAACCAGTTTTTTTTCTTTGTTGTCGCCTAGTGAAACACAGCTGGGCTAATGCGTTGATATCCATACGATCCACGTGACCTACCTGTTTCAATCGCTGTATTTTCAGCTATATACAAGACCTTAATTTACACTCACGTGAATGGAGTTGTCGTGAGTCGGGCTATCTTGGCCCGCCGAAGTTTATATCTTGATTCGTTCTCGAGATATGGTGAACGAAAAAAAGTGTCACGAACGCACGAACGCACGAACGTACATACACACACACACATCTTTCTAAAATTGACAGATTCAGACTCTAGTGACTTCAAAACGTCGAGAAATGTCAAAATTTTTACTTCGACAAATCCCACCAATACAAACCCAAAATCACTTCAAATGGGAAGTTAAAAATATGAGTTTTTTTTTAAGATGATCAGTTTTCTATCTTACAAAAAAAATCAATGGGATTTTCTTCTAAATTATACCAATTCATAATATTTAACGTTATTTTGCGACGAATAAAAAGTTTACGGAGTCAATACCATATTTGGTCGAACACTTATTTTTTTTTTTTTAAATTTCGTAGTTTTTTTTTTGTTTTTAATTACGTCAGAAGGCGTTAAATAAAATTAGCCCGAAGTCGATATAATTACACTGTTGTGCAAAAAAATCCAAACTATAATTTTCTAAAGGAACCCTGAACCCTAATCTGAAGTCAAAACTACCATAGCGCGTCACGTTCTCGAGATATGCTAATGTGAACATGTCAAAAACCCGTTTTTGGTACATTCAACGTCGAATTTCTTTACTGGTAAATACTTTATTTCAAATCTATCAATGGGATGTCAATGAATTGAATTTCATCTGTGATTTTAAATCATTTAAAAATTTGCTTTCAGCGCAAAGATATTGCATAATCCAATATATATGAACATTTTTCCCTAAATCCGTTCAATAGTTTTGAATATATACCAGGTCAACGGATCTAAGATAGCTTTTTTTTACAAAACAATCGCAAAAAATGTACGTGATAGATTTTTTCTGAAACTAGGATTTCGATTTAGTAAAGTCCAATATTACACAATTTCAAAAAATTATATTATATTACTTGAGACGAGAGCCATTTTACAACTTTTTTTTTCAAATTCGAGTAACAAAAAACTAATAAGTAATCGAATTTCCTTGAAACTCCTTACTGCATCTTTTGAGGTTATAAGTTGTACAAAAAAATTTATCTGGAGTTGATTTCTTGATTCGTTCTCGAGATATGGTGAACGAAAAAAAGTGTCCACGATTTCATTTTATGAATTCGTGAATGTCATTTTAAAAACTACGGATTCAGACTCTAGAAAATGTAATGAGCTTCAATATCAATTTTACTACCAATTCAACTAACTACAACTTGATCATTTCTAAAAAAAATGATTTTAATTAAATAAAAATTTCAATTGCAGGTATTTTTGAAACGATAGAAATGGCAAATAGTCAGAGCTCTTGCATGGGTTGCTTATGGCCTCCATGCCCAATTCACGTCTATAATCCAACGAGTTCTAGAGCCATTAAGAGGCACGGCAACTTAGATGGAATTGGTATATTATCAACAAAGATGTGTCGTAAAGAAGATGAAGAGGCAACAACCTCAATGCAGCAATTAGAAAGTTGCAACTTGAAAGCATTCCAGCAATCAAAAGACAATCATTCTCTCAACCCTAATGCGCCTGCATTTACGATTTCCAGAGAAAGATCTATTCCAGATGATCAAAAAACTAAGGAAGAAGAAGAAAATGAAATGGAATGGGAAATTTTACGTAACCAGAGCTTTTTTTCAACAATTCCAGATGGCCAACAAGGAAATGAGACAGTGACTCGACAAATGATTCACGAGCAAGCACTTCTCTATAATTCACAGAACTCCTCTTGGGACAACAATAGTATGCATCAATTTAAACAGTATCGACTCTTCCCACCGACTGGTCATGCAAATGAAAATACTTTAGAATTCGAACATCTTCAAAGACTTCCAGATAATCCAATACTTCCTACTACTCCTCCTTCTGTTTCTTCAACTCTTTCTCCTTCATTTTCGACATCAATGACAGTTTCTCCTCCTCCCACTTATCGTAAGGCCACTCCATCACCTGTTTTGTCTTCCCCAAACACTTTTATACCCTTTGAGACTTATAACCAACAACGTCCGATGACTCCATTGCCTTTCATACCTCCTCCGACCGAACTTAATATGCAACAGATTTATCAACCTCGTCCAACTCTTCCTCATCAAGTCATCCCACCAAACCCTCAGGCATATGAAAACCAAATCAATTGGCAGCATCCAATGATTCACATCCCTATGTTCCCACAAATGAGACAGCAACATCAGCGTCTACCCTTAGCAATGGCTTTCCATGCTCTTGACCCACCATATCCAATGGCACAAGCGAATTTCAGAGCATTTCGGAGTTATGGAATGCACCCGAATCAGCAGCCTCCTCCAACACCTCAAGATATGATAAACTTTGCCTATAGGTCGCAGATGTTTGAGGGTCAAACGGTCCCAGACCAAAATAATCGAGGTGACTCATCCCACTTATCAAGGTCTGCATAAGGAGGAATCATCATTGGAAAGAAGAGCCTAAGTTGCGTTTCAAATATATTCGAGCACCCAAAAAACATACATTTACATACAAAAAAATTCATACTTTTTTCGATTCTTTAAAAATAATTTTAATAAAATTACATATATACACGTTCGTTAAATTGTAGTTTTTTTTATTTTTGGAGACATCCTTGGAGACCTAGCTCTGGAATATTAGAAATCCAAAGTTGGTAACCAAACAAATTGTACATTCACTGCCGAAAAAATCAAAGTTAAGATTTCTAAAGAAACTCACGGGAAGGACCATGGACAGATCTCAAAAGTCTAAAAGTTATGCAAGGGCAAAAGTCAAAAATATTGCGTTTTCGCAAATAAGTTCTTAAAGGTTATCAAAAAGTATTTCAGGCAAATATTGTAGGTCATAATTAGCCCAGGAGACTTCCGGGAAGTTGGCCCCATAATAGCGATAGTTTTTTTTTTTCAAGACAAAATAGTTCTGATTTGAAATTTCAGTAATTGATGAAAAGTTCTCATTGGGTTTTTAGAAATATTAAGAGAATAATAAAATATATAAAAAAACTTTTTAAAAAATATTTTTATTTATTTAAGATTAAATTTTAAATTTATCACAACATATATACAGGGTGATTTGCATAAGGTGTGACAAAAAGATAGGGTGTGTAGGTTGGACTTAGACAAGCAAAAAATCGTGTGGGAGGGGGGGTCCATTTTCCCCCGTTTAGGCGGGAGGGGCAATTTAAGAAAAAAATCACTTAAAACGGAAAAAATATTATTTAAAAATAACGGTTATACCTACAGAGTCGTGCTATAGCATTTTCAAAAGCCAATACATTAACCTATACATTAATTTAAATCTTAAAGTAAGTTGTTCAAATGAATAGTTTTTGAAATATTAATTTTCAAAGTCAAAATTTTGAGGAAAAAACATATTTTTTTTTATTTAAACCATTTTTTTTTCAAAATTTTACGTCATTAAGTAATATTTTTCTGACTTATTTTCAATGCTCTTATTTATTTTTGATCAAACACAAAAAACCGAATGTCAAAATAACTAATAAGTTTTTGAGAAAATCAAAAGTTACAGAAACTACTTTTTTCAATTTTTTTTTTTAAGTTTTTTTTTCGTTATAGGATTCTTAAGTGAATTTACGAAATAAAGGATGAATTTTCTCTTTCCTTTTTTTATTGAGAACACCTGCAGAACTAAGGGTTATAATTAGATTGTGATTGTTTTTTTAATCATGCAACACCACGCGCTACCTAGCCAGTGGAAGAAAAATGCAATTGCGAAATAAGAAAGCCTTAATCTTGAAATCAATCCAAATTGAAAAACTTGCATATTCAGATAAAAATACTAAGTTACTTTTTATTATAATATTTTTATCTAAAGCTTATTATAAAAAAATTTCCATATGATCCCCATTTTGAAGAAGGCAAAGACTATAGCGCCTTCTTATTGCTGCACATAAATTTATACCTGATAAATTTTGTTGTAATTTGACTGCAGCCGTTTATCCGTTGTTTCAGTTCAGCCAAAGATTCTATTTAATTTTCGTAAACATAGCCCTTCATGAATCCCCAAGCATAAAAATCTAACTGAGTTAAATCTGGTGATCTAGGTGGCCATTCTGTGGGACCTCTTCTTTCAATCCAACGGTCACTAAAATGGTCATCAAGCCAGTTCCTTACAATGCGGCTGTAGTGTGCTGGAGCTCCATCTTGCTGGTATATTAAATTGTCTGCTATGGCCAATGGAACGTTGTCAATCAAATCGTGCAGAAGGTCTCATAGTAACTGCAGATAGGATTCTCCATTTATAACTGAACTCAGGAACCTGGGTCCAATAACTGTTTGTCCAACAATACCAAGCCAAACATTACAGCTAAAGCGGTGTTGAGATTTGGTTTGTTTCTTGTTATGCGGATTGCTGCTACTCCAGTGATGTAAATTGTGGAAATTTGTTACTCCGTCTCTGGTAAATTGAGCTTCATCCGTCCAGAATATCCTTCGAAAGTAATTGTGGTCAGTTTCATATCTTAGTAATAATGTTCGGCAAAATTCAGCTCTTAATATCTTGTCGTTGGCAGTTAGCTCCTGAACTGGTGTAGTGTGGTACGGGTGCAACTTGTCGGTATAAATCACTTCCCATACTCTAGTTTGGGGCAAATGAAGCATAGTAGCTATCCTCCTTGTGCTAAGGGAGGGATTTCGTCGGACTAATCCCAAAACTCTTTCCTCTGTGTGCACGTCTGCGGAAGATGCACTCTCTCGCCCTCGTTGCTCCAGTACTCCACGTTCTCGAAGACGTTGATGAATTCTTGAAAATATCGTATGGCTGGGATGCCTCCTATTGGGATACATTCCAGCGTAAAGTCTTTGCGCTTCTCGACCTCGACCATGAGCCATACCGTAGCAGTAATGCATATCAGTTAATTCGACCCGAGAGTAATTTGACATCGTGATATGTTGACGACTTGACATTCAAATTAGAATTAATTTGTTCAACAAAACATTCTTGCATTTTATATGTCCTTAGGTTAGACATATTTTTATTTTAGTGTACAAAATTACGCGACGTTTTGTTCTTGAACTCAACAGGCAGACCTCGCTCGCCAAACCGACCCCACCGCAATAAAAACAAGTTGGCAGGTCAATGTCAATTCAATGCTCTCACGTAGGTTTTTTCATTGAAAAAAGGGTGAAATATGGTCCACAAACCCCAACAAAGACTGATAGTAAAAAAATAGAAAGTTAATCCTTTCTTTCATAAATTAACCAAGAATTAAATAATGTAAGAACCCCACCGTAATAAAAAGAAGTTGGCAGGTCAATTTCAACCCAATGCTCTCACGCAGGTGTTCTCAATGAAAAAATCTGTGAAATGTGGTTAATTGAGTACTTTGTCACTTAATTGTATGTTTTGAAGACTAATAATAAAAAAATGAAAAAGATAAAGTTAATCCTTTCTTTCGTAAGTTCATCTAATTATCCAATAACGTAAAAACTAAAAGAAAAGGTTTTTCTCAGAAAAAAGTAGTTTTGGTCATTTTTGGTTTTCTCAATAACTACAGGTTCTTTTGACATCCGGTTTTTTGTGTTTGATCAAAAATAAATATGAGCATTGAAAATAAGGCAGAAAAATACTACTTAATAACGTAAAATTTTGAAAAAAATGGTTTAAATAAAAAAATTTATGTTTTTTTCTCAAAATTTTGACTTTGAAAATTAATATTTGAAAAACTATTCATTTGAACAACTTACTTTAAAATTTAAATTAATGTATAGGTTAATGTATTAGCTTTTCAAAATGCTATAGCACGACTCTGTAGGTATTACCGTTATTTTTAAATAATATTTTTTCCGTTTTAAGTGATTTTTTTCTTAAATTGCCCCTCCCGCCTAAACGGGGGAAAATGGACCCCCCTCCCATACGATTTTTTGCTTGTCTAAGTCCAACCTACACACTCTATCTTTTTGTCACACCTTATGCAAATCACCCTGTATATATTTTATTTTAATTATACGACGCATTTCGTTCTGCCTGTTCTCACTCAAAGAAAAAAATAAAAACCGACAAAAAATTATGCTCAGGAGTCTACAAAATTATTTGCAATGACTGTGACAAATTTTACATCGGTCAAACAGGCAGAACATTTTACGACAGGTTCACGGAACACAAACCAAAACAAAATACGAAATCCACATTCGCAAAACACCTAATCGAATAATAAATTAAAAGGTTCACGAGTTACGAAGATCCTGAAGTCGCGTGTAGTTGGTCTCCAATATGGTTTTTTTTTCTATTTCTGTCCAAGATTTTCTATCTTCGGGCAAGGAGTCTAAAATTCTTTCAAGTCTTACCAGAACTCTAAAAAAAATTATCAACTTTTTGAAAATCTGGAGGGGGGGGGGGGAAACATCATGGGAGTGCCCGGCCTAGAAGGGGCAACGTTGATTTTCACGAAATCATTTTCAACAAAAGTAGAAATGGCGACATCTTGCTTAGAAAACCCAATTAGGGACAGTTTGGCACCATTTTGATAACATAACTTTTGTGACCTAATTTGGAAGGGTTATGTGTGGTTCTGAGCAAATAAGACAAGAACTGTGTGAACACTAATCAGTGGTGTTGTAAAAGGCAACTCAGATAGATACCTGCGTTGGATAAGTAATGAATGGTTTGCCTAGTGGCAGGAAAGTGGGTGGGCGAAAAACTGGGGTGGGTGTCGAAAATCGTGTTTTTTACGATTTCTATCTAAAGTAGACCTCGTAGAGAAAAAAGATCTAAAACTTTGGTTTATAAATTTTTTTGTATAACCTCAAAAAAAAATTTTGTAAAATGCCAAAAACTAATTTTTTTGTTTTTATTTTTATCTTTTTCAAAAATAGTTTTTAATAAAACTTTGTTTTAACGTATATTGATATGTTTTCTACTTATACAATTTGTTTTTAAGCAAAATTTTAATTTTAGTGTTTTTGACGAATTTATTTTAAGAAAATAGTCAAAAAAGTTGAGGAACAAACTTTTTAATTTTTGAAAATTTTGAGATGGCTTTTTTCTGGTTAAAACCTCTTTTTTTAAGATTGAGAAAGAAAATGACAAAGTTATTATAAGAAACATTGTCAAAAATTGAAAAATAGGCACTTGAAGTTTTTTTTAACTCGCGATATAGGTACTATAGGAAGAATTTAGAATTCGTAACCAAAATCGAACTCAAGATAACAATCTGTCATGTCATTACGATGACAGAAAATGCGAAAAAAGCGAGTCTCGCAATTCTGTCTGCCTGTCTGTGTATACATCGAGCTACAACCTAAACCGCTTAACCGATTTTCTTCAAATTTGGTGGTTAAGGGTCATTTGCGATTTGATAGAGATGAAATAAAATTTTTTTTAGGACCAAAATTAACGGTACCTGCCATACAATCATTACTTTTTTCAATAACGGCTCTAAAGATTTTGATAAAATCGCCAACACGTCAACTTTTAAGGTAACTTGCCAAAATTTCGTACTACATTTTTTTTGTTTTTACTATAGTGAATCAGGGTCATGAAAAAATGTTGAGTACCTAGTTCGTCAAAATAGTGATAATTTCCTTTAAAACTGGTGTAGGTGTGTTTAAATTTTTAAATACAACTGTAAGCAGGGTTATTCCAATACAAAAAAAAATGCACGACTGGGTCGCACATACATGCTCTTAGAGTCAAAGTTGCTTTGGATGCTAAAGCTTCATATATAAAGTTTTTAATTATATAACAAATTAAAAAATAAACATAAAATTTATTAATAAAATGACTTAAATAACTTCTTAAAATGTTTTTATCTCAAAACTAAGTATGTCATTTGATTTTGTTAAAAGAGATTAATTTTTAGAAAAAAAAAATCGTTAGAGCCGTTTTTAAAAAAAATTAATTTGTTACGTACAAAAATTCTAAAGCTTTGTCTAAAAAAAATTTGAATGCAAATTTTAAGAAAATATTAATGGACATCTAAGACCAAAATTTCAAAAAACTTTGAAACTTTTTTTAAAAATCCAAAAAAAAAATTCAAAATTTTGATATGAAATAACTCGAAAATTGTTGAGAACCTCTTGTGCAAAAATTTTCATCGAAATCCGTGGAGTCGCTTACGAGAAAATCAGAAAAGAGAAAAACGGCTCTGACGGTTTTTAACCGATAAAAAAAATATTTTTTTTATTTCAAAAGTACGACCTTGCCTGTTGTGATAATGAAGTTTTTCCATATTGGTTGTATGGCAGGTACCGTTAATTTTGGTCCTAAAAAAAATTTCAATTTCCCCTCTAGAGAATCATCAAAAACCCTTAACAACCAAGTTTGAAGATAATTGATTAAGTACTTTAGGCTCTAGGTCAAGATAGATACAGACAGACTGACAGACTGACAGACTGACAGACTGACAGACTGACAGACTGACAGACTGACAGACTGACAGACTGACAGACTGACAGACTGACAGACTGACAGACTGACAGACTGACAGACTGACAGACTGACAGACTGACAGACTGACAGACTGACAGACTGACAGACTGACAGACTGACAGACTGACAGACTGACAGACTGACAGACTGACAGACTGACAGACTGACAGACTGACAGACTGACAGACTGACAGACTGACAGACTGACAGACTGACAGACTGACAGACTGACAGACTGACAGACTGACAGACTGACAGACTGACAGACTGACAGACTGACAGACTGACAGACTGACAGACTGACAGACTGACAGACTGACAGACTGACAGACTGACAGACTGACAGACTGACAGACTGACAGACTGACAGACTGACAGACTGACAGACTGACAGACTGACAGACTGACAGACTGACAGACTGACAGACTGACAGACTGACAGACTGACAGACTGACAGACTGACAGACTGACAGACTGACAGACTGACAGACTGACAGACTGACAGACTGACAGACTGACAGACTGACAGACTGACAGACTGACAGACTGACAGACTGACAGACTGACAGACTGACAGACTGACAGACTGACAGACTGACAGACTGACAGACTGACAGACTGACAGACTGACAGACTGACAGACTGACAGACTGACAGACTGACAGACTGACAGACTGACAGACTGACAGACTGACAGACTGACAGACTGACAGACTGACAGACTGACAGACTGACAGACTGACAGACTGACAGACTGACAGACTGACAGACTGACAGACTGACAGACTGACAGACTGACAGACTGACAGACTGACAGACTGACAGACTGACAGACTGACAGACTGACAGACTGACAGACTGACAGACTGACAGACTGACAGACTGACAGACTGACAGACTGACAGACTGACAGACTGACAGACTGACAGACTGACAGACTGACAGACTGACAGACTGACAGACTGACAGACTGACAGACTGACAGACTGACAGACTGACAGACTGACAGACTGACAGACTGACAGACTGACAGACTGACAGACTGACAGACTGACAGACTGACAGACTGACAGACTGACAGACTGACAGACTGACAGACTGACAGACTGACAGACTGACAGACTGACAGACTGACAGACTGACAGACTGACAGACTGACAGACAGACAGACGGACTTCCGGACTTCCGGGACCCACTTTTTTAGCATTCTCTACCATCGTAATGTCATGGAAAAATGTTATCTCAACTTTTTTTTTTGTAAGAATGCATAACTTGGTATATAGTACCTATATCGCAATGTAAAAATTCCGAAACACCCCCAAAAACTGGATTTAATTTTTTACCAAATTTGGATTTTTTTGTTTTGGAAAGAAGACATTCTTTCAAAAAATATAAAAAAAACATGGTGTTTGGTTAAAACCAAATTTTTCCGGTACCTAAATGTTTGAATTTTTTTATCTAGGTTGAAATCGTTTAACATTTGTTACTTAGCCGGTTTTCAACCGATTTTTATAAAAAATGCCTAGTTTGGTTTGAAAAGGAACATTGTTTTAGAATATATACATATATCAAACATCATGTTGTTTTTAAAACATATGCCAAATTGATATCGAAGTGGAGTAAATGACAAAACAAGTGGAATTTTTGAAATTGTTCAGCCTATACAGTTTATGTGGTTTACTCAAACCACATAAAATGGTCTAAATGTCTACTCTACAAAACAGTAAGAAAAATTTAAAATGTGTACAAATTCTACGAAGCTAGATTGGTGAAGGTCGAAAAAACCGTTATAGGTCCCCGTCGTGTATATTTTTTTATCCTGTTTTTGTCACACAGTATAATTTTGTTTTTACTTGCGATATAGGTACTATATATAAAGTTATGCATTCGTACAAAAAAAAAAGTTGAGATAACATTTTCCATGACATTACGATGGTAGAGAATGCTAAAAAAGTGGGTCCCGGAAGTCAGTCTGTCTGTCTGTCTGTATAAGGAGCTACAGCCTAAACGGATGGACCGATTGACTTAAAACTTGGTATGTAGCATTTTTTGGAGACTCTCCAGAGGGGTTTTAGGAATTAATTTTTTTGGACCAAAAATAACGGTACTTGTCATATGCCGATTTAAGTAAAGTTGAAATTGCTCAAAAACGGCTTCAACGATTTTGTTTAATAAAATCAAGTATAAGTTTTAAGACAAGGTCTATTTTCTAATGAAAATTTTTTTTTTGAAAATCATTTTTAACATTACCTGCCATAGAACCGTTTTTTTTTAAATCTGATTTGCTCCGAAACTGCTTATTCGATTTCAACGAAACTTTTTGTGAAGAAGCACTTTTATAATTTTAATATAAGCCAAAAATAAAATTTCAAACAAAATAATTTTTGGATTTTAAAAAAAATTTGAATTTTTTTTTTTTTTTGAATCAAATTTTCGAAAACGGGACATTGATTTTTTTGAAATTTTGTTTTTAGATGTTGATAAGTAGTTTCTACAAAATGGCATACCAATTTTATTTTAAAACTTTTTTTCCAAAAATTATTTATAAAAAAGTAGTTTTTTTAAAAAACGGCTCTAACGATTTTCAATTTTTTTTTAAAAAATGCATCATTGAAGAAGAAATTAAATTGCATACTTCGTTTTAAGGTTAATTTAATTTAAGAAGCTGTTTTAGTCATTTGAAAATCGAATTTTTTAATTTATTTTTCTAAAACTGCATTTACAAATTTTTTATTAAAAAGGCTTAGCATAAATAGTAACTTTATCTACAAGAGCAAGTACGTGCGACCCAGTCGTGCATTTTATTTACTTTTAAGCTCTGAAAACTGGATTGCCACATTGGTCTACTGTGGACTTCCCACATTAAAAATTCGGAAAGCAAATTTTGTACGACTCTAGGGTATATCCATTTATGAGGAATTAAAAATTAACACTCTCAAACAACAATCTTTTAATCAAATTTATACACACACACAAACTCGCCTTCCGCATTGCATCTATCTGCCAGCCTAAATTTTGTTTTTGTTATTTGTATCATCCTAAAAAAAGCTCCATTTATGAAAGACAAAAACAAATAAATAAATACACAAATTCTCGCACTTCACACACAAATTCAAAATTTGTATGTTTCAGCAAAAATGGTCAATAAGTGCCTACACCATCGAATGCAAATACATACATAAATGTGCCTGTGCCTATAGATTGTATACTTGATGAAGTTTTAATAGTATGTTTGTCTATACTATTTCGTTGGTACCGTTTCTTTGTTGAAATTTAAACAAAAATTGATTTAAATCTTTCTCAAGAGTATCATATTTCCATTCAAAGCAAAAATATACAACTTGTTTATATTATTTGTGGATATGTGATTGAGATGCCGAATACTATAAATCCAATGAGCAGGGTAATCCACAAACATCCAAAACAGCAATCTGCGATACTCATTGCATTTGATGGAGGTTCTTCGTCGTTTTGATCAAAGTTCATTGGCATGGTATTAGGACGATGATGATCTGAATTTCGAAAAGGACGACGATAGTAGAATGTCCAACTAGTTGGGATAGATCCATCACTTTCACCAGGATCATCATCATAAACTGCCGGACTTGTTGAAGACGCTGAGACAGTATCTTCACATTGAAATTGAGTTTCACCATTAACGTCATCTCTTATCTCAACAATGGTAAATCTTGCACGATAACCATTTTGGATGGCTTCAAATGATGACAGTTGTGGGTCAGATGACGGTTGTAGGTGTGGTGATGGTTGTATGCCTGGTGATGGTTGTGGCTCCAAGACAACGATAGGCTTGTCGGGTATCATTTTATCTATGTTTTGGTTCATATTCAAAGGGTAATGGTAATTGTCCATCTCAATGGTTGGGGTATCAGTATTCGTATCCAATTTAGCTCACTAGCACAATAATAATGAACAATCAACACGTTTCACTCAACGACTACTTTGGTTCTGGCCGCATCACTCATCACAGTCTCACACAGTTACTGCTGATCAATCATCTCTGCGTATAATAAATTTCATATGAATGATGAATGTTCTCCGAGAAAATAATAGAATTGAGGTCTTGAGTTTCTCTCTGGTAGCGAAAAAAAAGAAAACAAAAAAAGTACATTTAAACAAATGCATTGCTTGCTCCACTCCTCCCCTCTTCGATCGATTTGATTATTTAAAAATTATATATTCTAAAAATTATTAAAAAAGACACAGGTGTGTTGTTCTTACTTAGTTTTGAAATAATTAAATGATTTTTAAAAATTTTGGCTGGGGCAGGAATGGAAAAATCGAAATAAAAATGTATTGAATTCGATATAAAGAGAGTATCAAAGCATAGCCGTAGCTAGGATTTTGGTTCGGGGGTTTCGGTTGACAATTTTTTATTTTTTAAGAAATGAGTGCATTATACTTTGACGAAATGACAACTTTCGTTAGATTTTAAAATACATTTATAATTCCGTAAGAAGACATTTTTTGCAGAGGGAGCTATTTGAAATGTTTGTAAAAAGTGTTGTATTTATACAAACTATCTACTTTAATTTATGATACTTTCATTTTCACAATCACTTCTTATCAACTACAGTTTTGTATTTCTGATTGATAATATTTTTCATTCTAAATTTCTCTCTCAATTAAATAAGTCGTTTTTAATTTGTTTATAATAAATTGTTTATAAAATATAACAAAGGACATTTTATTTATTTGCGCATCTCAACAGGTTATGGGCCCAGACCATAACATCAAGATAAACATTATCTCATATTAATAAATTAAAAAAAAAAATTAAACAAAATATGAGTTCCTCAAATGTCCATGGCAGGATTCCTCTTCTGAATGGAGAAAACTTCAGTACATGGAAGGCACAGATGGAAGCCGTGCTTCATCGAGGAAGATTTCTTCAACATGTGAAAGGCGGAGCAAAACGTCCGAAAACGGCTGGAGAAGAGCAGCTGAAATGGGACGAAAAGGATTTAGATGCTCGTGCGGAACTGATAATAGCAATGGAGCCAAACATAGTTGCTTTATCAGCACATCTGGAAACATCTATGGGTATCTGGAATTTTTTGTCTGAATCCTACGACAAGAAAGGACCACGTTAAAAGACTGAAGAGTATCGTAAGTTAACCAACCTACAAATAGGTGCAGGGCAAACAATATCTGAATATGTTCGAGAGTTCAAAACCATAACTGCAGGAGTTGGCAGCTACATTAGAGGTGACTTGCTGGTTGTAGTACTTTTAGATGGATTGTCAGAAGACTACAAGAACATCAGATCTGCTTTTGATGCCCAGGACAAATACCCTGAAGTTTCTACAGTTTGCACAAGATTGCTGGAAGTTGGTGACAGGAAGAAAGAAATTTGGAACAATAATGTACTTAGTGTGAAACATTTTAAACACAAAATGCCTCAGAAGAAGAACCAATTCAAGGTAAAAACTGAAAACAATAACTTTCAGTTTAATTGCCGAAAATGTGGTAAGCGAGGTCACATGGCCAAGGATTGGAGCGGGCCAAGTAAAGCTGAATGAAAGTAAAGAATGTGAACATGGTTTTATCGCACAAGAGTTCACACCACAATCTGCAAAAGTGGCCTGTGAAAGATCCAACCAACGACTATGGTGCCTGGATAGTGGAGCAACCTCACATATGTGTGCTGAGGAATCAAGGTTTGTCTCTCTCAATAAAACTGAAGGTACTAACCAAGTGAAACTAGCTGACAGTCATGTTATCGATGTCATGGGAACTGGAACTGTGAAATCTGGTATCGCTGTTCGAAATGCAAAGGAATCATTCTACTTGTATAACACCTTACTAATGCCAAAACTTGCGGACAACCTAATTTCGATGAGTAAAGCAACAGATCACGGTTACAAAGTAGTTTTCGAAGGTGCTGGAGCTAACATATTGGACAAAGCGGATCGCTTAATCATGAGAGCTGAGAAAAGAAATGGTTTGTACTACATATCTGGTGATGAAAAGGTACAAGTAAGCATAAATTCTACTGAAACACCCAAGATGCAGTATGGATCCTTGATAGATTGCCATAAAAAGCTAGGACATGTCAATTTGAATTCATTGAAGCAGCTATTGTCGAAAAAAATGGTTCGAGGACTGCCAGAGAAGTTCAAAGATGATGTCGTGGAGAATTGCACAACCTGTATTCGAGCAAAGCAGACTCAATTACCCTTTCTTAGCAGCAAGAATGAGAAAAATACTGCGCAGCGACTGCAACTCATTCATTCAGACATTTGCGGTCCCATGCGAACGGAATCTTTTGGAAAGGCTAAATATTTTATAACGTTCATCGATGATTTCTCCAGGAAAATATTTGTCTACTTTCTCAAATACAAAAGTGAAGCTCTCCAAGCATTTAAGACATTCAAGAATTTTGCTGAGACGCAGACTGGTGAAAAACTGAAAATGCTGCGGACCGAAAATGGGATGGAATATTGCAGCAAAGATTTCCAGAAGTTCGTTAATGAAAACTGTTCCACATACACCTGAACAGAACGGTCTTGCTGAAAGAGCAAATCGAACTCTAACCGAAATGGCAAGGTGTCTGATGGACGAAAGCGGACTTCCTGAGATATTGTGGGCAGAATTGGTTAATACTTCAGCATTCTTAAGAAACAGATGTCCCACAAAATGTAACGGAGACGTAACACCGGAAGAGCTGTGGAGTGGAAGCAAACCAAATGTGGCTTTTCTAAATGGGATTGGATCAAAAGTCTATGTCTTGAAGAAGGACGCCAATCTCGGCAAGTTTGACTGCAAATCCGAAGAAGGCATCCTTTTTGGTTACGCAGAAGAATCCAAAGCGTACAGGGTGTGGATATCAAGCAAGAAAACTGTCATCAGAAGCAGAGATGTCCGATTTATTCAAAAACATAATATATCCCAACTGAAAGGTAATGAATCGAAAACTCCTTATTATTACAATTTTTCGTTCCAGGATAGTGCTATAAGTCCAGCACATCCTGATTGCAATGGCCAGAATGTATCGTCTCACGAAACGTCAAATGAGCGAACAGACTCTCCAAGTGCTGAAATTATTTTGAATGAAATTCGTACTTCAGATCCAAAAACCGTTGATGAGATTATTTGTTCGGAAGACGCGAACCAATGGCGAGAGGCAATGCAATCCGAATATGATTCATTACTTAAGAATCATACTTGGACTCTGGCTGACAGACCTATAGACCGGAAGGTGATTTAGTCCAAATGGGTTTTTAAGACTAAATACAGAGTGGATGGGACCATTGAAAAGAGAAAGGCGAGACTCGTTGCCAGAGGGTTTGACCAAATACAAGGTGTTGACTACGAGGACACGTATTCACCAGTGGCAAATATAAGTTCGATTCGATTGACGATGGCGATTGCAATAGAAAATGGCTTGCATCTGCATCATCTAGACGTTTCTTCAGCCTACCTCAATGGTGACATTGACACTTTGATATTCATGGAGCAGCCGGAAGGTTTTGAGCAAGGAAATCAAGTGTGTCAACTTAACAAGGCAATCTATGGCTTGAAGCAGAGCGGAAGGCTTTGGAACTTGAAGCTGAACGATACGCTTAAACAACTTGGTTTTACTTCTTCCAAATATGACAGATGTATTTACTACAAAGTTGATGGAAACATTATAGCAATCATTACAGTTTATGTGGATGACTTATTAGTGGCAACTAATGATTCCAATACATTTGAACTGCTGAAAGAAGGTTTGATGGATTGTTTTGAGATAAGGGACCTTGGTCATCCTGAACTTTGCGTATGACTAGAAGTGAAACGTTCTCATGACACTATATCCATTAGCCAAAAAGGATTCATCAACAATCTACTGGAAAAGTATGGACTGACGGACTGTAAGCCAGATCGTCTACCCATGACAACAAGTTTAAAGCTTGAACTTGAACCGAAAATCGTGGGAGAGCGCAAGAAAATAAACAATACAATGTATCGCAAATTGATAGGAAGCTTGCTACATCTCTCAACATTCAGGCGGCCAGACATCGCTTATGCAGTCAATGCGTTATCACAGTTTAGCAGTGATCCCCGACAGCAGCATTGGAATGCAGCATTACACATTCTTCGTTACTTGCAAGGTTCCAAAGATATTGGCATAGCTTACAAGAAGACGTCAGAGAATTTATATGCATTTGCTGATGCAAGTTGGGCAAGTGACTATGTCGATCGAAAATCGCAAAGTGGATTTGCATTCATTTATGCAGGAGGAGCGATTCTATGGGGTTCAAAGAAACAAAAGATTGTCACGACATCAAGCACAGAAGCTGAATACGTTAATCTCAGTTCTGTTGCTAAAGAAGCATCGTTTCTAAGAAACATACTTGAAGAACTAGGACTTCACCAAGGACCAGTAACAGTTTTCACCGATAATCGCAGCGCACAAATGATTGCAAGCAATATGGGAATCCAAGGGCGAACCAAACATTTGGATATCAGATACCATTTTGTCAAAGAGGCAGTTGCAGCTAAGAAAATTACGCTTAAGTTTATTGGCACAGAAGATATGCCGGCAGACGCTCTTACAAAATGCTTAGCAGTTACAGCTCACAAAAAATGTTTCCAGCGTTTAGGAATGTCGTTTTTAAATTATTCCTGAATACCAAATTGTGAAATTGAGGGTGGGTGTTGTATTTATACAAACTATCTACTTTAATTTATGATACTTTCATTTTCACAATCACTTCTTATCAACTACAGTTTTGTATTTCTGATTGATAATATTTTTCATTCTAAATTTCTCTCTCAATTAAATAAGTCGTTTTTAATTTGTTTATAATAAATTGTTTATAAAATATAACAAAGGACATTTTCTTATTTGCGCATCTCAACAAAAAGTTTGAAAGTACATTTTCTAGAAAATTAATGGAAAAAATTTCCGTTTTCAAACACCTATGAAGCTAGAAATTTAGTTAAAAATCAAATAGTTAACGAGAAATAGCGTTTGCCTAGCTATTTCGTCTTGCTCCAAATAAGTACATTCATGACCAAAGTTGCTTTTTTAGCTTCAAACAACAAAAAATTCAAAATTATGATCTCAGAAAAAACTATGGGGCAGATTCATTAATGTTGTTTAAAGGTTAAACGATAGAATCCGTCGCGTACGTTCCGTCAACGAATCGTTTTTCGATGAAGTTAAAAGTTCGGCTAATTTTTCCCTCGCGTCTGTTTTTATGGGTCGCTTCTCATAACAACGGATTTTAAGGGTTGGTCGTTTCTAAGATAAACTGGATTTTACCCTATTCAAATAACATTTGATAAAAGCCAGTCTAAGATAAACTGGAGTTTATAAAAATGCCTATGTATACGCTCCTATGAATTCTAAACGAAATTGAAATAAATAGATAAATAAAACTTAGCTTAACCCCGCGTTCGCGTCTCCACAAGAGTAAAATCCAAGTCTTGTCACATTCAACATGCTGATGACAGGATTTTAATTTACATATTTCTATTTAATCATAAGACGTCCTGAAAGGGCTTGCCAAATTGGGCTATTTATTCAAAATTGCCGACAGCAATTTCTGTATGACAGCCCAATCATAATTGGGCTATAAATAGCCCAAATCTAATCTTGGGCGATATTTTTTCGTCTACAATTTACCATCACTTAAGATAATTCCAAAAAGCAAGAAAAATGTGGAATATATTCAAAATTTGGAAGAAGATTGGAATCAGCTCCCTCTATTTGATTGGAGTCCGCTTTTTATCTCCAAGTTTCGAAAGTATTTGGAATAATTTTGGACTGAATTGGGTCTGAACGTAAATAACGTGGCGTATTTCGTAATAAAATTATTAAATTTCCCTGTCAGAACATTTTCTTTCACGAATTGTGTAAAAAACAAAACCAAGAAATTGAATAACTACAGCATTGCTCGATACAATTATGAGTTTGCGTATTGATGCTACGGTTAAAAAACATTTTTTTTTCTTTGAAGTTATCAGAAATGTATTTCTTATTGGAATTGGATTACTATTCGACTTCGATTTTGGAGGACATTGCAACCCTGGCCCTGAAACGCAAGGAAAACAAGTTTCTGAGATATTTTTCGGCTCATGCACTGTGGTCATTGTCTCGTACGTCGTTGACGTTGGAAATTTGTAAACGTGATTGATTGTGTTAGAGTAAAGAAAATTGAAATTTATTAGCACCAAAACTTCAAATTTTAGTATTTCGGTATTTCCGACAAAACCTTCTTCTACTTCCCAAATTGTGTTACAATTTTTGTAATATTGTCCAATACAGAATCGAATTGATCATTTTTTGAAAACCCGTGAACCAGTCCTCGTACTAATTTGTTCCATCAGCTTGTTAAATTTAAAAGATTTAGTTCTTATTCCGCATAGTAAAGGGTGTTTGTTTAAGAGGTATAGAACTTTAATTTGGCAACAATATTTTAACTGGTGGCCATTTTGTTACCTTTCAAGTGATTTATTTTTTTAGTTAAGTTTGGCATTTCATCTAGAATCACCAAGCAAGGCACAGATTCTGTGAATGGACCCAAAACAAGATTACTGTTGATCCTAATTTTCATAAACGAATTTTTGTGAAGCGATAAAGCTCACCATTGGTTAAATGGTGATGATAATCCACAAAAACTGAATGTTTGGTGTGCTTTATGGGTTGGTGGCTTGTTCATTAATTGAACAACCATGATCTGAAGGAGCTGTGATTTCAACTAGAAGGGGCAACATGTCACACACCTCGTGTCACAATTGATTTATTGAAGAAAACGTTTGGTAACCGCATAGTTCCACGTAACGGAACCGTAAATTATTCTCCAAGATCATGCGATTTAACGCTGCTTGACTTTTTTTTTGTTTGGATAACTGAATCGCTAGTCTACGCCGATAAGCCAGAAACTATTGACCACTTGGAGGACAACATTCTCCACATTAGGGCCGTAATACGGCCGCGGCCATAAATGTTGGAAAAAGTCATTGAAAACTGGACTTCCAGATTGGACTACGTCCAAACCCGTTGTGGCAGTCATATTCCACAAATCATATTTAAATTATAATGCCAGAAGATTATATTTCGAATAATGTAAATTTCATGTCCTCTTCAAAAAAAAAAACAGCCTTTACAAGATTCTATTAATTTTGCACACGATTTAGGTTAGGAGATTGCATTGCCCACCCCAAAACACATGAAGATTTTCCTCTTCTAAAAAGTTTCTTACTAGCTGTCTGATGTGTTCTGGATCATAATCGTGTTGGAATATAAGTTGGTTTCAGGGACCGCAAATTTGGAATATGGTTTCCAGCATAACCCTATAGAAATGAGCAACCATCTGGACGTTTTTTTTTGCTAACTAAACCACTTTCTAAAGAAAGAGTGTACAATTTTTTGCTCCCTTTCCTACTTACATTTTGGAACAATTTTAATATTATTAATTTTTTGGAGTAGGATTCCGTAAAAATAAACTCGATTTAAAAAAAATACGATTAATTTCACAACTGTGCACTTAAAATAGCTTAGTTCTTGCCTAAAACCAGACCATACCATTTCGTTTGCATTTTTTTTTTTTTTGCTCGCTACTGTACGTCTTAGCAGCACATATTAGGTGTTCACTAAGCATTTCAGCCTGACTGCAATTGTACCAGCACCGTTGATTCAATCTAGAGAATTCCTCCGCTTCATGCCGATTTGTGATGTAATTAGAAGTGCATCTTAACAGCATTCTACAAGGAAAGAGCCCTAATCTGCCTTAAAAAAATAGATCTACATAATAGGTTCAGTGCAAAACCATACCCCTAAAAACAAAATCAATCAATCAATATTGGCAAATTGTTGTTTTCTTTTTAAGAAACAAAATCTTAACTGTTGCCACGAAAATCAGAGTTCCAGATACAAAGATATTTATTCCCTCGGAATTGTCCCATGCTCACTAAGAAAAAGGTTCTCAATATCGAAATTTCCCAAATGGGAAAAAAATCCATGGGATCCAAAAAAAATTTACTAATATAAGTAACTAATTCGATTGGTGGGAGAGAAGAGCTCGGAAATCTCACTAAAATGCGAATGTTGTTATACAGTCAACTCTCGATAAACCGAAGTTTTCCTGTTCGGGTCTGAGTTCATAAAGAAAATTATGATCCCGAACACTCGAAAAAAAAACAACAACAATAACATTAACTCTATTCCATTTAACTTCTTATCCATTTTCATGCAAGAATTTTAGCAAAGTCATGAAAAAAATTCCAATGAATCTTGGATGATCGAATGGAGGTTGTCGCAAAACCAAATTCCTGATGCTAGAGAGTTGACTGTGTTTATTTTTTTATTTTAAACAATCGTTTCCTCTTTTTTTATTTTTTGCATTGGATGGGTTTTTTTGATGAAATTGAAATTCGATACAAAATTGGCACAATTAGTTGTGATCAGTAGGCTCTTGAGAAAGCATCCAGCAATAATAAATTGTCCTTGTGTGTAAGCTTGAGAATAAATTAAATAATGATAAGTAATGTATATTTTTTTTATTGCAAAGTAGGAATATGTATACACGAGTTATAACCCGAAAGAAGTTTCAACCGTGCCCGGCATATCGCCGTCGGAATGTAGTTCAAAGTCGCAGAAGACATAACCAAAAATCACAAGTTTGTGCAACGTTTTTGGGAATATTTTTATTCATCATGGTAGCTGTTGGCTTATATTTAGGCTGGATCCTTTGTGATCTCATCCATTGGGATGAGGATACACATTTTAAGCGTTCTTCAAAAGTTAAACAATAAAAATTTCATTCCACATAATTTTGACAAGCCTAGTTTGGGCGGTTGGTTGGATTTTACAAAATACTTTTAAACTGAATTGAGGTGTGGCATACACTATCGGCCAGTGAAATATGTTCACATTATTTTTATATACTGAGTAAAAAATTTCAATTTTGTAAACACAAATTGTTGTTGGTGTTTTTTTTTTTTTTTTCTTTACCAGAGAAACTTTACAACAGTCACCGTTATTCATTTGTGTATAAAAAAAATAGTGCACTTTTGAAATTTTCGATGTATCTGAGCTTTTCGTAAAAAGTGTGTGTAATTGAATTATTGTCCATTTGCCGGTTTGGATAATCAGAGCTGGATGGCAGACCGAGTGGCAGTCACTTTGAATTATCTACTAGAAATTTTGTTTTTAAGTTAATTTGGTACTAAGTTGTGAACAAAAACCCAAGTCTGACAGGGTTGCCGTGGGCACGGGGTTGCCAATTGGTTTCTCTGTTAGACTAACTCTTTCATAGGCTCTAAGATGTTGAATGGTAGTCGGAACCCAAGATAGCAGCCGTCTGTGTGACATATCTTTACGCTACGACTGATTTGGTGAGAAATGGTTATACATTCCGTAACATTCCTGCCACTTGACAAACCATTCCATTACCAAATTAACGAAGGTATCTAATAGTGTAGGCATCCCTAGACTAACAGTCTAGTCTACGACCCCACTGCGATCACACAGCTTTTATATTCCACACTGAACCATTCCACAAACAAAGGCAATAATAAGGCAACAGGCGGGGGAATCTCACGGTAAACTTTTCGATCAATAGACGGGGTCCCTGTTGGCCGAACTCGTCTTCACGCTCTGAGTTGAGAAAAGGTAGTCGGAACCTAATATAGCCGCTGTCTGCTTGACAGAACGTTACACGACGACTACCCTCCTGGGCGATGATAGAAGTTATTTCTACCTAACTACCTGTAGATCACTAAACTATCCTACAAGTTTTGTATCTAACTTTTTCTAAAAGAGATTTCCTTTTGCAAGAAATCGTAAATAAAAACGATTATTGACAGCCACACCATTTTTTCGACCACTCATACCTTAACCCCATTCTATTGGTTGGATATTTATTTTTCCTCTTCCACAGACTTACCATTTGTTCTTAACTTTCTTACCATCCATATCCAACCTTTTTTTTTTAATGTCTAAATCAATTTTAGATCAGTGCAAATCCAGTTTTAAGAGGGCAAAAGTTGAAAAAATTATTTGCGGGATAAGGTTGGTAGGAAAATTTAAGATAATTGGTGAAAGGGAAAAATAAATTATCCACCAACAGATTGGTAAAAAGGGGGTGGGTGGGCGAAAAAGTCGGTTGAGTGGGCGAAAATCGTGGCTTTTTACGATTTCAATTAAATGTTTTAAAAAGATTTGTAGATATTTAGATAATTTTTCTATATAACCTCAAAATATATGATCCTGAACTTTGCAGACAATTTGTCCGCTGAAGTTTGAACAGCCACCAAAGCCGTAAAACTTGTCCGATTTTTAAAAACTAAACTGTAATCGCTTTTTCTAGAAAAATTCTAGGGGCGATATTTTTTAGTTTTTTTTTATTTTAAAAAAAAAGTTTTGGCCAAAAGATTCAAAATGGTCAAAATAAATTTAAAAATAAATCTTTGGACTTTCGTCACGACTGTAATAATGAACCGATTTTCGTAAAACTTACGGCAATCGCTTCGTCTCGCCAAAATCTAGGGGCGATATTTTTAGTTTTTTTTTTATTCGTCTTAAAAAAAAAGTTTTGGCCAAAAGATTCAAAATGGTCAAAATAAATTTAAAAATAAATCTTTGGACTTTCGTCACGACTGTAATAATGAACCGATTTTCGTAAAACTTACGGCAATCGCTTCGTCTCGCCAAAATCTAGGGGCGATATTTTTTAGTTTTTTTTTTATTCGTCTTAAAAAAAAAGTTTTGGCCAAAAGATTGAAAATGGTCAAAATAAATTTAAAAATAAATTTTTGGACTTTCGTCACGACTTAATAATGAACCGATTTTCGTAAAACTTACGGCAATCGCTTCGTCTCGCCAAAATCTAGGGGCGATATTTTTTAGTTTTTTTTCGTAAAACTTACGGCAATCGCTTCGTCTCGCCAAAATCTAGGGGCGATATTTTTTAGTTTTTTTTATTCGTCTTAAAAAAAAAGTTTTGGCCAAAAGATTCAAAATGGTCAAAATAAATTTAAAAATAAATCTTTGGACTTTCGTCACGACTGTAATAATGAACCGATTTTCGTAAAACTTACGGCAATCGCTTCGTCTCGCCAAAATCTAGGGGCGATATTTTTTAGTTTTTTTTTATTCGTCTTAAAAAAAAAGTTTTGGCCAAAAGATTGAAAATGGTCAAAATAAATTTAAAAATAAATTTTTGGACTTTCGTCACGACTTAATAATGAACCGATTTTCGTAAAACTTACGGCAATCGCTTCGTCTCGCCAAAATCTAGGGGCGATATTTTTTAGTTTTTTTTTATTCGTCTTAAAAAAAAAGTTTTGGCCAAAAGATTCAAAACCCATAAAAAAGAACTATTTTTAAAAATTGCCAAGATGTAAAATGATAAAAGCCTTTAAGCTGGCAGCTTCATTCATATAAATTATGAATGATTGGAAGTTTTCTATACAAAAAGGACGGGCTGCATTAACAAATCCTTTAGTCGACAGGATAACAGATTGTATGACATGCTTAAATTGTGTTTACTTATAACTCGTCAGCCACCTAGAGCATAAGTCACAGTTATAAATTAAATAATCATCTTCTACTTCCTTTTTAGTTTTTTTAAGGTGAGCCAAGCAATTGAAATGAGTCCATTTTTTGCACGTTATACAATGAACCCAATCTGTTTTCCTGCCTACTTCTGCTTGACCGCAAAGTAAACACCTTCCGTGAACATTGAAAGATTTTTTAATGCAGTCGGCTTGTAATTGTTTTCTATCTGCTATCTGCTATCTATCTGCATCACAATCGCAAATTTTGTCTATATTATCTTTTAATATTTCTTGAATGAAATGCAACACAAAAATTCCGCAGTTGTAACCATCTTTTTGTTTTGGATATTTTACATTTCTCTTAAATTTAAATGTTCTTTTTGCAGTCGCTTTTGGAAAAATATTAGAAAATAATAGAGACAAATTTTGCATAAACATATGAGTTCTCGTCATATTATTTTCGTAAGCAGAATCAAATATATAAAAGTCATTGGTAATTAAATCAACGTAGCAAAGTATCCAATGGTTACTGTTTACATTTACTGGCATAAAAATACCGTTCTTTCCGACAAATTCTTTTGTTAATTTGCATAGAAAATGTTCTCCAACATTTTCAGTCCCTTTAAATAATACATTTTGACTTAATTCACATTGTACATATCGTCCCGTTTCTGCCTGAACCACGAATAAAAAAAAACTAAAAAATATAGCCCCTAGATTTTGGCGAGACGAAGCGATTGCCGTAAGTTTTACGAAAATCGGTTCATTATTACAGTCGTGACGAAAGTCCAAAGATTTTTTTAAATTTATTTTGACCATTTTGAATCCTTTGGCCAAAACTTTTTTTTTAAGACGAATAAAAAAAACTAAAAAATATCGCCCCTAGATTTTGGCGAGACGAAGCGATTGCCGTAAGTTTTACGAAAATCGGTTCATTATTACAGTCGTGACGAAAGTCCAAAGATTTATTTTTAAATTTATTTTGACCATTTTGAATCTTTTGGCCAAAACTATTTTTTTAAGACGAATAAAAAAAAACTAAAAATATCGCCCCTAGATTTTGGCGAGACGAAGCGATTGCCGTAAGTTTTACGAAAATCGGTTCATTATTACAGTCGTGACGAAAGTCCAAAGATTTATTTTTAAATTTATTTTGACCATTTTGAATCTTTTGGCCAAAACTTTTTTTTTAAGACGAATAAAAAAAACTAAAAAATATCGCCCCTAGATTTTGGCGAGACGAAGCGATTGCCGTAAGTTTTACGAAAATCGGTTCATTATTACAGTCGT